>JAHHFK020003459.1:0-46863 GCA_024533555.2 Aedes koreicus
TAAATAGGCAAGTGAGAGAATTCGCACAAAATTCCGACAAAGACGTTTTGGCATTCTGCAACGACTGTCGGTCTTTTTACTGTGGATTTTTTAGGAAGCTACTCAAAAAAATAACCATTATCATACCCTTAAAGCGTTACGTCACCTGCATTAACCCTGATGTTATTACTCACTTCACGGACATAGCTAAAAAGCGTCTGGAGCTGTGTCTGGAAACGTTCGTAGATAAAGACCATCTGAGCGCTGCAGTTGCTGACAAAATGGAAGAAGAATTTGGGCAGCTGTGCTCGATGCCATCTTCAAAGACATTGCAGGCCGGATTCCAGAGAAAAGAACAGCATTTGGACAAATTTTGTCTAGAACTGATTGGTCATTCCAAGAAGGAGCTGCCAAATTTGACAATATTTGTTAAAAAGTGCTGATCCTGTCGCACGGAAATACCACAATGGAGCGAGGATTTTCAATAAATGAAAAGTTTTTAGTGGTGGACCAATTTGAAATGGGTTTGGTTGCTCAGAGAATTGTCTACGTTGCCATAACGCTGTAACTGTCAGCGACGTTGAAATCACGAAGCGCCAAATACGGCGAGTCGCTGACAGTACAAAAAAGTGAAGGAGAATTTCAAAAAAAAATTAGAAAAAAGCAGAAAGAACAGCAAAGTAGCTTGTAGCAAAGAACATAAGGCTTATAAGCAAAGAAAATAAATGCATTGACGAGTAAATAAAATGCTTCAAAATACAGAGTAGATACCAACGGTTTTTGAAGTATAAGTATTTGTGATTGAACTTGACTTATTTAAGATTTTATTAAAAATTGATCTTGAATAAAAATGTACATAGCTGGCAGACGGTGTCAACCTCTATTTAATCCTGCCTGTTGACGAATTTTTGTGCGCTTCCACAACGAACAGTCAATGCATACACCAAACCAGCCACCGTCCTCTGAATATGATTGTTTCAATTTTTCTTGTTCCATTTGCACTAAATAACCTGCCCATATAGGGTGTCCCAGAAAGTCTTAGCACGATTTTGATGCGCCACTGTTGCTTCCACATGACGTTTGAATTGCTGATCATTATTGTGTATCACTGTTTACATTTCAATCTATAACTGTGTGAGTCGCAAGTGCCGGTGCATTTGCTTTTCATAAAAATGCGAAGCATTTCCCCGGCAAAGCGCAAACAGATTGTGCACAAATGGAGCACTTTTCCCAACGTTTCGCTGAGTCAGTTGTGAAAATGGAAGGTGTGAGCATCGGAGCCGTTCGTAACGTGACTTGGAACTATGGTGAGTAATCATCCTTTCAGGACAAGAAAAAATCTGGACGTAAACTGGGCCCTATGGACCAAAACCTGGGCTGGAAAATCACCGAAAAATTCGGTAAAAAACAATGGTTTGGCAAGCAATTTGGGGAAGTATGAGTGTGGAATGCTTTTAATTCCATTTGTAACAACCGGTCCGATGACTGCTGATGTTTACGTTTGGGAATGCTTGTAGTGGCGCCAGCTCCCCATGATCCGGAAACATAATAATCCAGCATTGTTTTGGCCGGATTTGGCATCAGTGCATTACGCGAAGGACACGGTAGCCTTGTACAAAGCCAACGGAGTCAAATTCGTACCCAAGGAGATGAATCTTCCAAACTGTCCCCAGGCAAGACAATTGAAACTTTTTGGGCTCTAACAAAGGCATATTTTCCCAAACATGTTAAGGCAGCGGATTCCATCATAACTTTTGAAAGAGACGAAAAAAAGGATCAAAAATCATTGGCAAACAGTCTGTGCATTGATCAGTGTTATGTCACGTTGAAGAAGAATATTGTAAAGAACATAAAAGTGCAATAAAAACTCAATTTACTTAAAAACCGAGCTCATATTGTTTGTTACAAATCGTGCTTAGACTTACTGGAAAACCTATAAAAGTCTTCCGTGTTTTAATTGCTTAGCCATCAACTCGATTGTAAACTTCGTGGAGCTCGTCATTATAGATGCATGAACTGAAAGTTTTGCTTCTTTATCTGCGTCATGTTTTGAATTTCACACCGAGTATAGTCTGCATCATTCTGTACATGAAAACCGCAAATGCCTTACTATTTTTGGTTCGATGTTTATGCTTCTAGAAACATGAAAGATCAATGACTTATATAGAGCGATTTTTGTTCACGTTTGAAAAATGCGAGACAGGTTTTGCAATAGTTAAGAAGCCCGATTTGCAGCTTTTATCCGTCATTTTGCGTTATTGAAACAAGTCAGAAGCATTCCAGATTGAACAATTTCCTCTAAAACTGCAAAAATATCTAAAAATCCAACTTATATTCACTGATTTTCCCAGTCGGGAAAATTAGGCAAAAATGCGGGAGAAATGCGGGAAAAATGCGGGAATTTTTAAATTACGATTGTGTGGCCACCCTGAGTCGGCATCGCTCGTGTCCACAATAATGCCACTGCTCGGTGTTTCCACCGACGATTGCTGCTGCGGCGGTTGCTGTTGATGTTGTTGTTGTTGTTGGGAATTATTGTTGTTACCGTTAATCCCGTTCAAATTCCTCGTTACACTAACGCTGGTGCTCATTTTGCCACCGTCGTTGATCGTTTGCTGTTGCTGGTGGTGAATATTCTTGCGATTATTCGCCGCAACCAAATCGTATTCTGCTTCCGTTTCGACTTCTTCTTCGTCTTCGTTTTCTTCGTCATCTTCATAGCTATTTACCGCACTGTAGCCATTGTGGCTGGTGACCACCCTGTGGTGGGAATCACCTCCATTGCTGCCATGGTCACCACCATTGGATCCACCACCACCACCACTGCCACTACCATTCTTCAGGGAGGAATTCTTCAACACACTCACGAGCTTCCCATTAACATTGCCGTTCCCGTTAACCAGGATCAAATTGTTGAAATTTTTATCACTCTTGACACTCTTAGAACCCCCACCGAGCAGACTGGTATGCTCATCAACACTCAAATCTTCACCGCCACCGTTATGAATTGCACCACCCCCACCACCTCGACCACTTTCTTCACCGTTGCGCTGCTGTTGCTTGACTATAAACTTCTTGGCCTTTCCGTTTTCCTCCGCCGACGACGGAACCAGGTTGTAGCGATGGTTTGTTTTGATGGCCGATTTGATTACCTTTCCCGTGACGGTTGTCCCGGACGACGCACGTCCTGTGGAGCACTTATGCAACGACTTGCCGGAACCTCCCGGATTTCCGACCGACGACGAAATTGTTCCGGGATTACCAGCTCCACCTCCGGTGGTAGTATTATTGAGATTTAAACTTAGATTTCGCGCCGCTGCAGCAGCACTGGCCGCCGTCACTGAGGGCGATTTTTCCTCAACTGGTAGCATATAGGAGAGCATTTTGGCTCGGTCAACACAAACACCCTTTTCGGGTGTGCGAAGAAGGAAGCAGGGTGGGAAACGAAACGGTAATGCACTTGCCTAGTTTCTACACTGCGCGCAATTGCACCGAATGCAGTATGCACAAACTCGGTCCTGCTCACGAAAAAAGGTTCTCACGTGCTCCTCTCTCTTTCTATGACTGTGAATCGCGGGATGAAATTCTCTGTGATTCTCGCTCTCCTGGTCGGTTCGATTTCTTCAAAACTCAGCAATAAACCACCCCCTCACAGATGAGCGAATGGTTGCAAACCGATCTAGCACGAACACTGGAAATTGCGACGTAGAGATCTCTCCTTTCTCACTGAACTGGCGCAAACTAATTCTTCTAGTTCTTAAAACCCGAGAAGGGGTTGATTTAGTTGACCTTGCACCAGTCAGGAACCACCACCGACGAAGACGATGATGACGATGACGATGATGATGTTATTATTGCCACCATTCGCATTAGGTCATCCCGGTGAGTTGGCGTCATCGCGTTTGGCAGCGTCTTCATTGTTTTTGTTGTTGAATTTCTGAAGGGAAAAAGAAGAAGAAATAAAGCAAAATGAAGATTAGCTCCAAATTCATCACGAAAAGCAGTATACTATAGTGGCGTTGGGAAATAAAATCGATTTTTCTGCTCTAGGCGAAGCCAATTTTAAATTGTTCCATTATAGGGGAGAACGGGGCTAGGACGCACAGTGATTGGAAACTCCTAAGGGTTACGTTTCACAATCATGGTGTCTTCTGAAAATTTAATCCTAAAAAAGTTGCCCATCTTGTGAGGATAGTTTCGTAGTTCCAAACTTTACCGCTAGGACGTCGTTGTTGCTAACTTTTCAAGAAAGAACACCAGAGGGGTGATGTGAAAGCAATATTTGTAGGAAATATAAATTCAGTTAGACATTTATCTAGCTCTTCATATGACCATCCTAGAGCTAGTTTTAATTGTTATTCTTTTGTTTCAAATTTTTAGAAAAAGTGGTCTTGAGACAAAATATAGAGAACGTTATAGCGCATATTTTTGCTAAACGAAGTAAGTACCAACTTATCATGTCTTTTTTTTTCTTTTCGACGTTATGATTGTATAGGCGAGAGTTTAGATTTTTCTCGTAAACGAACTATTCTTTCGACTTCAGTTTTGTTGTAAGGAAAACACATTGAATTATTTTTATTCGAAATTTCACCGATAAGCCCGAAAAATAGAGCAATTCGCGTGATGCAATTTTATCGTTTTTTGTAGTATCGAACACACTGTTGTGAAATTACTCTTTGCCGCACAACTTTGTTCTAAAGCTGAAATCTGATGTACTTTTTCATTACGTTCCACATTATTCGTCAAAAAGTGGGCATGATGAATAAATCATGAAAAATAGCGACCATGCTACCAGACCTGATACAATCCTACAAGACCATGTTTAAAGTAAAATATCACAAATTCTAAAATTACATGATTCTAAAATTAAATTTTTTGGTGGCTATATTTCTGTTGATGGAATGAATGAATGAGAGGTTTTATTCAAATGTTTTTTTTTACAAATTGTGCCTACCATAGTAACCTATGTTTCTACATTTATTTAAAAAAAACGAAATAAGATGTTAACAATTGCTAAAATTTAGTACCATGGGGTTCAAATTTAAATCTAGTTCCCAACTAGAAGAGTGTCGTACAAATTGGGCGTTTCGGAAGTTTCAGTCTGCCTTGTTGGACTCACTTCCCAAGTAGCACACTACGATCAAAATTAGTTGCAGCAACATTATTATGACTAAAACAAGTCACATTTATGTTATCTCTACCGAATGGCAACAAGTGTGCTACTAGGGTTTTGATTGAAAACTTTTTTCGATGCGTTTTTTGGGTTTTTCTTTTCTCTGGATGTCGAGATTATTTAAGATTATTTACACACAGAAGTCATTCTCAAAATTCGAGTTTTTATTCGATTATCACCAAATAAGGAGTGTATCGAATATAAGCTATCCACATACATTTGCGTTGTACGCATGTATTTGTGATGGTTTTTTATGCTCTGAACACTGCATGCTGTGCGTTTGACTGTCAGTTTTCTTTTGTTTACTTGATTGTGCGGTTCAAATTCTGCGTTTTCAAAATGTCGCGTATTGAAAAGGAAGTGAAAATTAAGGTTCTGGACACATGGCTAAGTGAGAAGGGTATTACTATGCGAAAATTGGCGAAGCGGTTTGGAATTCATCATGCGAGTGTTAAAACCATCATTAATAAGTTTGGGCAACACTATTCTTTGGATGAGCTACCAGGAAGAGGCAGAAAACCCGGTTCTTCCAACCCGAAACTGGAGCAGAAAGTGGTATCTCTAATCATGAAGAACAAATCAATGTCAATACGTGATTTGGCCAAAAAAGCAGGAACGAGTGTCGGAATGATCCAGCGTATCAAGAGGCGAAACCACCTGAAGACCTACAAGAAGCAGAAAATCTCGAAACAAAGTGCAGAACAGAAGAAGCGAGCAGCAACAAGGGCCCGGAAATTGTATTCGCGTCTTTTGCAGCGTACGGATTCATGCGTTTTGATGGACGATGAGACCTATGTAAAGGAGGACTCAAAAACCCTTCCAGGTCCAAAATACTTTACTGCCGTCGTTGGGGAGGATGTGAGCGATGCGGACAGGTCGATTCAAGTGGATAAATTCGGTCGAAAGGTACTGGTATGGCAAGCAATATGTTCCTGTGGTTTTAAGTCAACCATTTTTTACACTACCGGAACTATAAATGCGGAAATCTATCGATCTGAGTGTCTCCAGAAGAGATTGTTGCCTTTATATAAGAAGCATAGTACACCTCCACTGTTTTGGCCGGATTTAGCGTCGGCTCACTATGCCAAAACCACTCTCAATTGGCTTGCGGAAAAGGATATAGATTTCGTTGAGAAAAATATCAATCCACCAAATTGCCCTCAGCTTCGACCCATCGAACGTTACTGGGCAATCGTGAAGAGGGGCTTCAAGAAGACTGGTAAGGCAGCTGGGAACATGCAGGAGTTCAAAAAAATTTGGGCTCAAGCGTCCAAAAAATGCGATGCAACACTTGTCCGGAACTTGATGAAGAGCATTCGATCCAAAGTTCGAAAATTCGTGAAGGAATAACTTAAATTTCATCCGGTCTTCATTATGTTCAAGGTTAACCTCGTACAATAAAGGATCAATTTTTTGTATGAATAAAATATCGGTTTTCAACATAATTTGAAAGAAAGTTTGTGGATAGCTTATTTTCGATACACTCCTTATTCAGGGAGGAAAAAGAAACAACTAAAGTAAGTTTTGGCATCATTTATTTAATTTATTTCGCCTTTATATCCGAATGCGCGCACCTTAGCCAAAACCCCAGCCTTAAGGTTCTGCACGACCACAGAATCGACAGTTTTTTTTGCTTACTAACCCATGGTTTCTTGATTTCTTCTACATTCTTCACCACTTTAGGTCGTTTTAGAAGGTGCTCCTTCATAATGGCCCAGTATTTTTCTACTGGGCGCAGTTCCGGAGTGTTTGGGGGATTCAGATCTTTCGGCACGAAATCGACATCATTCACCTTAACCACTCTAGCACGTCTTTCGTGTTGTGGCGTAATCTGGCCAGAAGATTGTCAAACCGTCCTGAGCCTTGAGGAGAGGGAGGAGCTGCTTTTGAAAACACTCTTCCGAATACATCTGTCCGTTCAGGTGATTGCGGTAACGAAAGGTGTACTCCGCTTTCCGCAAGTATAAAACGCTTGCCAAATTAAGAACTTCTTGGCAAACTACGACATCTTCTATGTCCTGAGGTTCTCGGGAACATCACACTTATCCTTGGCTGTCACATACAGGTTTCCTGGAATCTGGTTGAAGTCCGCCTTCACAAATGTCTCGTCATACATTACGTAGCAGTGTGGTTTTGTTAGCTTCTGGCCGTACAACTTCCGAGCACGGCTTTTTGCGACCATATTCTGTTTCTCATCACGGTTTGGGGACTTCTGAACCTTAACCGTACGTAGTCCAGCTCGAAATTTGGTATTCTGCACGAAAGTCTTGCTCACATGCAGCTTTTTAGCCACATCTCGAACTGAGGCATTCGGTTTCCGTTTAATGGCTCCAAACAAGCGTTTGTGATCGTTCTCGTTGACCTCACGGCTATTCGCTTCCGATCAACAGTCAGACTTTCTTCGAACCGTTTTATGATACCAGACACCGTGGAATTCGCGATTCCAAATTATTTTTTTTCGATGGCACGATGCGACAGATCCTTATTTTCAATGTACTCGTGCAACACTTTTTTGCGCACGCACTGTTCTTTCATCGCCATTTTGAAAACTTTTGCGCACCTGATGAAATCAACTTACAGAGTGTAAACAATACACATCAAACTCTGCCTACACAATTAATTTTACCAAACGGATCAACATTTAGAGCAAATTGTGTGTGCGGATTCAAGAAGGTACACCCTTTATATGTAATACGTACATTGCGGGCATCTAAGAGTACAATGAAAATCCCGCATGAAAATCTTCACGTAACAAATGGATACTTGGAAATTTTTTACACTTCCACATTCAAAAATTGATATTCTTGGCCCTATTGTGTATATAGTAGAGGTATATTGTCGATAACATAAAACGACCTTTATATGTTCTTTAGCTGATGATGATGATGATGATGATGTAATACTACCATCTATTGCAGCAAGGAAACTTTCCATAGCAGTGGAATAATCTGAAAAACGATTTGATCAGGATTCTATTATTGTTTGTGATCATCAAGCTCCTGTATGAAGGGCCAAAATCGTTTGGGCGGGCCCGTAAGCAGAGAGACTTACGCGAAACCCGCGAATATAGGGAAGAGAATCTCCTTCCAAAAGCAAGTTCACACTCACAGCACTAGAATCGAGCCCTCGATTGACAGAATAAACCCAATAGATGGGGTCGAAGAGCCCACCCTCGTTCCACGAAATGTTAACAATAGGGAGGAGGCAGTCCCATGCTCCCTATCCAAATCGTGTTACTTGGGTGCCCTGATGGTCCCTCCCGTTCCCCGTTATATGATATTTAATATATAATATATTTTGTACACAACAAATTAAGATACCATTATAGACAAAAATGCTAATTTATTCAAATTTCAAACTTGAATGGATTGTTACTGAAAAATAAATAAAAGTTAGATATGTATCAATATCCTACTCGTCCTGGGAAAGCTGAAAACAGAATAGATCATTCGAAATATAAAAGATAAAATTTCAACAAAAGATATTATTTTATAAAACATTGTAATATTTGTAATATTTTTCTTTATACTGTTCTAGCAACATTTCAAAGATAGAGTGAACGAAGAGTCTGGTGGGATAATTTCTGAAAGAAATGGCTTATCTTACCATAATACCACAAACACAACATTAAAATATAATCCTACATTACGTATAAGCACATGCCAGCCTTTTATGAATATAATAGTTGTACATAGTTCAGAAGTGCAATTTTAAATAAAATGGTATGCTGAAATGCTGAGATACAAATTCCGCCTTCGATGCCTGGCATGTTGCTCCAGGCTCTTACATGGTTTTGGAATGCAAAGATGATTCCAAAGCGTGCTGAAATTATTAATAAAATGAGAATAGAAAATATACAATATGATTTAATGGTATAAGATCTTCGGTCGCACCCCCTCACTTCGCTATTGTCAGATTGACAACATTGCCCAGGCTACGCCAACCAGCGTCTCCATGTTTCAACTGGCAGTCTTTTGTGATCATATGACTCGTGGAGGCTAAGGTAGGAACTTGTGAGGACGAGAGGTCGGTCGCACCCTCCTTCGAAGTTGTCAACTCACCATTTGAAGCCCCTCAACATGTTCTTTAGCTGATGCAGAAAAACTCCTCCGGATGCGGGTGCGGAGCATTAAAAACAAGAAACGAAAAAAAAACGCAACGAACAATCCATCTGAAGAAACGAGACCATAACTCATTTTGAAAGGTATTGATTAGATTCACTACATATTACACAAAATACACGAAGATTTTGTAAATTCACTTTTTATTCCTTTGAATAACGACATAAAAGGCTTTACTAGAGTCAGTATGTACTGCTTTACTAATATATGTAAAAAGTTTATAACAAGTTCAATCCATTTTTTAACGGAAACTAAACAATTTTCAGTTAGGAATCAAGCATAAGCTTATCAAAATGAAGTTTGAGTCCTAACTTTTCCTACAACTTCCCTAGACTAAGACAATATCGGCGCCAGTCCCGCCCGACTGCAGGTCAAATAAGGAAAGGGTAGGGATATGTTGACGCGGTACTTGCTTTATTGGAAGCCGAGAACATCTCTGCGCTTCCACGAGAAATCACTGGGGTATTGGATAAAAGGTCTGGTTTGAGAGCTTGGTTTGTTTTGTTAAACGATACGCTGAATTCACACGACGTCTAGTAACTTATTTATACTAAGCACTGATTCCCGATTCTGACCGGCTTGTACCAATAGAACAACTAGTCACTTTGAACCGATATATAGCAACAGTGAGGATACTATTAGGGCCATTCACATTGTGTGATGGTGGTTTGTCATTATGAAAACGAGGTATATTTGAAGAAACGCTTGAGAGGCGATTCGAACCCTGTTCCCGGCACGTTTTGGCAATGAATAATTGTTTGGCCATTTCGTTTAGCGAATCACAACGCTCGATGATTAGGTTGTATTGTAGCTTTAGCTGTAATTTTGTTGCCATTAAGTTATGAATTTTCAATGAATTTTAACTACTACTTACAAAATCGGTTTGCAAATTACGGTTCAAACGCAGTCTTCACCGTATCAACCGTTAACACGAGGATTCTGCATATATAATTTTTAGGTTAGGCTAAGTTTACAAATTCATATTTAGAACTTACTTTTCTTATACAAATTATGAATTAACAGTTGTATTTAGCATTTAGCTAAATAGCACTTAAGCTTTCAAGTAACTGTAAGTTTTTGACCAGTTTAAATTAGACATTACACCTTTTTTTACTAGATTTCCACCTCACAAATTTTAACACTCTTCAGATGCTGATCCGAAATGATCTTTTTCTCAATTCTGTTTCCCGCTGTCCATACTGTTATCATGACATCAGTGTTGACTGCTGATATCAATCGTCTTGACAACACGACGAGACGTGTTGCCAATCTCAACAGACCCATTTAAACCAACTGTAAGGATGCTGCTGGTGCCCCTCACCAAGTGTAAGTATTTACTAGACTAGACATTAACTTCACGTCACGCGAATTCCATGTAACATTTTCGGTAAGTCCTTCATGCATCGGGTGCTTGAGTTGATCGCTTTTAAATTTATTTGATCACATAATGCAAACCACTATCTCACTTCGTAAGTGACCCCGATAACACCGTTGCTGTTGATTTAAATCGGTTCTCAAATTTAAATATTTTACTGCGCGCATCCAAACAGCTGGCTGAATAGGGAGTGAACCGAACACCAGACTAAATGTTTAACACGCGTCACTTCCCAAGCAACACTGCCAAAACCATCCAGCTTTATTAAGTTTTATTAAAGTTTTATGAAAGCCACTAGAGGTGCCAATAGATTTCATATTTTAGTCAGGTTTATGAATTTCAATTCCTTCCATTCCTATCAAAGGTTTTATTTCGACTTTATTAACTCGTAAAATGCTATTTTGAAATGCCGTTTCAGGACTCATGCATATTTTCTTATTAGGGTCAGTCGAAGAAGCATTTTAAAACCATTTTGCTTCCAGTAAATACATAAATCGCAGAGGGCAAATTGGCATTGCGGGAAATCATGTGGTTTTAAATGGCAAAAACAAAATGATCAAATAATCTTATAGTAGTCATAGCGAAGATTAATTTGTTTTTTGGCAAAAATGTGATTTCTTCGAAGCACCATATTGAAATATAAGAAATGATTGAAATGTGGAAAAAAATACACCAAATTTTAAATGTAATGCAAATGAACTGTAAATCGGAGACCACATTCGGCATTCTTTTAGATAACCTTATTGAATTTCATCAATTGTTTTGTTTTTGTTGTTGTAAACTCGCAGGATTTCCGAGGAGCAGTAATTTTCGGTTCATATCGTGCCAATATTCACCATAAAATTAAATGCACGTATGATTTGGAGCATGATACGCTGCAAAAACTCAATTTGTTTTGGTTATTTTGCTATCAAACAAAATTTCCCACAACACTAGGATTTTTTTCATATATATTATTTACTGCCATTATGATTTCAGTGGAAACCCGAATTCATCGACTAGCGACAATCGATTTTACTATCGTTTTGTACGTTATACCTAATGTCGCTATATGGCACATCTGATGCGCTATACAGCGCGCTACTTCCGGCATTAGGTACAACGTATGGATCGACACGACAGTAAAATCGATTGTCGCTAGTCGATAAATTCGGTTTTCAACTGAAACGATAATAAATGAATCAGAAGAAATCGAATGAATCAAAGAATCGAACAAAGCAGAACAACAAAAACCAACCACGATATCCTAGTGAAGTTTGACAGCAGTTGCCATTTGGCTGTAGGCTGGATTTCATAGCAGCCCATAGGTTTTATGAAGGTTCTCAAGTGGTCATAACATCTTTCACTAGAACATTTTCAAAATCATATATTTGTTAACTTGTTGTCACAACCGTCTATAGAGTGGGCCTATCTGTGCCAATTTCGGCTGGAAGCATAGAGGAGGTGTTGGTAGACAGTTTGACAGTAGACAGTAGACAGTTTTGAATGTAGTTTTATCAACAAAGCCGGGAGGAGTGTTATACGGCTGGATTAAAATCTGACGTTTCATGCATGTTTAAGTCATTTGACATAGACAAAGTTCTTTCGATTTCTAAAATTTAATGAAACCCCACCCCTTCCGCTTGAGGCATTCTTCACATTTAAAAAGTTCAAACTTTGAACATTTCGCGCTAGCCCTGAGCATCTCCGATTGAGTCCAAATTTTGCATAGCGTCTTTTTTCGAGCCAATAAACATTTTGTAAATGGATCAATTTAAAAATTTAAAGTAGTCATTTAAACTGCCACGCATTAGCCATACGTGCATAGAAACGCTGAAGACGCAATATGGTCCACCATGCATCTCTCTTGAGTCACAGTAGCTGTAACCACAGCTATTCAAGCTTGAATCTCAGCGTCTGTAAAATTCCTTAACCGTCAATTTAAAAGTAATCGCCACATAACAAAAAGTAACAAGCAAATAGCAAATCTGTCAGTTTTTTTGCGGTGATAAGGCGAGGCACCCATTGAAGTACCACCATGTGAATTGCACGTGAAAATATCGTAACAATATCGGGTGGCGTGTGGCGATATTTTGACATGCTAGCAGATGCCGGAACTTCGCTACATCAGTGGGCACCTCGACTAAGTGAACTACGTGGCACTAGTGAGCAAGTGATTGCTAACGGATTTGATGCGAAAATTTACACAAAGTTATCGACTAATTTTGTTCTTGCTTAAACGTCTGTCTGCGTCGCTATACAACATTCAGTTCAACCTTGGGGCTGTCCATAAACCATGTAGACAAATTTTTAGACATTGCAGGCATTACCTTCCCTCGTATGCTTAAAAAAAGGTTTTTCTAAAAGCCCCCAGTTTAACATAATTCATTTTGGTATCAAAACACATTTCAGAAATACGAGGGCGACCCCGGCGTAGTGGTTAACATCCATACCTCTCATGCCAAAGTCACGAGTTCGAATCTCACCCCCGGACAAGTTACTAAAATACCCAAAAGGTATTTGAGTAACTACGACGGGAGATGAACCAGCCCAGGGCTGAAAATCCCGATAATAAAGGAATAAAAAAAAAAATCAGAAATACTGAAATGCTACATAGAATGACGACAAGGACGAGGAAAAATAACAATAGTGATGAAATAAGTCGTGTTTGTCCGGAGAAAAGAGATGATTTAATATCGAACGACTGTTCCAGAAAGTATAAGCACACCTTATTTTAACGGTCACTTTGAATATAATGAAATATTTCAACATGTTTTGTGTTACCTATCAAAATGCGCGGTCTTACTCCGGAACAACGAAAAAAGTATCGTGCACTGTGAGCGGACTCTCCTTGAGAAAATTGGCCAAGGAAGAGGGTGTAAGCGTCAGAGCGGTACGATCTGCGATTCAAAAATATAGAGAACAGCGTACGTTTGAAGATGCGCCGAAGAGTGGTCGGAAATCCGGTCCTGTTAGTCCGGATATCGATAAAAAGATCAGGGATGCCTACAAGCGAAAACCAGCGACTTCCGTTCGGGATGTTACGAAAAAACTAGAGACCTCGTTGAGTAACGTCATGCGTGCCAAAGAAAGACTTGGGCTAAAAACATACGGGAAGCAGAACAAACCCAAAAGGAACCCAAAACAGGCCGCGTCCGTGAAACCACGGGCCCGCAATCTCTACGATTCGTTATTGTGTAGAAATTCTGGGTGTATAATAATGGACGATGAAACGTATGTGAAACTAGGTTACAAAACGCTTCCCGGACCACAATTCTATACTGTAAGCGAAGACAAAGACATCTCCGAAACGGAGAAGGTAATTTTTACCGAAACATTCGGTAAGAAGGTTATGGTTTGGCAGGCAATATGCGAGTGTGGTAAAACATCTAGACCGTACATCACAACGGAGACGATGAACACTCAGAAATACGTTAAGGAATGTCTCCAGAAGCGATTATTGCCGATGATCAGGCAGCACGAAGGTCAAGTAGTGTTTTGGCCTGATTTGGCGTCATGTCATTACGCAAAGGACACTTTAGAATGGTACAAAACTCAAAATGTATGTTTCGTGCCGAAAGACATGAATCCGCCGAACTGCCCCGAGGCACGGCCAATCGAGACTTTTTGGACTTTAAGCAAAGCAAAGCTTCGAAAATTCATAAAACCAGCGGACGACATCCAAAAATTTAAAAAAAGATTGGCCAAAAGTGGTCAAAATGGTGGAAAGTACCACTGTGCAGAAGCTAATGGGTCATGTTCGAGGAAAAGTTAGGAGTCTTGGCTATGATTAAATATTTTGATTAAACGAGAGTAAAATATCATATAAAACAGAAATACAAATATGATTTGCCAAATAAAATTATTAAAACTAAAAAAAACATGACTTTTTTGTTATTTTGAAAGTTCTTATACTTTCTGGAACAGTCTATAACAATTATGAAGACGGAATGTATGTACAAAGAAAATTAGTTCTCTGTAACTAGCAGGAGGCGTACTCCAACTTTAATTGATAATATAAAATGAAGAATTTCGTTGCAGACGCTCGCAGATAAAATCAAGAAAAAGCATTGGTTACTTTTTTTTCAAACAAAATCAAATATTTCTCGGTTTTTCGTAATTTTCCTGAAAACGAAATTAAAAAATCATTCATTTGAGGAGTCAACAATAAATATCGGTCCAGCAGTTTATTTCTGCGGAATTTCTTTCGATGTCGAAATTATTATTCGTTTGCTCTGTTGTTGCGTCTTCACCAACCAAGCTACTACCTCTATTGTACGATTATTTGACAAAGATTTAGATCAGGGATATTTTTCACTCTAGTTTGTCGCAATTTGTCCTTGGAAGAATTTTCAGCAAAGCTTCTTTTGTAGATAATCATTTGCAAACTTGCGCACAATGGAGCCACGCATTCATACCTTTACATAAATAAAATGTACATCCATCGAAAACCCCCAATCAGTTGTTAATGATTAAGTGCCTCAGAAATATTAGCAAAAGTGCAGTCAATAATAATTATAAGCTCATAAGCGATAACAAACTAGCTTGAAAAGTCATGCAAGAAGAAAAAATATGACAATCTTACCCCATCTTCTCCTACATTCACGCATACACAAGCGCTTTTGAAGCGCCCATAGAGTTTTGCGAACGAAAAAAAAAGAAACATCCTGGGTGGAGTTGAATGATTGGGAGGTAGTTTAGAGAAAAGAAAAGCGATCATCGCCACAGAGAGGTGGAAGCGGGAGAAAGACTGTTATTTAATGTGATGTGTTGATTCTGGGAAATGCGACTGAGCGAACGAAGCCCGAATGCGTTACGCGATGAAATATTTGTAAACAGACGCTCGGTACAGCGGGTGGTTGGATTTCGGAACATTCCGATGTTTTGAGCTCCGATGCAAACCGTACTTGCTTTGAATTGAAAATGCACTGATTGAACTGATCAAATTGCGCGACTGAAGAGCACAGAGAATGGAAATTTAACCTAAAAGAGGGTCTGCAGTGGGGAAATTCTTTGATTACGTGTTGACCTAAAGCGTCTAAAGCGTGGCCGAATTTATTGTTTCTAACTATGTCAAGTCATCATTACGAGTTAACGCACAATTTTCTACCAGTGTGGGATTTGGCTGTCAGTGGAAACATTCGTTTTTGCAATCGGCGCAAATGTTGTTTACATTGAACTTTGAAATGGCGTCGCGACCAACAGGAAGTGTGAAATCTTATTTTGGACAAATGGCTAGAAAATCCAAAACGTTCTCAGAAACCTGTCGCAAATTTGGACAATCATCATATATACGATGGTTGTGGTGCCGGGTTACATAAATCCTCCAATTTGTCCAAAACTTCGACCAATCGAGCGAATTTAGGTGACTGTGAAGCTGATTGTCGAAAAATGGGAGGAGAATCAAGATCAAGAACTTAAAAAGCCAGGAGAATGAAGCTTTCCCAAACATTAATGGCAGGAGTTAAACCACAGAGAACAGACGTTCATCTTCAGTCTGCTACTTGTGTGAAATTCTAAATCGACACTTCAAATGTATGTCGTTAAGCTCCTGGTAGGCGGTGCTACAGTTCTGCGATAAATGTCATGTAAATGTTTATCAATAAAAAGCCTAGCACATAACTTGAAACGTTTTGTTTGTTTTTCTCTGTACTTGCTTCTTGAATCGGCTGCCCATATTAACTTTCATATACGTTTTTCAAGAAAAGGTATATGGACATCAATGTTATCTGTGGTTATACTATAAGTCCGTAAGTTTGGTGATGTTAAGGAATGTACTTGAGGAAAATAAAGGGTTTAGATATAAATGTGTTGGTATTAATTTTGGGCTCATAATATTCATGTAATGATATAAAAATTGGAGGTTCGAGACCCTTTCCTCCTCTGTATGGGGGGGGGGGGGGGTAGGCTTTCTCACACAAATAAAACAGAAATGTCTGCATAACTCGAGAACTAATCAAGCAATCGGAACCAAACTTGCCATTAGGAGGTTTTTGAAGGCAGGATTTTTTCTATAGTGGTTCGAGACCCCTCCCACTCTGGAAGGGGGGACTCCCATATAAATGAAACACAAATTTCTGGATTACTCGACAACTAATCAAGCAAAAGGAACAAAATTAGGCATGTGGGGGTTTCTGGAGGTAGGATTTTTTTCTATGATGATTTGAGACCCGTCCCCTTCTGTAAAGGGGGTCTCCCATACTAACTAAACAGACATTTCTGCATAACTCGAGACCTAATCAAGTAAATGGCACCAAATTTGGCATGTGGGGGGTTTTGAAACAGGATTTTTTTCTTTGGTGGTCCGAGATCCTTCCTCTTTCTGGGCGTCGCTCTTATACAAATAAAACAGAAATTTCTGCAAAATCGAGAACTAATCAAGCAAACGGACGGATTTTATACCTGTGTCCGACAACGCTGTAACAGTCAATGATTTCGGAACGTACCTCGAGAATTGCAAATGCGCCCAATTGGCGTGTATCGTCTCTATGAAAGCTGTAACTTAATCTTAAAACACCTCGGCCTTTACAGGTTTAAAGCTTGCTTCCTCTTACATTGGAGGAGTACACGGCCAGCCATTTTAACTCAGTTTTGAGTCATTTTTGACTCACTTTTGTCGAAATTGGAGTCACTCAAATTTGAGTAAATGTAACTGGGATTGACAAGTCGACGAATCAAAAACATCGACTCAAATCAGATGGATGTTGTGACTTGTGACGAAAGGGAGTCAAAAATGACTCAAAACTGAGTTAAAATAGCTGGCCGTGTACTCCTCCAATGTGAGAGGAAGCTAGCTTGAAACCTGAAAGGGCCGAGGTGTTTTAAGACTAAGCAACAGCTTTCATTGCGACGATACAAAACAATTGGACGCATTTGCAATTCTCGAGGTACGTTCCGAAATTATTGACTGTTACCGTGTTGTCAAAAAAGCTTAAATCCGTCATCATTCGCGGCGGTGCTTGCTTGACAGGCGACAGCAACAGTGTCATTAAGATGGGTTTGCCAAAATCCTTTTAATGCCTTATTCTTTTGTTTAAATTTAATCAAACTGTATTCTTGTTGGATTTATTTTATATGATTGTACTGATTTTTGTAATTTAGTAAATTACAAGCATCTTTCTTAACCACATTTTTCGTTCAAAATTAATAACAATTGAGTTGCGAAATAATTTCTTAAGTAATATTTATGTTGTATACTCGCAATCTAGGTTCTCAATTATCTCTTGCGGAAACAAATTTGATGACCTTTGTTGGCATATTAATAAATTTCGGGTTTTACTCCATGTCATGAATATATTGTGAATTAAAATAAAGGTATACTGTTGGTGGTTTAGTATCTAAATCAATCAAATCAATTAAAAAATAATGCTTCAAACCCTGCAATTTCGTAACACATATATATATTTGTTTTTTTTTTCGTAAATTCATACTGATAAATTTTCAGAAAGATTTATAAGAACCAGAAAAAAGATTTCAGGTAATCTGTATTGCATTGAATTTAATTGCGTGTATCTCCAAGCCGCACACATGCATACTTTTTTTTTTTATCCAAATGATTCTTTCACGTTTTATTCGAAAAGACTAGTGCAATTTTTCATAAAAATTTCCGATAAATTGCTCGTGTCAAGTGACAACTTCTTGTGACAAATCATTTCACACTGATCTACCCCTAACTAAGTAAATCCTAACGGCGTACTCTTAACACAGAGGGAATCTTGAGCAACAGTTCAAACATTAATCACAAATCGGAATTGATACGGAAAAGAAATGATTATGATACAATATACATTTGATATTTTAGGCAATCTTAAATAATATTTCAGAGGAAACACAATGAAAACTTATAACCAGTCTTGATAAAAGTCATGCTAGTTAGGTTCAAAAGCGTGCTTTTAAGACAACATAACATTGACTACCTACAAGCTCCATGCGAAAATCAAACGATAACTCGTAACAAGAAATGTAATCAATGAACGATTGATTTTCAAAATGCTTTGATATTCATCTATGTAAATAGGTTCATTTTCAATATGAATTTCAAATTGTCAGAAATTACCCGTCGGAATCGGAAAATATGCAAAGGCAGCCCAGTACAGAGTATTCCTGCTCATCATTGCTCATCATTACTTCTGGGACAATGATGACGGCCTGGTTGTTCCATGTTCGTATTAGGATACAAAATCACTTTATAATACAAAATATTAGAAAAATTATCATAAGAGATGATACTTAGATTTCGTCTAATGAAATCCATGCTTACTATTTATTTATTTATTTATGTTTTAGGTTTACTGGCTGGACTCTGAATAGAGTAGAAACCTCTACACCAGGCCTTTGATGATATCGTTGCGTAGATCCTTTCGAATCATTTTGCCAGCGGTACACGGAACATGTCGTCCAAAAAGACGCTGTTGCAAATGACTCGGAAGGAGCCACGTTTGAGCATTTTGAGTCCTTTCGTTTGATTTTTTTTTCCATTGCCTATTTGTTATTTTGATAGTCAGTGTCACGCTTACAGCTTAAATAATTTGTTTCGATATTCCTTGTCTTTTGTAGTCTAGTCCGTTGGTGTGTCATTTATTCGTTCTGAGATTTTTCCGAAGCAGTTTTCTCGAACCAAAAATAAGAAGCCATAGTACTGTTCCTTGTGTGTTAGACTGATATAACTTAATTCCTTTTGAAGCATTTCACCAGCCGTGCAAGGATCATGTCGTCCATAGAGACGCTGTTGACACTGCCTCAAAAGGTGTTACATTTCCCAAGTTTGCTTCTCCTTTCTCTCCATTATGTTCATGTCCACTGTTTTGTCTGGAGTCATTTCGTCTTACCTCTTCTGGTTCATTTATGTTTGTCTTATTATTTTCGTGTGTTCTACATCATTCAATTTTGTTCTTCCTATCCTTTCATTGTGTCTGTTATATTTGTCTGATACCAACTCCTAGTCTTTTAATGTCATATAAGTTCACCCATCGCATAATATAGTGCGTGGTGATTCTCAATTATTTGTATTATTTTGCAATTTAGAAAATTTAATTATAAAGTTCTTACCTTGATGATGTGCAAGTGTGTTGTTAGTTTTTACTCACTTATAACCTATGTTATTTCTTACAAGTTTCCGTTCCTTTGCGATCATTTTTTAAATTGCCTCGATGGGATGTAATGTCCACTTCAGGTATGGTACCGCTCGCGATCATGGCATAGGGAAGAGAACAGGAAGAGAGAAAGCATTAAAACCGGCAACATGCCCTGCGCATGTGAGATTTTCATGGTGATATTCTCACAACGGCCGTTCAGAATGGTTCAACGGATGCGTATGAGAGATCATTTCCGATTAATTTCCACTTGTTTACTTAACTCCCTCACGTTTAGATATAGAAGAAAAGAAACATCCCATGGCGTGCTACATTCTGGAACATCAGGGCAATGATCCCCCATCGCATCTTCAAGTGATCATTACAAGCTGTCCATTTGGTTCAGGCACTTTTGAACGTTGATGTGGCAGCCCACTCACACATGAAATCTGCCGCGACCGACTCGACAGAACGCGCCCATACCCCTTTCTGAACCGAAGGGCAGGGGATTTCGTCTAATGAAATCCATGCTTACCGATTGATAATCAAAACAATAGTGACAGCAGATTTTTGACCCGCACTTCGAGCCGACTTCATTCATTGCAGCAAACAAAATTCATTTGGCATAGAAGTGGAAGCGGTAACCATGAACTCCGGGAAAGTAAACATCATCATTACACCGGTATGAAATCATTTTCACTTCTCACGAATATTTTATGAAAATCTAAGGCACTGAACATAATAAATAAATAAATTATGATGATAAATTTTGTATGATTTTGTAACTTATTTGTGAATCAAAATTACACTAATTTAAAGGTAGGAGTGGTTTCCGACAAAAATCTGCCAAATCACACCCAACGTCAGTGCCTGTATATAAAAGTACTACGACATGGCTGTTAAAAAAGCTGTGAAAGATGTGATACTAAGGAGTTAGTTGATAATTATTACGAAAATGTACACTTTAAAGAAAATCGGCTATGGTTATCGAAATGAAACCAAACTTTTACAGTAGTTATATATACGTATTTATTTCAGCTTACATATTTCGGTTAAATTTGAGTGGGTGAGTTTGAGTAAAATGCTAAACATTTGCAATGGGCCTCATCACTTATTTCTTTTGCACTTCCTCATCATTTCCTTTTCGTCCTTTGCCTCTCCTTTGGTCTTCCAAAGTTCACGCTCCATCATGGCCCAAAAGGTTTCGATCAGACGGAGTTCAGGACAGTTTGATGAGTTCAAGTTACAGAAGTGAGTATTTTTGTGAGTTCCAGTACAAAACCCACAAAATTAGATGCATATCACTTCTGCATGGCTTTGAAGTAGTGGCTTGGAGCCAAATCCGGTCAAAACAACTAATTTTGATCGTACACACTCAAAAATCGTTTTTGGAGGCACTCAGTTTTGTAAATCTCACCGTTTATGATTCCTTTGGTCACGATGCTTCACTTCGTTTGCCACAAGTGCATATGGCCTACCAAATCAGGTACTTCGAAGCGAATATAGGCAACTTCTTCCATTCGAAACGGTCATCTACACTAACTTGTATTTATCCGTCAAATATTTCGGTCCTGGAAACTGCTTGAAATTTGCTTTCATGTAGGGCTCATCATGCATGATGTAACACCGGTATTTCGTCAGCAACTTTGTGTAGAGTTTCTGGGTACGCATTTTGGCAACACTCTCCAAGCGTTCGACCCGATTTATGAAGTTCTGCACCTTGTATGTTTTCAATATGGATCGATTCTTGTCTCTCTGGACAACAATTTGCGAAACATAAAGATTTTCACCCGCATCATCCGCAAATCTCGCATCGAAATGTTCGGATTCCGCTTGTCGTTTTGATACCAGGGGCTGGATAAAGAGTGTATCGAAAAGTAGTTAGCAACATTCAAACAGTAATTACTCTAAAATGGCTTAATTTTTTATAGTGTGTTTTGCGGTGACATTTTTGTTTACATGTAAATAACAGTTGTGCAATCGATTGGTTTCGGTACAGTGGATCGTTTCAAAGATGAGTCGAATTGATCTGGACCCGCGAAAGAAAATTTTGCACATTTGGTGCTCGGAAAAAGGTGCCACGTAGAACCAAATTGCAAAACGGGTGAAAGTGAACCACACCAGTGTCAAAAATGTAATCGAAAAGTTCGGTGAGACCCTTCCGTGGAAGATTTGCCCCGATCCGGCAGAAAACCGGGTCTCAACCCGCCCGGCCGGGACTTGAAAGTGGTTGAGTACATAAGGAAAAACTCATCCGCGTCGACGCGGGATTTGGCCAAGCAATTCAACACCAGCATCGGGATGATTCAACGGATCAAAGCTCGGAACTCTCTGATAACGTACAAGAAACAAAAGGTACCGAAAAAGTCCCTGAAGCAACAAGCTCGGGCCAAAAACAAGAGCGCGAAAACTGTATAACCGGATTCTGAAGACCAAGAGGGATGCATCCTGATCGACGACGAAACCTACTCCAAAGGAAGATTCGCGGGCGCTACCCGGACCGCAGTATAATACAAAATTGGTTGATGAGGACCTGGGCGAAGCGATTTGTACCTATGGTTTGCGTTCGTCGATTTTTTTCACAAAGGGTAAAATTAACGCCAAGGTGTACGAGGAAGAATGAAGAAGAGATTGCTGCCACTGTAGAGAAAGAATAAGGCTCCTCCTCTCTTCTGGTCGGATTTGACTTCCGCCCACAACGCCAAATCGGTTCTACAGTGGTTGGCAAACAATAATGCACAATTCGTGAAAAAGGACTTTCGGAAGGAGGGTACAGTGTCCCAAACATGCAAGAGTTCCAGAAAATCTGGAAAGCAGAAAAGTCACAAAAGCAACTGTGCAGAATCTAATGAAGTATGTCAAGTCCGAAGTGCGAGCGTTTTAGAGAATCAAAGATTTTTATGAATATAAACAGTGAAATGCAGCAAAAGGATATTTTTCTTCAATACATCGAATATTGAAGTCAAAATATGTTTTTATTTCACTCTTTTATTAGAAAATCAATGACGCTAACTATTTTTCGATACACTCTTTAGTAAACAAGAAAATCGATATTGCTTTAGGCTCAGGAAGTACCAGCACATCGGTCCCAAGCTCGGTCCCAAGCCTCATGATTTACCCCTAATAACGCACTTAACTCACACGAACACACCCTCAAATAGTCTGTCAAAATATCACAGCGAATCAAAACAATAACAAAGATGCTATTACCGAAACGCAGGCTTGGCTTGCTCCTCCGTTTGAGCGAAGAGTGGAGTGTATCGTGTACGCGCGCGACGTTTTTGGCATCTGATCTACACCGACAAACACACACTCCTTCCGTTCGGTAGATCGAGCGTGCGAAACGATCGTTCACTCTTCGGAAAAAGAGAAATCCCGAAGGTGCACGGCGGGACTATTTTACTCAATTTTGCATAGTTTTTGGCTCACTTTCGTGAAAAGTGGAGTCATTCATATATGATTAAATGTGACTGGGATTGACAAGTCGCCATATCTAAGACACCGACTTAAATCAGATCGATGTTTTAGATATGTCGACTTGTCAATCCCAGTCACATTTACTCATACTTGAGTGACTCCACTTTTGAATAAAGTGAGTCAAAAACGATTCAAAATTAAGTAAAACATCCATCAAACACGTTCTAGATTGGAAAATGTTTTTTTTTTCGTTTAGAATCATTTGCATCATTAGGTTTACATATATGGGAAAACTTATTTCTCAGCTGTCAAAAATAAGTATTCTAGGCTCCAATTCGAATTCGCAAATTAGTTTTAATTTTCACTTAAACTTGACAGATGGAAAATAATCGATTAGGTCTGATACTCGAGCTGACTTATTTCTGACAGACGGCAACTAAATTTTGACAGACACCTAATCGAAAATTCGTTGATCAATAACAAAGGAATTTTAATTGATTAATCGATTATTTTCCATCTGTCAAGTTTAAGTAAAATTAAAATTAATTCGCGAATTGGAACACAGCCCTAGAATATCTGGGTTATATTAAAAATTTACATTTGGCACTTTGTAACTCGGATTGCTAAAAGCTATCGTTCTACAAAAAAAATGAACCTTAAATAAACATTATTTTCAAATCGCCATATGGAACACATCCTTAGAATTATTTTTCCAAAAAAGGGCTATCAAATTTACCAAATTGCAATGCTGCTCGCAAAATTTTCTTCGTCGTCCTCGCTGTCTGAATCTGAAGGATTTTCAATTTCACGCTCAGTCAGATGAAGAGTCTGAGCATCTTTCATTAAATCGGTTCATTTTATAAAATTGGTACCGTTATCAGTAATGATAGAGTCAACTTGACCCAGATCAATGTTGAGTTTTTCATAACTTTTAGAATTTCGTCAAGAAAAACTTCCACCGTATTGTGGCCAAATCTTTCCACCATAACAAGGGTGCGATTGCAAATCACGCCATTTTTTAAAACTTATACTACCACCTCAAGCACAGATCTTCCCCTACGCGATGCTAAGTCCGCTTTCATGCAAACCATGCGACACGCGAACTCAGCCTGAATGAATTCACAAATCTTAGAATGCACGGCATCCAAATGTTGCACTATGTTGCTTCTTCCGATATGTGATAAATTCAGTGCATTTACAATAGGGTGCTTCCTTTAGCTTCCTTTCTTCAGCCATCATTCAAAACCAATACAGGACTCAACAAAAATGTCTGCATCCATGAGATACGACCGCGTACTAACGCTGACGAAAGATTTCCGAAATCCAAGAGAACGGAGCATCTTTGATTTCCTCCGTGTCTCTCTTTCTGCATGTTACACTCTCCCGATAGGCAATGCTCTTGCTCCGTTTTCAAGTTCTCGTGCACGGCGTGCAACCGATGTTCTCCACCGCGTGTATTGAGTTTTCTGCTCCGCGTGTGTTTCAAAACGTACACTTGCTAGCTACACGTGCGAAGAGAAGCCAAGCCTGCCAAAACGAAAAAAAAAATCAAGAATCTTTACCGAGATTCGAATCAGTGCCAGCAGCGTGGCGGTTTCCTATGGTAACCACTCAGCAGTATCAAAAAATTATAGATACTTTTATAAAGACCTTACGTTTGTTTTGATTGTTGAGGCACTAAGCAGCACAGCGATGAATTTGTATTGGCTTCGTTTATTTCATAAAACACTTCGTGGATCAGGATGGGTAAAATTGCCTTTTCCGAATCATGCGGAATTTGTAACTTTTGGGTGCATATTCAGTGAAGTGTTTTGATGGTAGAATATACTAATTTAGAGGTTTAAAAATTGGTTGCCGACATTTTCCCAACGGCAATGCTGTTAAGCTCTGCGCGCTTGAGCAAATTGCACCAAATATATCTACGTTCAAAGAAAATGCACTAGCTAACAGAATTTGTTCTACTCTTTTTGCTAACGAAATCAAGTCTTATTGAATGTCAGGCATCTTTCTAACTATATGTTTTTTGTTCAATGCATTGAATTAGAAGGCTCAGCCACGTGTCTTTCGAAAAAAAATGCCAAGGAAATTGACACCTGGAAATGGGACAGTTGATCCCAATTTGCTAGCCTCCGCCTAAAACCTCCACCTCATCCTACTATCGAGGTACCTGCTCTGGATTTCCAAAGCTACCATTTTAACCGACCAATAACAATGTTGCCCAACCCATTGGCCAGATGGCGCGACGAAGAGAACTGCTGCATTCCCGATGAACAGTTACTCTCGATTTAAATGATGATGGTGCAACCTTTTTTTTCTTTCTCTGAAATGCTCATTTATAGCCGCGCGTAATCCAAGCTTGTTGCTTTCGTTACGCCCAGCTACCGTCCTACCCATCACCATACCACCATCATCATCGGCATCATCATCATCATCCTCCCTTCGGGTCTGAGCAGATTGACTGCTGATTGAGGTACGAGGTCTACCCCCGAAGGCATCGGACCCAACTTGACCATTTAGCGCTTTCTTTGCTCGCAGTAGTAGTTATTCATGTCCAAGGTCTTTCCTCCCCGCGACGGTGTCTTAACGGGCCCGGCATAGCGATCACGTTGATGAAAATATTTACGTTACCGAGTAGATTAATGCCCAGCGGAGAAGGCGAACCCTTTCTTTGAAACACCATACATGTAGCATCCGACCGCGCCGTAACTGTTCGGATCGCGCCAGGTGCCCTCAGCTGGAATCGAGCACTCGGCATACATGAAGGAAACGCCGTTTTCAAGGTACGCAACTTGCTGCTCGCGAATGGTTGAACTGATTACGTCAGTTGGCTGCTTTTCCGCTATTAATTTACGACAAAAGCTTATCACCGATTGGCCTAGAAAAAGCATTCGCTTCGAGGTATTGCAGTGCCTAAATTGGCGGAGCGAAATAAATTATATGGACTTCGAAACCACCAACGTCCGTAGGATTGTTTACAGTCGTCCAAATAGTCACTCCGAATATTCGGGGGACACATTAGAATCGAATTTTGGCCACGCGCGTGACACCTAGAAGGGTACGCGTGCTCTGAAAGCCGAAAAAAAACAGTCGTATCGCATTGTTTGTTTCGCATTGGTATGGCTTCTCAAGCCATGAGAGGTGATGGGTTTCGAATTTACCAACCGCTTACTGCTAATGGCCATTTGTTTACCAACAATTCCGTCCCACTGGCCCGTCCTTTTCCCCGCCATTCGCGAGCGAGAACGTGAGCTAACACCTGAATGCGATGTGTGTTTACGTTTCCCTAGTTTATCGATTTTAATGACACATCGGCGGACAAGTGTGGCCATTCCGGGAAAACGGATCCGTGGAATTGCGTATCGGGTGGATTTCGGCGTTTTGTCTGGTGGAATTTCGAAAACGGTCTTACGGGCGAGTGCGTAATTACGCAACATGATTATGAGTTCGTAGAAACCAATGGCGACCAAGCAACGGAACGTTTCCGGGGGAGAATGTAGGTTAATCGGATATTGATTTGGGTACAGTGGATAGGAAACCCAGTGAACATTTGGAGCTTGGTGTATGTTGGTTTATAACATTTGAAGTAAGAATGGGCTAATTTTGTTTCGATATAATGTTTAGTTATATGATCAACATAGACTCCGTTCCAAGAAGAAAAATTCATCTTCAACTCAGAATTAGGTTATCTTTGGTAAGTTTGTTACTTTCGAATAACATTCGGCCCGAATATTTTTATTTCGTTATTTGGGTGACCAACTTAGGATGGCAAAAACCAATTTTTTTTTGAGAAATATGTTTTTTCATCGTATTAAAATTTTTGAATTAGTAAACGTATTTTGAATTGTTTATTTTTCATTGAAAGATAATGACTTTTCATGAGAAGATCAAAATTAAATAAATGATGAAATTATAAAAATATAATTTAATATGATTTTTCTGTGATGATTTACGACGATTATAATGGTAGCCCTATGCACCTTTAAATTTGAAAAAATGATTCATAAAAAATTAAAAGGCGTTCCATAAAAAAACGTATTTGCGCCTCATAAACTCTGATGAAAATCCACAAAAAATATGAAACTGATCCAAAAAATACATCAATGTGAACCATACTTAATATAAAATTTGGTAATATAATGTCAAAAATCTACCGTGAGATATCTGGGGAATGATCATTAAATTGTACGGAATACTCATTAAAATATAGTATATAGTCCATAAAAGGTTCAAAACAATCGTTAAACTTGTAAAATTGATCCATATTATGCAGTCTTTGTAAACTAAAATATATGCATATCTATAAATGTAAAAATGAATTTCTGCCTGCCTGTCTGTCTACCTGCCTGTCCGCATGCCTGCCTACCTATCTGTCTGTCTGTCTGTCTGTCTGTCTGTCTGTCTGTCTGTCTGTCTGTCTGTCTGTCTGTCTGTCTGTCTGTCTGTCTGTCTGTCTGTCTGTCTGTCTGTCTGTCTGTCTGTGTCCTGTCCGTCCGTCCGTCCGTCCGTCCGTCCGTCCGTCCGTCCGTCCGTCCGTCCGTCTGTCTGTCTGTCTCTGTCTGTCTGTCTGTCTGTCTGTCTGTCTGTCTGTCTGTCTGTCTGTCTGTCTGTCTGTCTGTCTGTCTGTCTGTCTGTCTGTCTGTCTGTCTGTCTGTCTGTCTGTCTGTCTGTCTGTCTGTCTGTCTGTCTGTCTGTCTGTCTGTCTGTCTGTCTGTCTGTCTGTCTGTCTGTCTGTCTGTCTGTCTGTCTGTCTGTCTGTCTGTCTGTCTGTCTGTCTGTCTGTCTGTCTGTCTGTCTGTCTGTCTGTCTGTCTGTCTGTCTGTCTGTCCGTCTGTCTGTCTGTCTGTCCGTCTGTCTGTCTGTCTGTCCTGTCTGTCTGTCTGTCTGTCTGTCTGTCTGTCTGTCTGTCTGTCTGTCTGTCTGTCTGTCTGTCTGTCTGTCTGTCTGTCTGTCTGTCTGTCTGTCTGTCTGTCTGCCTGTCCTGTCTGTCTGTCTGTCTGTCTGTCTGTCTGTCTGTCTGTCTGTCTGTCTGTCTGTCTGTCTGTCTGTCTGTCTGTCTGTCTGCCTGTCTGCCTGTCTGCCTGTCTGCCTGTCTGCCTGTCTGCCTGTCTGCCTGTCTGCCTGTCTGCCTGTCTGCCTGTCTGCCTGTCTGCCTGTCTGCCTGTCTGCCTGTCATGTCGACGTTGGATTGGTACAGAGACAATAACGTTGTTTTTGTACCAAAAACCGCCAACCCCCCAAATTCACCAGAGATTCGTCCGGTGGAAAGATTTTGGGCCATAATGAAGGCCAAAGTTCGAAAATCGTCCAAGGTGTTTAAGAACGAGCTGGAGTTGAAGAAAGAATGGATGAAAGTGACCAAAAAGGTCGGCTCCGCCATTGCACAAAATGTAAAGAGGGGTCTTAAGGGAAAGGTGTGGGCTTTCAGCAATGGAAAGGAAATTGAATAAAGTAGTTATGCCGAAACATAATCCATTCCATGAGAGTTTCAAGAAAATCCGACTTAAAATAATTTTTTGGCGAACACTTTTGTCTGGTCCATTTTTTTCGGGTACAGGCCTTAGACGCAGAAAGTTCTGGACCGACCAGCGTGAAAATTTGTATGCATGGGTTTTTGGGGCTGGGGAAGGTTCTTATGATTGTTTGAGACCCCTTCTCTCTCTCAGGAAGGGGGGCTTTCATACAAATTTCTTCATAGCTCGAGAACTAATCAAGGAAATCGAATCAAACTTGGCATGTGGGGGGTTTTGAAGGCAAGAATATAATGGTTCAAGACCCCTCCCCTTTCTGAAAGAGGGGGAGGGGCGTTCATACAAATGAAACTCTAATTTCTGCGTAACTCGAGAACTAATCAAGCAAATGGAACTAAATTTGGCATGTGGGGGGTTTTGAGGGCAATGATTGTATGGTGGTTTGAGAAATAACCTCTCTGGAAGGGAGGGCTACCATACTAATGAAACACAAATTTCTACCAAACATGAGAACTATCCAGGTTACTAAAACACAAAATGTGTATTTCTCGGGTAAGAAGCATGTTATGATAGAAGTTAGAACCCCTGCTTAGACAAAAAAAAAACTCATTCCGAAAAACAACCATAAACGTGCCAGTTCGGAGTTGAAATTTTCTTCATTTAGCTGCAAGCGTAGTAGCGCTCGCACCGGGTTCAGCTAGTGATCCATAAAATATTGAAAATAATTCATGAATAAATTACCAATGATCCAAGAAAGGTTTGAATAATGAACCATGAACTTCTGAAAATGATCCATAGCAAACCAACTTTGTTTACTAAAATGTATAGGTATGATCAATCAATTATGCCGGAATTTTTCCAATTTTGGGAACTATTTTTTAAATTTTGACAAAGGAGAAATCGATCCTTAATTGCGCTACTACTCAGATGTATTGACATGTCCGTTCCTTAAATATTGCTGTAAAAGGATCGTGTTGGTCTAAGAAGATTTTGCCCTTTTTCAGAAAGCTTACTTACTTTTGGGATCTCACGTTCCTTAAGGACCGCAACTGCGACAGATGTTTACCAAGAAATTTGGCAAAGAGCTCTCGTGCACATTAAGAACTACAGGTCAAACTGTTATTTCAGAATTTTTTTTAATAAAATTATGCCGGGCAGTCGCTTGCCGTCCAACTCGCTATCGCTCGTCGGACCTAGCTACAAAAAACATCCTCCGTTTGCATTATACCGGGCAAATGTTTGAATCAGCCGTTTGCTAGGAGACGCTATGCTAATACAGTGTGTCTAACAATAGGTGTCACCTTTTTTTCAGTCTTGGTTTATTTAAGCTGTATAATTTTAACAGTGGAATCGATTGTACCCGTTTTGAGTGTATTCTTTTGACAGCTTATCGCTGAAGATAAATTAGCGATTCCGTTTGTTTATTTTTATCAGCTATCATGGAAGCCATACGGGAGCAAGTTTTAAAATTACATTTGCAAAAGCTTAGACCGTGCCAGATATTCAATAGCCTTAAGCAGTTCGGAGTGAGTAAACGTTTTGTTTTTCGTACCTTGAAACGGTTCCAGGAAACTGATCAAATGTGTGAGGGAGCGAATAAGACGTAATCCGGCCGAATCTGGCCGTAAATTGAGCAAACAATTTCAAATGTCCCCTGCTTCAATGAATAGGCCCCTCAGACATGATCTGGAATGCAAGCCGTACAAGAAACAACGGGTTCACGGGTTGAAGGAGCGTCAAAAGCAAGCCAGGGTCCAAAGAAGTAGAAATCTTTTGGTTCGGCACGGTGACTGCGAGATTTTATTTTCGGATGAAAAGCTCTTCCTCCTTCAGGACAGTCATAATCAACAAAATGATCGTGTGTATGGAAAAAATCTTGCTAATATTCCAAGAGATAAACTAGCTGTAGAACGCTATCAGAATGTATCGAAAATCATGGTATGGGGCGCCGTTTCACGAAAAGGAAAAAATGATCTTTTTTCATAGAAGCTAACGTAAAAATTAACACTGAATATTACATCGAGCAGGTTTTCAAGAACCATCTGCTCCCTTATGCTTCGACCGTGTATGGGAATACACCATATTGTTTCCAACAGGACTCTGCTCCAGTTCACAAGGCAAAGAAGACACAAGCGTGGTGCGCGGAAAATTTGCCCGATTTCATCACAACCGAAGAATGGCCTGCATCTCCAGCGGATCTCATTCCGCTTGACTACTTTGTTTGGTGTTATATGCTTCAACATATAGGCCCTACGGAAGGGCTTATTTTAGATCGATTCAAGAAACATTTGGCTGATATTTGGGACCAAATTCCTTAGGAAATCGTGCGTGCCAGCTGCTATGGGTTTACAAAGCGTTTGCGCAAAGTTATCAAGGAAAAGGGCAAGAGATGCGAATTGAATTAATATGGTTTATTTCAATAACATGTATCTTTCAAATGAAAAATAAATGCTATGATTTGGTTGATTTGTTTTGCTTTAATCCCATTTTGTTTTAGTGACACCTATTGTGAGACACCCTGTACTTTGGATATCGAAAACGCTTCCTGCCGCCTAAGATCTTCAATCCTCAAAACGGCTGCGCAAAACCATATTATTCCAACGCGATCCATCTTTGGCAGCAAACTTTTACCTGGATACCTAAAGAAACGGTCCTCGGACTGATGTAAATTTCGAAATTGTTGCTTCACTATGTTCCCCATGTTTCCCTATGTCCAAATAAGATCCTTATGAGCCTTCCAAAATTTGAACTCATTCAATTTGAAACTGACTGTACACAACCAACTAGAACTTTGTAAGGATATTTGGTGTAAATACCCATAATTTTAAAAACTGTATGTTGACCATTGCACGGAATGGTAACGTGCAATCAAAATCGAAGTAATTTAAAATGTTAATGCAAGTGAATTGATGAACTCTATTTATTCTTTTTTAACGCGGTTTGACAGTAAAAGTGGAACGTATCCCCCGTGTAAAAAAGATCTTAGTGTATTTGTAATTGCATCGTTCTAAAAACCGCTTGATCAATCTGCGTTCAAAGCTTTACGAATTTCTTAACAAAAACTTTGCTGAACATCACTTTTAAAATAAATGTAAGGCATAAAAGCTGTTAATCATACTAGTCGCTAGCGTCCTGTACCTAAGCTCAATCCGCTGCTCAGCAGGTAATTTATAGCACTAGTAGGGCACAAACATGGTGGCAAAATTGTAGCGAAACCTGACTAAAGGGTGTCCATAGTTAAATTGCATCATTTTCAATAAGCTGTAACATGTCGCCCTTTGGGTTGATTTCAATGAAATTTTGGGTGAAATGACCTCAGCGTGTATTGTTTACACTGCGTGAGTTTCATTGTGAAATGTGTCGTAGTTTTGAAAATGGAGTCGAAGGAACAGCAAGTGCGCGAGAACATTTTGCACACGCACCTCGACAACCCACTTCTTTCGCACCGAGCCATCGGAAAGATGTTGAAAATTCACCAGTCTACAGTGTCTCGTGTCATACAACGTTTCGGGGAACGTTTAACTGTCGATCGGAAGAAGGTGAGTGGTAGAAAAAGTGTTCCGTACTGCGTGAAGGATCACAAGCGAGTAGTTGCTGCCTTTAAACGCAAACCCCACTGTTCCGTTCGGGATGTCGCGAAAAAGCTGCACTTGATCAAAAGTTTCGTGCAGAAAGCCAAAAAACGAGCCGGGCTCCGTTCATTCAAAGTTCAGAAAGCTCCAAACCGTAATGAAAAACGGAATAGAACAGCTAAAACACGTGCGCGTAAGCTGTACACACAAATGTTGACGAAACCACACTGCTGCATCATGGACGATAAAACACACGTAAAAGCGGACTTTAAACAAATTCCCGGCAATTAGTATGTGACTGCGAAAGACAAGTTCGATGTTCCAGAGTCTCTCAGGAAACAGCAAGTGTCAAAGTTCCCCAAGAAATTCATGATTTGGCAGGGGATTTGTTCGTCTGATAAACGGAGCAAGCCTTTTGTGAATGAATGCCTGAAAAAACGACTGCTTCCGTTTCTCAAATTGGGCTATAATGAAGCACGAACTTCGTAAGCATCCTAAAGTTGTCACTACAGAACAGGAAATGTTGAAGTCAGGGCTGAAAGCAGAAAAAAAATTCGGTTCAAGCGTTGTAAAAAATCTTATGCGTGGTATTAAGAAGAAAGTTCGGGCTTTTGGATTTGGTAAAGAAATAAAGTGAAATAAAAATACCTAAACCAAGATTATACATTGTATTTTATTCCCTGAATATTTCATGACAATCGGTTGAGATACTTGTTTTTGAGGACGAGTTTCAAGTGATGCAATTAAACTGTGAACACCCTTTAATGTTGCCTTTGTAAACTTAAATATATGCATATCTATATATATAAAAATGAATTTCTGTCTGTCTGTCTGAACCTTATAGACTCGGAGACTACATAACCGATCGGCGTGAAATTTTGTATGGAGGAGTTTTTGGGACCGGGAAAGGTTCTTAAGGTAGTTAGAGACCCATCCTTTCTCTGAAAGAGGGGGCTCCTATACAAATGAAACACATATTTCTGCATAACTCGAGAACTAGAGAAGGATACCAAATTTAGCATGTGAGAGTTTTAAGAAGCAAGAAATTTTTCTATGTTGGTTTGAGACCCCTCCGCCTTCTGGAAGGGGAGACTCCCATCAAATGAAACACCATTTTTAGCATAACTCGAGAGCCAATAAAGCAAATGCAACCAAATTTGCCATGTTGAGGTTTTTGGAGGCAAGAAATGTTTCTATGGCAGTTCAAGACCCAAATTTCTGCATAACTCGAGAACTAATCAAGCAAATTATACCACATTGAGCATATGGGGGTTTTTGGAGGCAGGATTTCTATATATAAAAAAATGAGTTTCTGTCTGTCTGTCTGTCTGACCCATATAGACGCAGAAAGTTCTGCACCGACCAGCGTGAAAATTTGTATGCATGGGTTTTTGGGGCTAGCGGAGGTTTTTATGATTGTTTGAGACCCATTCTCTCTCAGGAAGGGGGGCTTTCATACAAATGAGACACAAATTTCTTCATAACTCAAGAACTAATCAAGCAAATGGAACCAAATTTGGCATGTGGGGGTTTTTGAAGACAATGATTGTTTGGTGGTTTGAGAAACCACCCCCCTCTGGAAAGGAGGGCTTCCATACTAATCAAACACAAATTTCTACCAAACATGAGAAGTATGCAGGTTACTAAAACACAATACGTGTATTTCTCGGGTAAGAAGCATGTTATGATAGAAGTTTGAACCCCCTGTTTATTAAAAAAAAAACTGATCAGAAAAATATACATAACGTTGTATTTTATTTTTTTTTTTTTTTTTTAGGTGCGATGTTATCTATTTATTGTGTTTTTTTTTTTATTTTTTATATTTATTTTTGTTTGGGAGAGGATTTTGTCTTTTGTGTCCTTAAATATTGCTGTAAAAGGATCGCGTTGGTCTAAGAAGATTTTGCCCTTTTTCAGAAAGCTTACTTACTTTTGCGATCTCACGTTCCTTAAGGACCGCAACTGCGACAGATGTTTACCAAGAAATTTGGCAAAGAGCTCTCGTGCACGTAAAGAACTACAGGTCAAACTGTTATTTCAGATTTTTTTTTAGAAAATTATGCCGGGCAGTCGCTTGCCGTTCAACTCGCTATCGCTCGTCGACAACCGAAATTAAATCAATCTCGCGAGTCTGTAGCGTCAGTTGGGAGTATTAGTTTATTTTAAAATAAATAATTAAACTGAATAAAAGCTTTTGTTAAACAAACATTTTAATACCCGACTGAGTTATTACAAAAATGTAGGGAATTATTGAATTAAACATATTTATTTTCATTTACAGATTTGTCAAATTCAAAAATATTCACATTCATTTTTAATAGCAATAACTTTAAAATAAACATTGACGTTACGGTAAGTTTAACATAGAATACTTTTGAAAAAAAAAATGTAAATATATTTGTACCAGAACCAGCTTACGTTTGAATTCGCCTAAATATATTTGCTTTGACGATAGCATTCTTTGAATGACATTTCCATAATGCAACTCTTTTCGTTTGATTAAAATTTATAGTTTAAAGTTTATTTCATAATCAGGGTCTTGTTCAATTTATCCATTAATTGATACCTTGTAAAAATAAAAAAAATTTTTTTTTTTTTTTTTTTAAGGGTTTTTATTAATGGATAGGTATAAGCAACATGTGCTGAGTTTCTATTTTTCTCTTTTTTGTTTGGATAGTGGGGGAAAAAAAAAAAAAATACAAATTGTCAAATTTATGACAAAATATGCCTTACACTCAACAGAGTTTCAAATTTACTATCTTTTCTGCAATGAAATGTTTTTAGTTCAAATTATTGTCAAGCAAGAAAATATTTTGTATACAATATCAATACCTTTCATTGACTGATATTTTACTCTCTTGGCTTCACTTGACAGTTTGTGACAGCTCGAATCTGGCTCCACTTGACACTTACATTTTTTGAGTCTGCTTCTCCCTCCCAGGTCTCACCCAGGTCTACTAGCCGATGAAATTCGTTTTTAATTGAACTCGTCTATTGTATTGCTTCTTGCGCTACACGTGCTCTTCGGGATTTTTCAGTGATTTTTTTTTCGGAACAGCAAGAATACGAAAAGTCGAAGCTAAATTTGAATGTTTTCCAGATGAAACAAACCTTGATTCTTCTCTTATTATTATTTTTTCTATCCTCTCTAACCTTTATCTTACCCTTTCTAATCACCTTTGAACCATAAATAATTTGCTAGTCCTAGCGAGTGTGGCATTAAGTGGTAAAGTTCAAATGTGTTAGTTAAGTAAATTACTGGCTTCGTGAAGTTAACGCACCTCAAAAACTAACTAAAACATGTTTCCTGGAAAATTACCTTCCACGCATTAGCGATATCTAACTTACTTTGAGAACCATTCTCGCAGTACGTTTTAAAATACTTGTTTTTAATAAATAAACAGGTTGAACTTTTGATCACGAGACGCCTGTGAATCCGAAACTAAAATACATTCTCCTGAATTAAGGACATTCCCCCTAAACCTGCACTGTGGCGGAAAATAAAAACATAAATGTATCCCTACATAAAACAAATGCCAAACAAACGGTAACATTTACTGCGGCAAGCTATTACTTTCTCCCCACGCCCTTCTAAATGGCATTATTCATTGAAACACTCCCTTAAGAACCCATCCCTTCGAGGGCGGATGGTAGGCCAAATAACCCCTCCACCGGTACGAACATATCGCACCATTCTTTTTCCGGAAGAACACCCCGTTTGCGGTATGGTACGATGCAACTCTAACAATATCTCCCTGTTTGCAAGGAACAGAACAGAACGCGGAAGCTCATAAATCAGTCGCCACGTCCAATCTGACGATATGAATAGCCAAACGCCAAGTGCATACTTCCTGGCCAAAGCAACTCCAAACCCCCTCCATACATGGCATGATGTTATGAATAGATCCGGGTGCCTTTGTTTCTGCCTTCCGATTCCGGGTAATCTAATGAGTCTGTAGAATTCATACACCGAACGAAGGGAACTCCGTGGCTTATCTGTAAATGTCGTTCCAGCCATCAGTTGAAGTGAACTGTCTGCCGAAGAAAGGGAACACGATGGTTATCCAACTGAACACCGGCAACACTGCATTGCAGAGTGGTTCAGAAAAGTAAGAAAAGTAGTTTCGGACTTTTCGCATACTTTATTACAACCGTTAGGGTGACCCCAAAATCTATCGAAAAGAATAAAGCCTTTTTTATGACAAATGTTCCTTCTGAACCACTGTGCATCGTTGCTTGGCGCAAACGGTCCCGCCGCAGATATGCGAAACCAAATTTATGTCAACATTTACTCCGACAACAACGCCGTCGGTCATAAAATGCCGGTGATCAACCCATCTCCATTTCCTTCTCCAATAACAACAACAGCAACAATAGCAACAACAACAACAACAGACGCTAATAGATGACAGTTTGATTGGTTTCCTTCCCCAGTTTCCTTTCACAACTCGGCTCCATCCATCAACCATCGACATCTATATGGATTCCGGAGCATATCACCCGAGCCAGCAAAGGTCGACCCATTAAACCAATTATTATTGGAGAGGAAAAGCGAAAGTAACCATTTCTATTCCCTTCGATTTTTCGCCCCCACTCGATGGAGGAAAAAAGCATCCCAGTCATCAAAAAGCAAAAGTTAATATTCACTTAATGTTGCAGAGCAGAGAAAAGCGCAACCAACTCGGCGGAGACAGCAGCGGCAACAGAGAGGGGCGATTACTTGCACTTTTAGTCACGCAAATCGCATTTGGCGCTGATGTTAATCGATCGCTCATGTTTCCACAGAGTAGGCTGGCAGTGGTGATTGTTGTTCTTGTTGGCAACTTAGTTGCGCTGAATGTTGATTACTTTTACTACGGCCGGATTCTAAAATTGTAAGTAGAACATGTTGAGTGCATCGTCGAGCCAACTTGTAGGTACGATTCATTTCACAAGCGAATGGCGGTGGAATAGCAAGCCATGGAATCCCGCAGCAGCAGCTCGAAAGAAATCGATTAGAAAATGCAACCAAGTGTGTCAAAACGATTGTGCTGCGGTGCAGTGACCCGGTTCTTGGCTGGGATTCGCGAACGGTTTCATTTGATGCCGTTCGGTCGGTTGCGGAGAGGGAATGCTTTTATCGATTGACGATTCACGGTAGATGCGGGAGACCGTTCTTGGATTTTAGCAATAGAACAACTGAAATTTGATATAATCTGACTACCCAAGTAACCGACAAGCCCGAGATGGGCGTTGTTTGGCAGTAGAAACTTGAAACTTATATGATTACAATGGAATATGGAAGCCCTGAACACATTCGTGGATGTCTTCTAATATCAACAGCGCTTCTAACTGATCTGTTTGATTTAAAAATGAACTGATTAACTTGAGAAAAAATCATTCATAAAAATTAAGTAGTTACTCTGAAAATTAATTTTAGTTTATACTACGCAATCGAAGGTAGGACGAACGAATCTATTCGTTGTTTTCTGCAACAAAACTGATTTGTACGTATTATGAAGCTACCTTCTCACTTAATGCCACACGCACAACTGTCAAAATCACGAAGCTTTTGTTGACTCAGAATGAAAATACATGCATTGCACGAAAACAATACAAAGAGCTACAAATATTTTGTTACTAAATAAAAAGAAAAGTCTCTCAGGTGGTTGCATAGATGACAGATCTACTATATCGACTCGAAATGTAATTGAAAAAAAAAAGCGCAACCACGTGGAGTTGTCCAGCGGTTTTTTTTTAAATGTTTCTGGCGTGGATTCGATCCTGATTTTTTGGAAAAAGCTGCTACTGAATCCGTGGTTGATCTCACTAGGCCCTGGTGACTCGTGAGAAGGTACTTGAATAATGAGTATGAAGTTATAGCTCTCGACAGTGCTTTAATTTCTATTTTGGAATAATTAAATTATTCCCGCCCATCCCAGTAGCAGCACCATCATGCATAAGTAAGATAAAAGAGAAGTAGTTATTGGCTGGTCTTCGCGAATTTATTTCGTGCAACTTCATAAGGGACGGGTCAAAGCAAAATGAGCAAAATAAAAAAAAAACATTCTTATATATACCAACCATATGTGTTATGACAAGTTTAAATTAGATGATACCATTATTACTATACACTAACGTGTGGTCCTACGTGATCCTCGCGTTTATATCCCTCATATAACCCACCTCTAATTTTTTTTTTACGGTTAAGAAACAGGAAAATCTGTCAGCCCCGTCTTAGAATGAATTATTTGTTTGTTTTTTAATTACCTATACAGGAAATTTTATCTAGTTGATGGATATCACGAATAACATTCGAAAATGACCAAAACTATAAAAATATAACCTTTTTTTTTCAATTCGCAATTACTTGCGAACGGAAGGGCTTAGGAAAAATATTAGCAAAAGTTAATTTGTTGAAAATAAAGCGTAGAATCTATTTATTTGAATTTTTGTGAAATATAGTGCAATTTATTTAGGATACAATAATCTACCAAAACTTACCGATTTTTTTTAAATTATCCGTCCAAAGCTCTTTACCAGCTTTTAGGGCATAGCTTCAACTTTCTTAAAAAAAATATGACAAAAACTAACAAATTTTTGAAAAGGAACAAAAAGTAACGAATTTTTGAAAAATCTAGCATACGTCTTATGAAAAGTTATTCTAGCATAATATACTTTTTTCAATGGCAAATGCAATCTTTAGCAGAACTCGATACATGTGAAAAGTTTCATTCCAATCGGAGATGGGCTGGAAATGTTCTTAACTGTTTTTGCCATGTCTGCTGCAAATCAACTGATAACACTGTCAGTTCTTATCTGTACACAACAGGGTTGCTACGATTAGCGATTACTCACCAGCACGTGGAAGGTAGTCGCATGAAACATCGTTAAAATCAGTCAATTTTTTAATGCATACGTTACAGCATTCCTCGCCAAACTTCTCTTATGTTCTTTCTGACTTTTTATAAAGCTCTTTGAAGTCCCTATTTATATACATGTTTGTAGTTCACTCTGAATTTCACTTATGTTTTATGGAAGTCTCGCTAGAGTTCTCATCAAACTATTCCAAACTTTTGGGAAAACTTTTAAAAATTCTTGTACCTACCGGGGGAATTTTCTGGGGTTTTTTTAAAACTGGGGGGGGGTTTTGTAAAGTTCTGTCCTGTTAGAATCCGGAATCACTTATTGTGTTGCAGCGGCACGGAAAGTGTCCGCTGCAAGAATTCTTTTACAGCGGTTTGTTTACCTAGGCGCCCACTTTCTGTGGTATAAATTTCACGGTGTTTCGTGCAGTGCGTCAAAAGTTATTCCAGGTGGAAGCCGAGAGGAGAGTCAAAACTCTGCACATCCACGTTGATAATCCAACGTGGTCCGCAATAAAAATCGCAAAAACGTTGAAAATCACCAAATCAACCGTGTATGATGTGCTCAATCGTTTCAGGGAGCGAAAAAGCGTGGATCGAGTTCCTCAAGGTAAGCGTCGTAGTGGAACATATTACCGCAAGCTGAACCAAAAGGTGTTGAGAACCGTCAGAGCAAACCCTGGACTATCAGATAATGAAATCAAACAAAAATACGCTGCTGCTCGCAGTACCATTTGAAGAATTCGTTTGCGAGCAGGATATCGTTCTTATCGAGCCAGCAAGCAACCAAACAGAACGTTGAAGCAAAGTTTCGTCACCAAAACTCGAGCTCGGAAATTGTACCAGCAGGTTTTGACGACGTACCCTGGATGAAACCTACGTCAAAATGGATTTCGGACAGCTTCCTGGCCAACAATTCTACATGGCGACGGCACGAGGAGATGTTCCTGCGCAGTTTGAGTTTGCTTTTATGGACAAATTTGCCAAAAAACTGATGAATTGGCAAGGGATATGCAGCTGCGGAGCAAAGACCAAAGTGTCCGTGACGAATAAGACGATGGACTCGAAGCTGTGCAAGGAAGAATGCCTCAAAAATCGCGTAATACCTTTCATTAAAGGCCATAAAGGTCCCGTGAAGTTTTGGCCAGATTTGGCGAGTTGCCACTACAGCCGGGAAGTCATCCAGTGGTACCGCGATAATAACGTAGATTTCATCGATAAAAACATAAATCCACCCAACTGCCCGCAGTTCCGGCCCATCGAGAGATTTTGGGCAATCATGAAGCGGAAGCTTAAGAAAAGTGGAAAACGGCTCGGGACGCGACTCAGATGACCAAAATGTGGAACAAATGTGCCAAAGAAGTTGACTCCGGAGGTGTGCAGCGTTTGATGGGAGGAATAAAGAAGAAAGTGCGAATTTTCATTAGAAACAAAGAGAAATGATTTGTATTGATATTTTTTACTTAAAGGACAGTGAATTACCTTTGTTTTGATGTATTAAACTTTTTTGTACGTCAATCCGTTACCGAGATACAGATGATTTTCTTATTCCGGATTCTAAATGGACATAGCTTTACTCTGAGATTCCATTTAAATTTTTTTGACGTTACATTCAAAGTATTCTGATTCTTATCAATATCATTCAAAACTCAATTCAAACGACACTGTAACTCCTATTGAATTTTTCAGTACTATCGGTTCTTTATTTCGAGTTACTCTATGCATCATAATGTATCAGCAGTCAAAATATATTCTTCGTACATAACGATACTTAGATTAGCTCGAAATAAACCTCCGATAAAACCTGAAAGCTCAATGGGAATGATAGTGTGAATTGAATTGAGTTTTGGACGAAATCGCAAGAATCAAGATGTCTGAAGATTTCCTACAAACTTTACTGAAACTGCCTTCCAACAACTTCTCTGTACTTTGCACTTTATGCGTTTCCAAATCTTTCTTAGCTCCTCTGAAAAAGCCTGCAAGGCTTTAGCACATCGGTCAATTAATAAAATTAATAAAATATATATATGATTTTTCGAAAGTACAAACCTTCAAAAGATAATTGTCAAAATTTCATGACGTTTGGTTTATTATTTATCGAATTACAGTGCTTTAAGTGACGCTACTTTTGTGATTCTAAAAACGATGGATTCAAAGCAATTTCGTTTGTTGATATATCATTGCTTTTTGATGGGAAAAAACACCGTTCAAGCCCAAGCTTGGTTTGAAAAATGTTATCCGGACTCTGCCCCATCGAAAACGACCATCAAACGATGGTTTGCCAATTTCAAACGTGGTCGTACGGACACTGACGATGCTGAACGCCCTGGTCGGCCAAATGCGGCAGTTATTCCGGAAAATATTGAAAAAACCCTGAAAATTATCATGGGAAATCGCAAAGTGAAGTTGCAAGAGATAGCTGACACTCTGAAGGTATCAAAAGGTAGTGTTTACACCATCATATTACACGAACATTTGGGTATGAAAAAGCTGTTTTCCAAATGGGTGCCGCGTTTGCTCACACCAGAGCAAAAACAACAACGAGTCGATGCTTCAAAAAGCTGTTTGGAGATGTTCACGTGAAATAAGAAGGAGTTTTTGCGTCGATACATTACAATGGATGAAGAATGAATTCACCACTTCCCTCCGGAATCAAATCGGCAGTCTGCTGAGTGGCGTGTAGACGGAGAAAGCCGCCCAAAGCGACTAGAGACTCAAACATCGGCTGGGAAGGTAATGGCCTCTGTATTTTGGGATGCGCATGGAATTTCGTTCATTGACTACTTGGAACATGGAAAAACAATCAACAGCGACTATTATATCGGTTTGTTGGATCGTTTGAAGGCCGAAATCGCCCAAAAAAGACCTCATTTGAAAAAGAAAAAGGTGCTCTTTCACCAAGACAATGCACCGTGTCACAAGTCAATAAAAACAGCCGCAAAAATGGTCGAATTGGGCTTCGAATTGCTACCGCACCCACCATATTCTCTCTAGATCTGGCCCCCAGCGACTACTGGCTCTTCGCAGAACTCAAAAAGATGCTCCGTGGAAAGAGATTTGGCTCAGATGAAGAAGTGATTGCTGAAACTGAAGCATATTTTGAAGGTCTCCATAAATCGTTCTACACCGGTGGTATCGAAAAGCTAGAGAAACGTTGGAATGATTGTATCACTCTAAAAGGAGATTATATTGATGAAGAAAAATGAATGTTGGCAAAAAAATGTTGTTTGCCTACTTAGGCCCGGGACTTATTGACCGATGTGTTAGTTTCATTATTAGTATCACTATCATTTGCACAGCTTTGCCCATTCTAGGGAGTGGGACGTTTGGCATATAAACGTTTGGCATATGGATGTTTGGCCGAATGGACGTTTGGCCGAATGGACGTTTGGCCGAATGGACGTTTCGCCAAATGGATGTTTGGCTAGATGGACGTTTGGCCGAATGGACGTTAGGCCGAAAATTGTCTATTAGCATAAACGTATTGCAGAGAAAAGGAAATAAGAATCTAAAAAGTATTTTCAAACGCATTAGATCTAAAAAAGGAAATAACGAACCAAAAAAACATTCTCGAACGCATTAGATAGCATCCCGATATTCTAGACTTATTACACTTAGAGTTTATCAATATGTGTGCGCATTTGCAGTAATAAGCATTTTAATTAAGTTTCAACTATATCAATTCACTAAAAAACGAAATTTTTATATACTCTAATTGTTATGTTTGTATTCTCCGAGCGTGGAGTAACGATTATGATGTAGAAGGAAATGTTTCGCTCATTGCCATGAGGCACCAAGAGTAGACAGTCATGTTTGCTAGAATGAAAGATATGAAGAGAAAGTGTTGAAAGTTCCGTCAGTGTACGGTAGGTTGGAAATAGAATAGAAGTATTGAAAATTGAGCGAAAGGGCATGGGTAAAGTAGTACTCGAACCAAGGACGCTATCATTGCCAAACATCCCACTAGGTTGAGGTAGGTAGGTTGAGGCACAGATACATCTGCCACCTCAACTGGCTGGCCACATCTGCCTCATGCACTGACTGTGTAAAATTCAATTTCGCAAATATTAAAAAAATGTAATTTCCAATTCGTGTAAATTTGAAAACTTCTGTGATTTCGAACTTTATTACATGCTCTTTTTATGTGCATGAAAATAGATTTAAAATTACAAATTTTAACTGTGTGTGACTTAATTTTACGTCACGTTACGTAAAAATACATGCTAAATTTTTAGTTTATAAAAATTTACGAAAAGACGCATATTTATTTCTTACTATCCACTTCGTTTGGGTGCATCTAAGAAGATCTAAATTTACTTGAAATTTTCAAAGTGTATAACTAAAGCATCCTTCATACTCCTCCAGACTTTTTTAAACTTTCATTCAAATTTGTTCCCGAGTTCGTATAAACCTTAAATTTTCACTTAATTTCCCAGATATTTTAATATATATTTTTAAACAACTATGGATGAATGCCTACTACAAACAACAATGTGAAGTCATATGTGGGTTGGGAGAAGATCAAAACAAAATTTTGAGAAAAATTGGCAGGCAATTTAAGGCAATTCAAGTAGGATTATCCCAGCATTATCTGAGTTTCGACGACCCGTTTGGCTCGCAAACTATATACAGTGGAGCACTTCTTCGGAGCGGACCAATTTTCGTCAATTTTTTCTCTATTACTCAGCCGTATTCAATCCAAATCAGTTGATTGTTTTGGTAAATAATTAGCTCGTGTGCGGCGCTATACGTTTTAAAAATATCAAGACTTTACGTTACAGCTGAATAATAGCAAAAACTTGACGAGAATTGGTCCGCTACCAAAGCAGTGGTCCATCGTACCTTAAAACTTGATGGAACATCAAGCAGATTTCAAATTAGTAACATAGTCTTTGAAGTCATGCCAATAAAGACTGCCCTAGAAAGTATGGACGCAATCAGAAACCTCTGCAATAATTGATAACTAGTTCTCTTCAATGGCTGCATTCTGTTGTTTATCTTTAACTCTCAGCACTTGTGTAGCGGTTTAATCGTTTCCAACAGTTGAAATATTGTGCACAAATGGTGTACAGAACCCGAAATGTCACCACTGAGGAAGTTGGCAAAAATGGATGGAGCAAGTGAGACAGCACTTAACACGTTTGAGGATAAATCGAAATCGGTTTGAAAAAAGGTCCTTCTAACCTTTGTTAGTTTGGATAAACGTATAATGAAGGCATTCGAGCACAAGAAGGAGGTTTCAGAGCCACATGTGGCCATTTCTAAGTCCAATGTTCATCGTGCCAAATAACGTTTGAATCTACGAACCTAAAGAAGCAGAAGCAGCCCAAACAGAGTCCGAAACAAGAAGCACCGATCCCAAGTAACATTGCTAAAACCGTCCAGCTTTATTAAGTTTTATTAAAGTTTTATGAAAGCCACTAGAAATCAATATAGTTTTATTGTGGCACCAAGAGGAGCCAATTGGTTTCATATTTTAGTCGGGTTTATGAGAACCTACACAGCTTGTTTACAACGATATTAAAACCTTGTTTTCTCAAATTCCTTTTACTCCTATCGAAGGTTTTATTTCGACTTTATGAACTCGTAAAATGCTGTTTTTAAATGCCGTGTTAGGACTCATTCATATTATCTTATTATGGTCAGTTGAAAAACCGTATATTCAAACCATTTTGCATCCAGTAAATGCTTTAAACCGTAAATTGGTTTTATAGTAGTCATTGCGAAGATAAATTGGCTTTTTGGCAAAACTGTGATTTTTTCCAATCGCCATATTGGAATATAAGAAATAATTGAAATGTAGAAAAATAAATCCACCTAATTTTACATGTAATGCAAACGAACTGTAGATCGGAGACCAATTTCGGCATTCTTTTAGATAACCTAATTGAATTCCACCAATTTTCACGAAATTCATGACGCCTAATTGCCCGCAAATTCTACCAATTGAAGAATTTTGCGCATTGACGAAGGCACTTCTTGGGGAACAAGTCTCGGCAGTAGATATCGTTCAACAGTTTGAAAAATATTGGAAGAAAGTGTCAAAACTTGTCGCTAAGAAGTCTGTGCTGAATCTTATGAAGAACGTTCGCAAGAAGGTGCGCCAGCTGGCATACAATCGCTAGATTGCAAATATTGAGAAAAATAATGATGTGCTACTCTGATGTTGACAGTACATCGAATAAATATTTAATTTCCAACACTTGTGTAGTATTTTTACTAAAAACTGTGTGGGTCCATACTTTATCGGGTAGAAAAAAATCGACTTCTTCCCGGTTGGTTAAGACTTGAGAATTTTAGGGTATCCGATTTTCTCGCGCATAAATCTTCCATCACTGGATCGTGACCCTAACGCATCTCATGGGTGTGGTTTTAAAGCTAAAAATTCAAAAGTAGGCACAACGTCAAAAACATTTGCGTCACCGAACATGTTTACAGCGCAATCCATCGGATCAATTAACGCAAAATAAATGCACCAAACTGACGACGACCGTTCCAGCAGGAATCGTTAAAGCACCCGGCAAATTTGATGCCAGCCAATGATCAAAGCGATCCCATCCATAAAATGCCGTTTACTACCGTTCTGGAGCAGCCGAGTTGTATTACAACGCCTCGGCGCATCTGTTTGCACAGTGCACTTTTAGCCGCAACGAAACGAAAGAACACCATTCCAACAATTCAACAAACTGAACCGGTATGTGTGTAATCACAGAACAAACATCAGATTCACGCATGTTAAATTTAAACATTTTATTGCTACATTTTGACATTCCCCAGCCGACGACGATATGGACGACGCAAGCCCAGTTGGTTCATTCCGTGCTGCCGTATTCTTCGTCACAGATAATCGCCAGCCACAGAAATAAGAATCGTCGGACAATCCGCATTTTGAACACACATTTGTCTGTGAATGCGTCTCCATCCAGCGATCTGTGAATGTCATTAAAATGGCTTAATCGTCACCGTTCTGCTGTTTTCGTCGCTGCCGATGATGATGGTTGCCACAGAAGCATAGAACCCCGACCGGAGACAAACCCAAACTGCTGCCGTGGAAGTTTAAAGCGCAAAAAAAAGGTCGAAAGACAGAAGTCTTGATTGCAATCTTTTAGTCGGATTGCGAAAGACGCATCTACTAGAGCGCAATTAGTTCCGCTTCTCTGATCGCCCTCCTCCGCCTCATCATCATCATCACGGTCAATGGAATTTTGCAGTTTCTTCATGAGCCAACTACTGGGTCATTAAAATTCCAAATGCAGAGACCTTCAATCAACGTTTAGCTCGAAATGAAAGGACTCTTCGAAATAGATGGGTTCAATGAGGAATCTTGTTTATTTCACATAAATTTCCACCCGAAAAGTGACCATTATGTGTGGTTGAAGTGTGATTTATAGCGATTGACCTCGTTCTTTAGGGAAATTGACTGAAGTAGATCAGATCCGATGCATTGTCTATGGTGGTCAACTGCGGTGGTGGCTGCTCCAGAACGGAGAAGAACCGAAAACAGATTAGTCTATTGAGAACAATTGAAATTTATGGCGTCACGGCGTGATTTGAGTTGAACAGCATCGTAGGTTATGTCATTGGAGAAGGGTGCTCGACCAGATAATAGAATCGGTTAAACCGGCTTGGACAGCACGCAACAACCGACGAAAGAGATTTTATTTATCAATTCGTTATCCATCGTTTCCATGGAGGAGTAATTGATACTTAAAATAAGGTTTTGTTAGTGGTTATGGAGTGAATCTGTTGGATTTTGTCACCAAGGTGATCTTTCGGTAATCCGAACGAAACATCTGTCGTTTTACTGAAAAGTGGAACCATTATGGCAAACGTCCTCCACCACTTTATGGGTTTTAAATAACT
>JAHHFK020003460.1:0-66394 GCA_024533555.2 Aedes koreicus
GATGGATATCCAATTCCAGAAAATGGAGGAAAATAAAATAATTCAAAACACAATTTCCCCGTATAATAGCCCTAGACTTTGCTACTGGCGATAAAACTTGACGTTTAGTAGTGGATTTCCGCCAATTGAATAAGAAAATAAGCCCAGATAAATTTCCAGTGCCAAGAATAGATGAAATTTTAGACCAGTTAGGACGAGCAAAATATTTTTCGACGCTCGACCTAAAGTCTGGATTTCATCCAGTTCCGTTAAGTGAAGAAAGCAAAAAATATGCAGCTTTCTCCTCGAATTCAGGACACTATGAATTTAACCGATTGCCACTTGGGTTGAATATTAGCCCAAATAGCTTTCATAGGATGATGACAATTGCAGTAAGCGGCCTTCCTCCCGAAACTGCCTTTTTATATATCGATAACATTATTGTCATCGGATGCCCTATAAACCACCTTAGAGAAGTTTTCCAACGTTTGAGGAAATACAATCTCAAACCTAACCCCTACAAGTACAATTTTTTCAAAGCAGATTTTACCTATTTTGGGCATCATATATCCGCAAGTGGAAACCACCAAAAAAAATAAATATCAGTATAATATACCAGGGGGGGGCTCGTGGGTTGTTCTTTTTTATTGGTTACCGTTGTTAGCCGTGTTGTTGAAAAAAACCTTCGTGGGGTGGTGGCGGGAGCATTGTACTTAAGAATGAAGATGTCGTAATTAATTTGGGCAATGATGATGATTGCCTGCTTCTTTTTCTTCTTCTTCCTGTCAAAAATTCTTTTAGCCATTTTCGGTAAAAATCATGACTTACCTTTTTCTGTACACGTTCACTGAGTAGAATTGTTATATTCTCACTTTTTGAAGAACATTTTATTAAATAAAAAAGTATGAATTTACATTAATCTGGTAGTTTTCAAGAACCTGGTTCGCTAACGCAATACACGAATACAAACTCGCCATTTGCTTCTCAAACCAACACTATTACAAGTACCCATCACTTAATTTTTCCATAAATCATTCTGGTTGATTTCCACATTTTCACAGCATTTAAAGGGATTCACAGCTCTCGTGCTGGATTTTTCTTCCTAAGAAAACTCACTTTTTGTTCCTTCAAGCACTTTAAAATGAGAAAACTGCTTCCGAAATTTCCAAACGATACACAAGCCAGGCCACCGTATTGTCAATGTAGCAGAACAGCGCAACTCGTAAAATCACTCGCGCCTCAAGTAAAAATTCAAATCCCATTTGAGCGCATTGCAACTTCGAGATTCTCAACAATATAAGCCACACTTTCGACAGCACACACACTACGCTTCAAGCGAGCCAGAGAATCATCGATCATCGACAGTTGCCAGATTTACATGTTGGTAGTTTTAACAGATGGGTTTTGGCATGATCAATAACTGAGGTACATCTGTACAAAACATGTTGTGCCACATGTTTTTCGATGTCTTATAATATATTTATTGAGTTGGAAGCATAATATTTGTTTATTTGCTATGTAACACAATCTACCATGAGCAAACATTTTGATAGAAATAATATTCATCCCTGAGCTGGCAACAATGCTCGTCAGCTGATATTTTCATTCCGCCCAGTTTCCTTCTATCAATTTGTTTACAATCTTTGCACAGACCGAGCGTAACTTTAACAATAATTGATTCCGGTGAGTAGTAATGCCGCAGAAAAGGAAAGCACAACGGGCGGCGTTAATTCGCGAAGCAACGAAGCGGTTTGCGCAGCAACAGTTGAGCGGGAGTGATCAGGAAGAATTTTCATCGCTGGATCGATATTTAACTGCTCCAGAAGAGGATCCAGGACAATCATCAACGGATCAAAGTGTTCTGTTTGTCGAAGATCCAGTGAGTAGTGATAGTGAACGTGAAAATGAAAATGTTAATTGGAATTGTACACCATCATCAACGAAGGAATTATTCAGTGAACCAATGTTCAAATGTTTTTCTACCGTTGCTTCTGATGAGTGGAAAAATTGTTGTGATATGAATGCGAATTTCATCTTGTCAGACCTTTCCGGTGAAACGGAATACGATCATCGACTACCGGAGATGGAATCCACCGTCGAACCGATCCAGTGTTTTAAGGATCAGTGGATTTCAGATCTCACAAATATTCCTCTGTTAGTTTCAGGTAAGTGTTATTTTATAGATACGCAACTAGAGAACGAATTAATTCATGAATGAGTTTTAATAGTGTGGTTATCACATGCTTTTTATAATTAAACAAAATGGCATTAATGGATATACAGTTTTGATCTTTTTTTTTTACGTAGACAACGTCTTACGGCAAAGGTAGGGTCAAATGAAAATCTGAAAATAGCGTCCGTCACGAATTATCGTTACAAATTAGACGCTTCATTCCACTTCGTTCAGCGAAAGAAGAAAGTTCGTTCGATCCAGCGCTCCGTTATTTTGGAAGATTTATTCGAGTGCGATCCTTGGAAATAATTAGTTTTTTTTCTCAAAAACTATTCACTTCAGTGAAAGGAGTGAAAGTGAGTTTTTTTTTAAGAAGGCAGTGTGGTTTTCCAGTGAAATAAGAAAATCAAGTAGTGCTTGCTGGCGAATTATCATCCCGCTCATTTTCGCTTCATCCCCACGTGGTGACGCTAACCAGCGATACACCACTACATCGCCAACGGTCATCCGACATCGTCGAGCGAGTGCACCCGAAGGCGATCGGATTCACCCGTACACCCACGCAGCGCACCGCTCCCCGCTGCCCGCATAGAAGTGCGACGCTCAGGCATACGGTGCGTCAGCAGCAGTAGCAGCAGCAGCAACAGATCAGTAATATTAGTTAAGTTTTTTTTTTTCCTCTGTCTCTCATCCCACTAGACTTTAGCGTAATTTGTGTGTGTTCCTATTTTGTGTTTGTGTGTGATTTAAATTTTTGGGGGCGTTCAACGCTCCCACGAATAAGGCAAATCGTGCATGTTGAAGAGGTTTCTTCGACATGGACGGTTTGGCTGAAAAAGTGCTTTTGTCACCTGATGATGGGGAGGCACAAACAAAATTCCGATCGCGATCGTATCCAGTTGACTCGGTTGGTCCATGGGTTGTCTACTTTCAGCCCAAAAAGAAACCTTTGAATGTGTACCAAATTACAACTGATCTTACGAAACGATTCTCAGCCGTGACAGAGATCACGAAAGTAAAATTTAATAAACTCCGTGTTGTCGTCTCTAACCTGAAGCAGGCTAATGAGATTGCTGCTTCCCAGCATTTTACACTGGAATATCGAGTTTATATTCCTGCTCGTGATGTGGAGATTGTAGGAGTGGTCACAGAGGCGAGTCTGTGCCCTGAAATTTTGGAGAGGCAGGCGATTGGCCGATTCAACAACCCTCTGCTTCCTCCAGTTCAGATACTGGAAGTGCAAAAGCTGGTAAAAGTATCGCACAGCGAGGGTAAAAAAAAAGTTACCCCCACAGACTCGTTTCGAGTGACATTTTCTGGCTCTGCCCTTCCTCACTTCATAGAGCTGGGAAAACTTCGGCTACCTGTGCGGTTATTTGTACCCCGGGTAAAGATCTGCCAAAACTGCCAGCAGATGGGGCATACGGCCTCCCATTGCGGCAATAAAGCACGCTGCTCAACTTGCGGGGAGAAACATGAGGCTGGTCCCTGTGCAGATAACACACTAAAATGCGTTTTCTGCAAGGGAACTCCTCCCCATGCTCTCTCGTCATGCCCGGCGTACAAACAACGCGGGGAAAAATTGGAACGTTCTCTAAAACAACGTTCAAGGCAATCTTTTGCAGAAATGCTTAAGAAAGCCTCGCCACCCGATATCAATACAAATCCTTTTGCTCCTTTGGCAGATGACGAGTCTGATTCGGACTTGGTTGAGGAGGGGGGACGGTTTTTCGGAAGGTGCTTCACGGAAGCGAAGACGCATCCGAGCAGGGAAAGTAGCTGAACAGAAGCCCCAAATCAACATGCCCAATTCAAAGAGCAGTGTAAAGAAGGATAATCCGAATCCTCCTGGTTTTCGTAGTGCCAACTACACACAGGATTTCCCATCTCTTCCGGGGACATCCAAAACCCCTGATGCCCCGATTTTAAGAACAGAAGCCCCCTCTTCATCTGGGCTGTTCTCATTCGATGATATTGTGGAAGGTATTTTCAAGTACCTCGAAATTTCTGACCATCTTAAAAGCATTGTTATGGCAATGCTTCCCACTGTGAAAACTTTTTTGAAGAAATTAACATTAAAGTGGCCCCTCCTTGCAGCTATCATTTTCTTCGATGGATAATTTGCCAAAAGAGGTCGGAGATTTGATCACTGTTCTGCAGTGGAATTGTCGAAGTATTATTCCTAAATTGGAATCATTTAAATTTTTAGCTCACAATATCGGTTGTGATGCATTTGCTCTTTGTGAAACATGGCTTTCACCCGAAATCGATCTTCCGATTCACGATTTCAACATTATTCGGCTTGATCGTGAGGATTCACGTGGAGGAGGAGGACTTTTGGGGATCAAAAAGTGCTGCTCCTTCTATAGAGTGAATTTTCCTCCTATTCCAGGAATTGAAGTTGTCGCTTGTCAGGCTGTTATTAAAAATAAAAGCCTTTGCATTGCTTCCGTTTATATTCCTCCTAGAGCCTCAATAAACCCGAAACAACTTTCAGATATGTGTTCGGTTCTTCCTGCTCCGCGGTTGATCATGGGAGATTTTAACTCTCACGGTACAGGCTGGGGAGAACTGTACGATGACAACCGGTCTTCTTTGATATATGACCTCTGTGACAACTTCAATATGACCGTTCTCAACAATGGAGAAATTACACGCTTGGCTGGTCCATCCTCACTTGGCAGTAGGTTAGACCTCACACTTTGCTCGAATTCATTATCGTTGGACTGCACGTGGAATGTGATCCAGGATCCCCACGGTAGTGATCATTTGCCTATTAAAATTTCGGTTGCCACCGGGCTCACTCCGCCGGAATCCATCAACGTCACGTATGATTTAACTCGTAATATCGATTGGACAAGGTTCAAGACAGCAATAGATGAAGCCGTAACAACGGTAGAAGGGCTTCCACCGCTGGAGGAATATAACTTCCTCTCCAACCTGATTTTGGAAAGCGCGCTTCAAGCTCAAACTCGACCAGTTCCAGGAACGTCATTTCGCAGGAAACCTCCTTCCCCATGGTGGGATCAGCAATGCACCGAGGTTTACCGCAAAAAGTCCGACGCGTTCAAAGTTTTTCGTAGACGTGGAACACCTGAGCTCTTCGAAAAGTACACGGCACTCGAACGCGAATTTAAGAGCCTCATCAAGGCCAAGAAACGCGGTTACTGGCGACAATTCGTGGACGGGCTATCGCGTGAAACGTCGACGAATACTCTTTGGAATACGGCGCGAAGATTGCGTTACCGAACTACATACAATGAGAGCGAGGAGTACTCGGACCAATGGATCCTCAAGTTCGCGCGAAAAGTTTGCCCAGATTCTGTGCCAGCCCAAATGTTTCCTCGCGAAACCACGAATTCGATAGATGAGACCAGCCAACCTTTTTCAATGGTAGAACTCTCTCTCGCACTCCTTTCGTGTGGCAATACGGCTCCAGGGGTAGATAGAATCAAGTTCAACTTCCTTAAGAACCTTCCAGACGTCGCTAAGAGGCGCATGTTGCACTTGTTTAATCAGTTTCTGGCTCTCAACATTGTACCGGATAACTGGAGACGGGTGAGAGTTATTGCCATTCAAAAACCTGGTAAACCCTCGTCCGACCACAACTCCTATCGACCCATCGCGATGTTATCCTGCATTCGAAAGTTGTTGGAGAAAATGATCCTCTTTCGTCTGGACACATGGGTTGAGACGAATAACCTGCTTTCAGATACTCAATATGGTTTCCGTAGGGGTAAGGGAACGAACGACTGCCTCGCGTTGCTTTCCACAGATATTCAGCTAGCCTTTGCTAAAAAAAGAGCAAATGGCTTCTGTTTTCTTGGATATCAAGGGGGATTCAGTATCTGTTGAAGTTCTCTCAGATAAACTCCACGCTTGTGGTGTTTCACCATTAATGAACAATTTTTTGTACAATTTGCTGTCAGAAAAACATATGAGCTTTTCTCATGGAACCTCTACAGCTTCCCGATTTAGCTACATGGGTCTCCCCCAGGGCTCATGTTTAAGCCCTCTTTTGTATAATTTTTATGTCAAAGACATTGACGGTTGTCTAAGTGACAACTGTACGTTGAGACAACTTGCAGATGACGGCGTAGTGTCTGTCACGGGACCCAATGGGGTCGATCTGCAAGGACCCTTACAGGATACCTTAGACAATTTGTCTACTTGGGCTCTCGAGCTAGGTATCGAATTCTCTACGGAGAAAACTGAGTTGGTAGTTTTTTCCAAGAAGCATAACCCAGCACAACCGAAGCTTCAAATTTTGGGTACACCGATAACTCATTCTATGTCATTTAAATATCTTGGTGTCTGGTTCGATTCAAAGTGCACCTGGAGATCCCACATTGAGTATCTGAAGCGAAAGTGCCAACAAAGGATCAATTTTCTCTGCACAATTACCGGGACCTGGTGGGGAGCGCATCCGCAAGATCTTCTAACGTTGTACCGGACAACGATTTTGTCGATTATAGAATACGGTAGTTTTTGTTTTCAGTCAGCGGCTCGGTCGCACTTCATTAAACTGGAACGTATTCAGTATCGGTGTCTTCGTATCGTGTTAGGTTGTATGCACTCGACTCATACCATGAGTCTTGAAGTGCTGGCTGGCATGTTGCCACTCTCGGATCGGTTTTCAGAATTATCTCTCCGGCTCCTCACCAGGTGTGAAGTTATGAACCCCCAGGTGATCGAAAATTTTGAGAAGCTCCTTGAGTTGAATCCTCAAACCCGCTTCATGACTTTGCACCATTTGTACATAACACAGGATGTCAGCCCTTCGCTGAATATTCCCAATCGTGTTTGCTTCTCCGACTTCGGAAATTCGGTTCATTTTGATTTATCCATGAAACAGGAGCTTCGTGGAATCCCAGAGCATCATCGTCCTATGATTGCTCCGGTGATATTTGCTGCCAAGTTTGGCCTAGTTGATTCCACCAAAACGTTTTTTACTGACGGGTCTTTGATAGAGGACTCCGCTGGCTTTGGTGTATACAATGAAAATTATAGCGCCGCTCGTAAACTTCAAGCACCTTGTTCTGTTTTTGTCGCGGAATTGGCAGCAATTCATTTTTCTTTAGAAACTATTGCCTCTTTTACACCGGATCAATACTTCATTTTCACGGATAGTCTTAGTTCTATAGAGGCTATTCGCTCCTTGAGGCCGGTAAAGCACACCTCTTATTTTCTTATGAAAATACGAGGTCTTCTAAGTGCTTTATCTTCACGTTCTTTTATTATCACTTTTGTGTGGGTCCCTTCTCATTGTTCGATTCCTGACAATGAGAAGGCGGACTCGCTTGCAAGGGTGGGCGCTATGGAAGGCTATATTTATGACCGACAAATCGCCTTCAACGAATTTTTTTATTTTTTTCGTCAGATATCACTCGATAGCTGGCAGTATAAATGGAGTAAAGGAGATTTAGGGCGATGGCTACATTCTATCACTCCTAAGGTGTCTAAGAAATGTTGGTTCAGGGGATTGGATGTGGGTCGAGACTTCATTCGTGTGATGTCTCGCCTCATGTCCAATCATTATTCTTTAAACGCTCATTTGTTCCGTGTTGGGCTGGGAGACAGCAATCTCTGTGAATGTGGACAAGGTTACCAGGACGCAGATCACGTTATTTGGTTTTGTGCTGAGCATCGTTGGAGTCAGATCGGAGCTTTATGATTCCCTTCGGGCTCGAGGTAGACAAACCAATGTACCGATTCGAGACAAAAAAAAATGTAATTTGAAATTCTAGATATAAGAAAACCATTGTTCCTCATGCTTTGTTTAAAATTTCCACCGCAATTTTCCCATCCATAAAATTGTAATTTCTATTAACCTCGAGACGGCCGCGAGTAATCGGTTCCACCCCCTTAACCTTAGTTCTAATATAACTGATGTATATAAACATGAAAACTTGGCTCTGTAAAGTTGATTCGATTGAGCCTGTACAAATAAATGAATACAAAAAAAAAAAAAAATTAGACGCTTAACTTAAGATTTTCAAAATGTTTAAATCAATCGGTTGGAAATTTTCCCGCGTTTCAAGTCTATCATAAAATATCGTTTAACAAATGTAAACTATTGAAAATATATATATCTGTCTTTACATAATATCTGTATGTATAAAAATTGATTTCTGTCTGTCTGTCTGTCTGTCTGAACCGTATAGACTTGGAGACTACGAACCGATTGTTGTGAAAATTTGTATGTAGGGGTTTTTTACGCCGGAGAAGGTTCTAATAATAATTTTAGGTCCCTCCCCCTTCCGCAAGGGGGGGGGGGAGGCTCCCATACAAATAAAACATACATTTCTGCCAAACTCTAGAATTAATCAAGCAAATGGAACCAAATTTGGCATGTAAAAGTTTTTGGAAGTGAGAAATGTTTTAATGGTGGTTTGAAACCCCACCCTCTTCGGAAAAGGGGGGCTCTCATACAAATTTCTGCATAACTCGAGAGCTGATAAAGCAAATGGAGCAAATATTGGCATGTGGAGGTTTCGGAGGCAAGAAATGTTTCTATGGTGGATCGTGACCCCACCCTCTTCGGGAAGGGGGCTCTCTCATACAAATTGAACACAAATTTCAACCAAACATGCAATTACTGAACTGATATGCATGGAAATTTGTATGCAGGGATTTCTGAGGCCGAGAAAGGTTCTTATGATGGTTCCCTATGGATAGACGGGGGGGGTTCCCATACAAATGAAACACAAATTTATGCAAAACTCGAGAGCTAATCAAGCACATGAATCCAAATATGGCATATGGGATTTCTGGAGGCAGAACTTTTTTCTATGGCGGATCGAGACCCCTCCCTACTCTGGAAGGGGGTGGGCTCTCATTCAAATGAAACAGAAATTGAACCGATCGGCGTGAAAATGTGTGTGATGAGGTTTTTGGGGCCGGGGAAGGTATTTATGATGGTTCGAGCTCTTATGATTGTATTTTGCACGTTTTATTTCGTTAATATCCTTAGATAATGATTATCTCACGGAACATGATTTACCGATCCACCAAACTGACTCATCGCAAGTGGGACATCTAATTACTAAAGGATTCAGCTTATTGGACGTAAGTTTTTTTTTATTTATGGAAGAATATAGCAATCGGGATTCAAACCCATTGACATAATGTTAAATTTAAACCTAATTCTATGCAATCTTTATGCAATATTCATTTTCATTTTTCGATAAATTATCATGCAGGATGTAGTGAATTATTCAAACAATTTTCTGCATTCTGTTACGTACTATCGACAACTACATAAAATACAGTGGAATGGTAATATACTAAGCAATTTTATAAAACCGAAATTTTCAGAACGCATCACATAATCAAACAGTGACTACTGACGGAGTAACTAGTTCCACGTCTGAGCGTATACTCTCTCCCGATAGACCTCTTGAAGTGGGTGTCAGAGAAGTCGACGTTACATCCGCTTACCAGCAATACGAGTCCATGGCTATTTCAAACGGTACATGTGTCACGGAGCCTGGGTGCATCCCATTTCTCGGGAATTTTCTCGAAAACGGAGTTGATGATGAATCCAATACACAGCAAGAAGAGAATGATTATCCAACATTACAAAGTACTTCAATTAACAAGCATAAATATTCCGAGCTATCAGTACCGGAGTGGAAAGATATTGAAGGTCGAAGGATAGTAGATCTGAATTATGTATGCAAATGTCTTCTGCAAGCTCAAGCACATCGAGCTTCGAGAGGTACTACACCCAAACCCCAGCAGCAAAAAGTTCGAAATTCCATGAAGTGTTCTGCATCTCATGGACACCATGAGTTCGGTTAACGAAAGCTTATGATTTTTATGTAATAATATCTGAGAAATCGACATCCATTTCCCAAATTTGTAGCTTCGTACATTTGCTACGTGCTAAATAAATAAAGTAACAACTGATTTTAACATCCATCGTCTCACATATTTTGAGAACTTTTGACCAATATATCGTTTCTTTTTTCATAATTAATTGATTTGGTTTCGATGCAGCCGGAATGTGTTATCATTTTGATTATTTTCATACAACTATTAAGTCATTCACATGCCCACCCCAAAAAAAAAACCAATTGAAGTCGGGAACAATAAGCTACAGTAACAGCTTCGAGCGGTAGATAAAACTACCTCGATTCGATTTACAAGTCGATTTTTACATAAAAAAAGTTTTCGCTAATCAAACCCGTGGGATCCATATTATACAGCATGTTTTGTTGGTTTTCAACCATATATCACACTGTTTTTTGTTCAAATTCAATATTTAAATTTCAGATAAAATGCCCAAAACAAGTTAGCAGTTTGATGTCAACAAATATTGGGCGTGTCACGTTGGGAATCCGCAGTGCAATAAAGCATTGCGCTGAAGATACAAACGGCTCGGATGTTTCTGGATTGTACGAGGACATTAGAAATGCACCTCGTCATGTTTTCGGTGACCACAATACTTGTCGCTTATATTTTTGTTCCAAAAAAGACGCTGCTGAAGAGTGTTATGTGGACCATTTAAAGAGCCTTGGTGTGTGGTACAAAATCCAGAACATTGTCGACGCTGTAGCTGCAAAAGCCGATTCTCTTAAGTATAATAAAACCAGCAATTTGTAAGCAACAATATATTCAATCTGGAACGCAAAATTTATAAACATAACTTTTTAGGGCTGAGAACATATTTACAGGATTATGTAAGTACAATGTAGGAAAACGACTGAATTTGATGAGCCGTGGATCGTACCAGCGTCGTGTATGGATTACTGCTCTTCAGCATAATGAAGGATACAGCTGGCATAACAAATATATGCTCCCGTTTGCTGGCTTCGGCCGGACTACTGCAGAAAGGCAGCCAAATCGACGTTTGAGGAAAGAGACTACGGAGAAGTAGCACTGGATATAAACGAAACAATTTTTGAGTTTGATAATGACATACCAGCAAAGATTCAGAGCTATTCTGTAAGAATTATTTCAAAATATTCATGCTGGTTCAAACCCGTTGATCCATACTTTAATAATTTATTCTAGCTTTCCGAAGAATCTAGGAGAAAAATTAAGACGATGCTAACAACGGCAGAGATGGAAGAGTTTGCCAAAGGGAGAATACTCTCACGGTTCGCCGCTGATGTGATGGTTCAACAGACAAGACGTTGAAGAAAAAATGTAACTTAATTTTACTTACGACCACAACATGGAACCACATCCCACAGAATAAACATATTGTCGGAACACTTATACAGCACGTACAAAATGTAACTGGATACGATTTTAAGTTAACGAATATTCTCATTGACCAATGTCATTATTTCCTTTGTTGTATACCCGATGGTATGTATAATAGACTACTGTAATCCATGTTAAATTTCATTATTGAATTGATCTTTCAGCTGTCACGGAGGACGGTGCTGTTATTCTGATAATTAGAAAAAAAAAAAGCAGTTCGAGGTACAATTATGGAACAACTGCATCAAAACAAGCTGGGTCTGGGCTGCAGGTTCAAAGATGGCAAAGTTGTGCTTGATGCAAAAACAATCTACGAGATACAAATATCATTACATGTTACTAGTGCGTCGAAAGTGCTATTAGTTTTTGCGAATGCACATAATTTGAACGATTGCATAACGGAAGAAATTGTGCATGATCCGCAATATTTTGCTGACAAGCTAGAAAATAAGCTTCAGGTTTTCTTCGAAAATGTTTTTATCAAAGAAGTGGTTAAGCAGGATGTGCGTGTCAAAAACTAATTGACAATAATAAAAAGCTATTGTAATCAACAAATACATAACCACCTTTAATCTTTTTATAGTTCTATACATATAACATGAAAAAAAGAGTTGTAAGAAAATATGAGACCCACCTTCCCTCCTTCCTAAATTTTGACACTTATCTCGGTGTTCCTTCAGTCAACTGGTAACTTATTACCATCACACGATCATTGAACGTCTCGCCGTATTTAATTCATATCATTGAATTAATTTTAATGTGAATCTTAATACTTCCCACGAAAACAACATCTCACATATGACAAGAAAACTCATTTATCGAAAAGCGATACGCAAGCAATTTCACCTCGTGAGTTAATTAAATAAATATATATTGCAGGAAATTTCAATACTTCCCACGAAAACACATGTCTCAAATATGGATACACGTGTAGTGTAAGCTTAAGACTAGATTTTGATTTTCATCTTCTCACACATATGTTCAAATAGATTTACCAATACAAGGACAATGCAATCATTGAATTCGAAAACTAATTACGAAGTCTTCAACCTTAAACGGTCCTTACTGTCACCAAATATCCTCAAATTTCCAGATTTTAGAAAAGAATTTATCTTGACTACAGACGCCTCAAAAGTAGCCTGTCCTTGCACAGGTACATGATGGTGTTGAAATGCCAATTTCATTTGCTAGCAAAGCCTTTACCAAAGGCGAATCTAACAAATCAGTAATCGAACAAAAGTTGACCGCAATACATTGGGCGGTACAACATTTCCGACCATACCTTTACGGTCGTAAATTTAAAATAAGAACGGACCACATACCTCTAGTTTATTTATTCTCAATGAAAGAACCTTCGTGGAAGCTCACTCGAATGAGGATGGACTTGGAAGAATTTGATTACATAGTGGAATACATAAAAGGGAAGTCAAACGTCATATCAGATGCACTTTCAAGAATTAATATTAGTTCCGAATCACTCAAACAAATGTACGTAGTTACGCGATCCACGAATAAACGGCAGAACAATTCTACTCATTCTAACGTTCAGTCACGAAAGCCTGATCAACTTTTTGTGTACGAAGCAGTTAGTAATGAGGACGCATTTTCTTTGCCGAAACTAAGTTTTGTAAATAATATCGATAAATCATTAGATATAGTCATTTTTGTAAATAATATCGATAAATCATTAGATGTAGTCATTTTTAATAAAAACTATACTGAAGGAACAACCCTCGGGTTGAAAATTCAAACATCTAAGCAAAATAAAATTAATATCCAAACTATTCAAAAATGTTTTATGGAAATCGAAAAAGGGGCCCCAGAATTAATATCAAATAATAGAAACAATTCATGCATATTTGCTATTGCAATGCGTGATCTTATGTTCAAATACATTGAAATTCAAAAATTTAAACAAATCGGTAATGATATTCTAAGGAATACAACCATATTACTATTCCAAAAACCTACACTCTTGACAAGTCAAGAAGAGGTAAAACAGTATCATAATTTGCCTACTGGAGGACATTTAGGTATTAACCGGTTATACCGAAAAGTGAAATCCATGTACACGTGGCAGAATATGAAACAATCTATTTCAAATTATGTCAAATCTTGTGTAGAATGTAAGCTTAATAAAGATTTCCCTTCAACAAAAACTAAGCTAGTAATTACATCAACACCTGTTAAACCATTCGACGTTTTGTCAATAGACACCGTCGGACCATTTTCACTTACCAAGAATGGAAATCGTTACGCTGTGACTATGCAGTGCGATTTAACCAAATTCGTAATACTTGTTCCCATAACAGATAAATCATCATCTACAATAGCTAAAGCAGTTGTCTAACAATGCATTTTAAACTTCGGTCCCATGAAAAGTATACAAACCGATCAAGGAACGGAGTACGGAGTATAAAGGAATGGTTGACGAAATATGTAAGCTACTAAATATCAACCATACATGTTCTACAGCATATCACCCACAGACGATAGGAGCATTGGAAAGAAACCATAGGTGTTTGAACGAATACCTACGGATTTTCTGTAATGAATCCAAATCAGATTGGGATGAATGGATATCATATTATTGCTTCTCGTATGACACTACTCCAAATGCAGACCATGATTACACACCTTTCGAATGGATTTTTGGAAGAAGATATAATGACGTACATTTTTTGGCAACCGAAAAAATAAACCCTCTTTATAATTATTTTTTTTTTTTTAATCTTTATTTTACGTCGGCCTATTTCCTCACATGGTGACAATCACCGACGCCAGGAAGACGACTCCACCACCTGGACCCTACCTAACGACTCATGAATATGAACCGGGACCAACGGCTTTACTTCCCTTCCGAAGGAAGACGTGACCAGATTTTTTTCGCCTCAGAAAAACCACCGACGTCGACTGGGATTGAACCCAGACCCTACTGGGGTGCCAAGTAGCAGTCACGCTTACCACTACACCACCGACGCCGGCTATCTTTATAATTATGATTCATACAATAATGAGTTGAGATACAGATTGCAAATCACCCATACAAAAGTTTTGCAGGAAATTGTCAAAAGTAAAACACGAAGAACAACACGATTAAACGAAAACATTAGGAATACACCAATAAATATAGGAGATTTAGTATACTTAAAATCAGAAAATAACTACAAACTAGACCAAGTACATTCAAGCCCTAACAAAATAATAAATTTAACCGATTCAAATGCATGCATACAAAACGACAAGAAAATAGTTCAAGCGCATAAGAACGGATACATAGATAACATTCATCAAATAAATCGTGGAAGGTAAAATTTTTGAAAAATATGTGATTTGATAAAAAGAAGAAACAAATAGTTTATACAACCAATTTTGTGAGAGACATTTGAGAGCATTTGAAACCTATCATTTTCGTTTAGGGGGATGGTGTGACATGTGCATCTCACATGTTAACAAATCCCATGACCAAATCTTTAAGGACCACACTAGTGGCACCTCGTTGAGAAAACAACAAAACAATTTCCAAAGCCATTGTACTGCGTTATGCAACGAATGCACATAAGCTCATAAAGCAGTTCGATGACTTAAAGTCTGACCCGGCAATAAATGTGCTAGGATCATATTTCATTCAACGACGCGCAAACAGCGTGTTGTCTTCAAGCGCACTTGGCTTGGCGCAATTAGCCTTCTCCATAATTCTCTATCTGACCTCTCTCATTTTCGATACCGATCACCGATTGGTGAACAAATACATAAGAATACATAAGTGCTTTCAAGTGTCTCCAAGTGTCTCAAGTTAGTGTCGGAATAACTTCGTTAAGAATTAAATAAAGATTATTCTAGTTTGAACCTTCAAAGTGACGTTAATTCAATTAAAAGTTACAGTTGACCGAAAATGAATTTTTCTCGTTATCTGCTCCTTATACCTAACGTCGGAAGTTGTGCGCTGTATAGTCTGATCAACTGTGTAGTGCGCTGCATTGTTTGATTAACTCCAGTTATCTGTAACGAGAATAACTCGCTGTGATTCTATATTATCTATCTACAAACTATAGTTTATTAAAAAAAAAAAGACTGCGTTTCGTAGTTGCTACTCCGTTACCGATCAGAACTAGTGTAATTGCACAGAGAACCACATAGATGGAGCTTGGGAGTAACTTTACATCTTCAATGTACAAGTTCACTAGTTCATTCTATTTAAAGACCTGTACCGGCGACGGCCACGTCCTCACGGTTTGGGGAGGGGGCAAGGGTGATTAGTTTTAACAATCGTTGGTTAGAGAGCGTGTTTTTGCATGTCATCAGCACTGAAAAACTTGTACAATAACAATCTGGATGGCTGACAGTATGAAATGTGCGCTCAAAAATATCTTGTTAAAACAATAAATTAACCATTTGAGTTAAAAAATAAATGATTGTTTTAAAACAAATATTATTTAAATTAATTGAACGCAGTAGTGATTACATTAAATAACTTTATGGGTTTGGCATTCCTTGTCGAACGTTCGAGTGTTCAAGTTCAAATTTGGTTAGCTCCGCAATATAATTACTTTTATTGGTTTTTTTTACTCCACGATCGTGGTTTTTTTGTGCACTAAAGCTGGTGCAACAGCTGGTTTGATATTGCCACAGTGCGACGTTCGGAACGAAGGAAGTGGCCTTTACAGGCGAGCCTTGTAAAGGACCATCCAACAGCCCGTCATCGACACCGAAAGTGTGAAGAATTTCGTTCTCCCCCACGACGGCTATCACCATCATCATCATCATCATCATCATCACACACCATTCCATCGCGTCGGTCCATCGCGTCGTCAAGGCTTTGTTCCCGGAGGCTTTTCAATAGCCTATCTACAGACCGACACGAGTAGCAGCCGCATCATACCAAATTGTGTAACAATAGGTAAACATATCTTTTGATTTCCACTTTGCTCCACTACTGACTGAAGATAGAGGATAATCCCCCTTGCAGGCAGAAGTACTTTTCTGGTTAAATTGATTGCATTTTTGTTTATATAAATATTTTTTTTTTTGTTTTTTTTTCTTTGGTTTGAAAATTTTTCGACGAAGAATATTGTTAATTAATCCTCCTTCTTAGTATTATATAGGTATTTTTTATTATTATTATTATCTCTTTTTTTTTTGGTTTGTTATTTTCCCCTTTTTTTTCAAATTATTGATTAATCCACCTATAAGTAGATATAATCTCATTTTTCTTTATTTTTTAATTTTTTTTCTCTCTGTGATAGGAGCTGTGTATGTGGATTTTTTTTGAGCATGTTTTAGGTGAATATAATCGTAGCGATAAAATAAATAATTACCCCACCTATCAGTTACGAAAATCTTTATTGTGTCCTATAAAGGGTGTCCACGATGAAATTGCCACACTATGAAATTGCTCTAACTTTTTAACCGTTGGGTAGAATTTAATGAAAATTTGAGTGGATTTAGTTCATAGTGCATTATTTACATCCTGCAAGTTTTAAAGTCCTGTGATCGAAACTCGCGGAAATGGAGTCGAAAGAACAGCTCGTGCGTGATAAAATCTTGCGCATTCATCACGAGAACAAGGATCTCTCGCATCGTTCCATCGCTAAAACGTTGGGAATCGCGAATTCCACGGTGTCGCGAGTGATTAAGCGGTTCGAGGAACGGTTGACCACCGATCGGAAGCCCAGAAGTGAAGGAAAAAGTATTCCGTACAACACCAAAAATCACAACCGCGTAGTTGGGGCCTTCAACCGAAATCCGAACGCCTCCGTTCGGGATGTGGCTAAGAAGCTGCACCTAAGCCGAAGTTTTGTCCAGAAGGCCAAAACTAAGGCTGGGCTTCGAACGTTCAAGGTACAAAAAAAAACCCTAATCGCGACGAGAAGCAGAACAAGTCCGCCAAAACCCGTGCCAGGAAGTTGTACCTCAACATGCTGACGAAAGTTGAATGCTGCATCATGGACGACGAAACATATGTGAAGGCCGACTTCAAACAGATCCCCGGCAACCTGTTTTTCACGGCCAAGGATAAGTTCAGCGTTCCGGAGCATGTCCGCACTCAGAAGATGTCCAAATTTGCGAAGAAATTCCTGGTTTGGCAAGCCATCTGCACGTGCGGGAAGCGGAGTGCACCTTTCGTGACCCAGGACACGATGAACGGACAGGTGTACATAAAAGAGTGCCTCCAGAAGCGGCTGCTTCCTCTCCTGAAGGCCCACAACGTCCCAACAATCTTCTGGCCGGATTTGGCCTCATGCCACTACTCCAAGGACGTGCTGAAGTGGTATGCGGACAATAAGGTCAATTTCGTGCCGAAAATGTTCAACCCTCCCAACACTCCGGAGCTCCGCCCCATCGAGAAGTACTGGGCGATTATGAAGCAGCACCTTCTTAAACGACCTAAGGTAGTGAAGACAGTCGAGGAAGTGAAGAAAGTATGGGTTTACATGCAAAAAACGGTTGATTCACAGGTTGTGCAGAATCTTATGGCCGGGGTTAAGGCCAAGGTGCGGGCATTTGCGTATGGACTGTAAATAAAATACGAGTAAAATGGTAAAATGAAGTTTAATAGTTATTTCTCAATCCCTGAAAATTTGATGGCAATCGGATGAAAACTCGAATTTTGCGAATCAATTTTGTGTGTGGCAATTTCATCGTGGACACCCTTTATTTTGATATTATATTTTGTTCTGTATTTTATTTTTTTCTGATATTGAACTGAACACAATTGTTTTATTCTCCTCGTGGGCGTTCTAAGTCCCCACGATGGATGAAAATAATTCGAGCCGGGGTTCGCAGGAGTTAGATTGCTCGGATGATGATATTCCTCCTATTCTACAACCTTTTCCTAATTTTTCCTTAATGGAGACAGAAAAAGCTTCGGAGCCAAACTCAACAGAAGCAACTTCTGGTACATCCTCCTCCGAGCTCCCCCGCCGGAAAGCTTATCCAACCGGATCTAAAGGTCCTTTTCTGGTTTTTTTTCGGCCCAAGAGTAAACCGTTGAATAAATTCCAAATCGAAAAAGATTTGGCAAAGTCGTTTCGGAGCATTCAGGAAATAACCTCTCCCAGCCGCAGTAAGCTTCGCATCACTCTAAGTGATCGCGAAGAAGCTAACAAGATTGTTGCCTCAGAGCTCTTTTCCCTAGAATACCATGTGTATCTTCCCTCGCACGTAGTTGAAATAGCCGGAGTGATCACCGAACCGTTTTTGACGTGCGCTGACATCAAGGCTCATGGAACTGGTGGGTTTAAAAATCGTGCCGTTCCATCAGTTCAGGTTCTTGATGTCAAGCAAATGAACCATGTGTCCTCCGACGGCAAAAAAAGGCCTTCAAATTCGTATCGAGTGATCTTCTCTGGAGCTGCCCTTCCGAATTTCCTCGTGCTGGGGAAGCTTTGGTTACCTGTTCGCCTCTATATACCGACGGTCATGCACTGTGATAAGTGCCAGCAGTTTGGTCATACTGCACCTTACTGCTGTAACAAAGCACGATGCGGTAAATGTGGTGAGCAACATATGGAGGGTCCCTGCAGTACGGACCCCAAGTGTATATGCTGTGGGGAAGCTCCACATGATCTCTCTACATGTCCGAAGTATATAGAGCGGGAGAAACATCAAATTCGTTCATTGCAGCAGCGGTCAAAGCGGTCTTATGCAAAAATACTTAAAAAGATCGCACCGGCCGCTGTTCCACCAGCCCAACCTGACAACAATATCTTTTCTTCCCTGCCCATTGATGATCATGGCTCAGACTCAGACTCAGAGGATGCTGAGGAGTACTCTGTTGTTCAGACGGGAGCGAAGAGAAAGCGCGCTACAGCAAGACGTCAACGGCACCGTCAGCAAGCATCTCAAAACGCGCTGACTGTAGAACAGGCTCCCCACCCTCCTCTGAACAATCTAAGAAGTGGTGGTAATACAAAAAAAGTTTCTCCTCCAGGTTTTAAACCACTGGCTGGTGACTTTCCACCACTTCCGGGAACATCTAAAACCCCAGTTGTTCCAGTTTTTTGCCCAGAACGCCAACTACCAAGACATCTGGAATCTCGACCGTGTCAAGTCGAAGAATCCGAAAAAATGTCTCTTTCTGGGATTGTGGAATTCATCTTCACCATTTTCGAGGTCTCACTTACAACGAGAAACCTCATCAACATGATCCTTACATTTGTAAAACCTCTTCTAAAGAAACTGTCTTCAAAATGGCCTCTTCTTGATTCGATCATATCTTTCGATGGATAATTTATCCAATGAGGTCGGGGATATGATCGAAGCACTACAATGGAACAGTAGAAGTATTCTAAAAAATTTGGACGCTTTTAAGTTTTTAGTTCACAAATCGCATTGTGACGTATTTGCTCTCTGTGAAACATGGCTCTCTTCTGATAAAGATTTCTCTTTCCACGATTTTAACATTATTCGGCAGGATCGAGGGGACTCATGTGGAGGGGTGCTGTTAGGGATTAATAAGCTCCACTCCTTTTATAGAATTGATCTCCCCTCGATGACAGGCCCTGAAGTAGTTGCATGCCAAGTGACTATTCGAGGCAAAAGTTTTAGTATAGCCAGCATATACCTGCCGCCGAATACGGCAATATCCCGCAGGTACCTTTCAACTATTTGCCTCGCAATGCCAGAGCCACGGTTGATCTTAGGAGATTTTAATTCTCACGGTACAGCCTGGGGGTCACCGTACGACGACAACCGTTCTGCATTGATACTAGACCTCATGGACTACTTTAACTTGACTATTTTGAATACTGGGGAAGTAACACGCGTGGCTCCACCTCCAAACCCTGGAAGCAAATTAGACCTCTCAATCTGTTCGAATTCATTATCATTGGATTGCACGTGGAAAGTGATTCAAGATCCCCATGGTAGTGATCACCTGGCTATCAAAATTTCAATCACCAATGTTTCGTGTCAATCTCGCTCGATCGACATTGCGTACGACCTCACGAAGTGCATCGACTGGGGTAAATACGCTGAAGCGATCATTGATGGCGAGCAATCGGTCGAAGTCCTTCCTCCGTTGGAAGAGTATCGGTTTTTATCCGGGTTAATCCTCAAGTGTGCGATCGACGCACAGCGCAGACCGGTACCAGGATCAACAATTCGCCGACGTTCGCCCACTCCGTGGTGAATGACGAATGTACTGAGGTCTACCGTGAAAAATCAGTCGCGTTTAAAGCATATCGGAAGCGCGGTTCGCGAGATAACTACGAGCGGTACATTGCTCTTGGGCGTAAGTTTTAGAGCCTCGCCAAGGCCAAGAAACGCGGATATTGGCGTCACTTCGTCGAAGGGCTATCGCGTGTAACGTCGATGAGAACTCTTTGGACCGTCGGGAGAAGAATGCGAAATGCGTCTTCGGTGAATGAAGACAAGGAAAGCTCTTCCCGGTGGGTCTACGCGTTCGCCAAGAAAGTGTGCCCAGATTTGGTTCCGGTGCAACGTATTGCTCGCGATACTCAAACCAATCGTAACGAAATGGATGCGCCCTTTTCGATGCTCGAATTCTCACTTGCTCTCCTTTCATGCAACAATTCTGCACCAGGAATGGATAAAATCAAGTTTTACTTGTTGAAAAACCTCCCAGACGTCGTCTTTACGCTTGCTGATTTTATTTAATCAGTTCCTGGAAAGCAATATTGTTCCGGATGAATGGAGGCAGGTTAGAGTTATAGCTATACAAAAACCCGGGAAACCCGCGTCGGATTACAACTCTTATCGTCCAATTGCGATGATGTCGTGTATACGGAAGCTGCTAGAGAAGATGATTCTCCATCGGCTCGACAAATGGATTGAATCTAATGGCTTTCTATCTCATACACAATTTGGTTTCCGCAGAGGCAAAGGAACGAGCGATTGTCTTGCGCTGCTCTCAACAGAAATACAGCTGGCCTATGCTCAAAATGAGCAAATGGGTTCAGTTTTCATGGACATTAAGGGGGCTTTTGATTCAGTTTGTGTAGACGTCCTTTCAGACAAATTCCACGAGTGTGGCCTTTCACCATTATTAAACAACTATTTGTACAATTTGTTGTCTGAGAAACATATGAGCTTTTCTCATGGGTCTTCGACAACTTCACGAATTAGCTACAAGGGTCTCCCCCAGGGCTCTTGTTTAAGCCCCCTTTTTTATAATTTTTATGTTAGAGACATCGATAGCTGCCTCATGGAAAATTGCACGCTAAGGCAGCTTGCGTATGACACCGTTGTTTCATTTGTAGGACCAGGGGTGAACAACCTGGAGGGACCGTTGCAGGATACCCTAGACAATTTGTCTACCTGGGCTGTAAAGCTGGGTATCGAATTCTCCTCGGAGAAAACAGAGATAATTGTTTTTTTTTCTAGGAAGCGTGATCCAGCACAGATACCGCTTCAACTCATGGGTAAAATAATAACTCAAAGTTTGTCTTACAAATACCTAGGGGTCTGGTACGATTCTAAATGCACCTGGGGAAAGCACATTAAGTATCTGCATCAGAAATGCCAGCAGCGAATAAACTTCATGCGTACTATCACCGGAACATGGTGGGGAGCCCACCCGGAAGATCTGATAAAGCTGTATCGTACAACGATTCTGTCGGTTCTCGAGTACGGTAGCTTCTGTTTTCAATCCGCCGCGAAAACTCATATTCTGAAGCTGAAGCGAATCCAGTACCGTTGTCTTCGTATTGCGTTAGGCTGCATGAACTCAACTCATACTATGAGTTTGGAGGTATTAGCAGGAGTTCTTCCTTTATCAGATCGTTTTGTAGAGCTATCGTTCCGGTTCCTCATCCGCTGTGAGGTGCTAAATCCATTGGTAATTGCAAAGTTTGAAAAGCTAATCGAACGAAATCCTCAAACTAAATTCATGACACTGTACCATTGGTACATGACTCTGGAGGTGAGCCCTTCTTCGAATGTTCCTAATCGTGATTACTCCCAAGACTTCTCTAGTTCTACTGTAGTTTTTGATCCAACCATGAAGCAAGAAGCTCGTGGAATACCAGATCCACTCCGTTCGGAGTACATTCCATCAATTTTTGCAAGCAAGTTTGGCCATATCAGAAGTGACAGGAAGTTTTACACTGACGGGTCAAAAACAAATGATTCCACTGGATTTGGTGTTTTTAACGAAATTCATAGCGCCTCCTTCAAACTTCAAAATCCTTGCTCCGTATACGTCGCAGAATTGGCGGCTATACACTATTCATTAGAGCGAATCGCCTCTCTTCCCTCGGATCAATTTTTCATTTTTACGGATAGTCTCAGCTCACTTCAGGCTATTCGTTCAATGAGGCCGACAAGGAACTCACCGTATTTCGTGAGCGAAATACGATCTCTTTTGAGGGCCCTATCAAACAATTCCTACACCATCACCTTGGTTTGGGTCCCTTCTCATTGCTCCATTCCGAGTAATGAGAAAGCGGACTCACTTGCCAAGGTGGGCGCTATGGCAGGCGATATTTATGATCGACAAATTGCCTTCAACGAATTTTTTGCTATTTTCCGTCAGCAGGCCTTGATCAGGTGGCAACAAAAATGGGATGCAGGGGATTTGGGCAGATGGTTACATTCCATTCTCCCACAGGTATCGAAAAAATCGTGGTTCAGAGGGTTGGATATTAGCCGGGATTTTATCAAGGTAATGTGTCGTCTAATGTCCAACCACTACTCATTAGGCTCTCATTTCTATCGAATAGGTCTCTCAGACACCAATCAATGCGGCTGTTGTGCAGGTTATCAAGACATCAACCACGTTGTCTGGCATTGCCTCGATTACGAAATTGCCAGATCTGATCTTTGCGCATCCCTACGGGCCCGAGGAAACCAGAGAAGGAAGATATTAGAGACGTGCTGGGTAAGCTGGACTTGGACTATATGGGGCTAATTTACAAGTTCTTGAAACAAATAGATGTATTCGTTTGATCATCTCTTAGCTGTCGCTTTAACATGTCCACCTCGTCCCCTCCCCCCGTAATACCGCTTCTATTGTATCGTTACAGCTTAACGCAATGCAACATCTACGCCAGACCTACAGCAACAATATAGCATCGCCAATCTGCTGTTGAAAGCCATTATTAAGATTCCTACTTCCCCATTCCTTCCTGAATCATTGTAATCCCTAACCTCGACAAAGCCGCGAGTTTTTCGGCTTTCCAAAACTAACCTAGTAAGTGAGTTATTATCGTTGTAAAATTGAATTGGAACTCGGCTTCGTTATGCCTAAGGCACTTGAGCCTTATAAATAAACAATAAAGTTTAAAAAAAAAACTATGGGTTTGATTTGAATTAAATTTTGAATAGATTTTTTTTTTATGAATTGAAACAAAGAGAGACCTTGTATTGAATAGCAACTATATATTATTCAAAACAGAGTAATTTTTTTTGCGAGTAGAAGAAGTTTTTTTTATTTAAATCATTTATTTGTACAGGCTCAATCGAATCAACTTTACAGAGCCAAGCTTTCATATTTATATACATCAATTATCTTAAAACTAACGTTAAAGGGATAGAACCGATTACTCGCGGCCGTCTCGAGGTTAATAGGAATAACAATTGAACGGATGGGAAGATGGGTGGGAGTTTGAAGTATATTTTACAAAGCACGTTTATTTTGAATTCGGAATTGGCTAAACACTTTTAAATATACAACTTTTGGTTTTCTTTTGACTTGAACATTCTTGAGAAAGAAAAAAGAACACACAAACACAGATAAAAACAAACTGTTGTGTAACAGCAATAACGTCAGTTGCAGAATCCATCTCTGACAGGAGTAAAACAGATAAATTTGATATTGGTTTCATACACTGTTGGCACACATACAACTAAGGAATATCAGCTGTTAGGCTTAAAATCAACTCCATAGGAAAATAAATTCACTTGTTCTCTATCCACCAGATTGTGCAGTTCGGTTTTAGTGACAATCACCGCGAATAAAAACTATTTGGGTTTTGAAGCAATTTGTTGTTCTGGTGAATAGCAACCGCAGTGAGTGTTCTCCGAAAAGTAGGACTGAGATCACGACCATTCCGGCCACCTCCCGAACCGCTGTCCAACACAAACCTTATAGTAAACATTCAGGTTAAACTAACTACAATCTAAGGCTAATGTTAGTCAAAAACACATAAATGAGTTTCATAAACTCCAGATCACGTACAGCCAAAATATCTCGAACCGGTACATTGGGTTGTCTACCTCGAGCCCGAAGGGAATCATAAAGCTCAGATCTGACTCCACGATGCTCAGCACATGACCAAATAATGTGATCTGCGTCCTGGTAACCTTGTCCACATTCACAGAGATTGCTGTCGCTCAGCCCAACTCGGTATAAATGAGCGTTCAAAGAATAATGATTGGACATGAGGCGAGACATCACACGAATGAAGTCTCGACCCACATCCCTCCCCCCAAACCAAGATATGACACCTTTGGGATGATAGAATGTTGCCATCGCCCCAAATCTCCTTTACTCCATTTATACTGCCAGCTGACGAGTGACTGTTGACGAAAAATAGTAAAAAATCATTAAAGGCGATTTGTCGATCGTAAATATCGCCTTCCATAGCGCCCACCTTTGCAAGCGAGTCCGCTCTCTCATTGCCCAGAATTGAACAATAAGATGGGACTCATACAAAGGTTATGATAAAATAACGCGAACATAAAGCACTTAGAAGCTCCTGTATATTCATGAGAAAATACGAGGAGTGCTTTACCGGCCTCAAGGAGCGAATAGCCTCTATAGAACTGAGACTATCCGTGAAAATGAAGTACTGATCCGGTGTTAATGACGCAACAATGTCTAGCGTAAAGTGTATTGCCGCTAATTCAGCGACATATACGGAACAAGGAGCTTGAAGTTTACGATTGGCGCTATAAATTAAATTTAAATTTTCATTAAATATACCAAAGCCTGCTGACTCCTCTATCAATGATCCGTCAGTGAAGAACGATTTAATGGAATCAACTTGGCCAAACTTTGAAGCAAATATTACCGGAGCAATCATAGGACGATGATGCTCTGCTTCATGGATAAATCAAAATGAACCGAACTGCCGAAGTCGGAGAAGCAAACACTATTGGGAATATTCGGCGAAGGGCTGACATCCTGTGTTATGTACAAATGGTACAAAGTCATGAAGCGAGTTTGAGGATTCAACTCGAGAAGCTCCTCAACATTTTCGATTACCTGGGGGTTCATAACTTCACACCTGGTGAGGAGCCGGAGAGATAACTCTGAAAATCGATCCGACAGTGGCAACATGCCAGCCAGCGAAGATGGCCGAAGACACCGATATGGAATACGTTCCAGTTTAATGATGTGCGATCGGGCCACCGACTGAAAACAAAAACTGCCGTATTCGATAACCAACAAAATCGTTGTCCGGCACAACGTTAGAAGATCTCGTGGATGCGCTCCCCACCAGGTTCCGGTAATTGTTCGAAGAAAGTTGATCCTTTGCTGACACTTACGCTTCAGATACTCAATGTGGGATCTCCAGGTGCATTTTTAATCGAACCAGACCCCAAGATATTTCAATGACATAGAATGAGTTCTCGGCTTACCTCAAATTTGAAGCTTCGGTTGTGCAGGGTTATGCTTCTTAGAAAAAAAACTACCAACTCAGTTTTCTCCGTAAAGAATTCGATACCCAGCCCAACAGCCCAAGTAGACCAATTGTCTAAGGTATCCTGTAAGGGTCCTTGAAGATCGACCTCATTGGGTCCCGTGACAGACACTACGCCGTCATCTGCAAGTTGTCTCAACGTACAGTTGTCACTTAGACAACCGTCAGTGTCTTTGACATAAACAGTATACAAAAGAGGGCTTAAACATGATCCCTGGGGGAGACCCATGTAGCTAAATCGAAAAGCTGTAGAGTTTCCATGAGAGAAGCTCATATGTTTCTCTGACAACAAATTGTACAAAAAGTTATTCATTAATGCTGAAAAGCCACAAGCTTGGAGTTTATCTGAAAGAACTTCAAAAGATACTGAATCAAAAGTCCCCTTGATATCCAAGAATACAGAAGCCATTTGCTCTTTTTTTAGCAAAAGCTAACTATATCTCTGTGGAAAGCAACGCGAGACAGTCGTTCGTTCCCCAACCCCTACGGAAACCATATTGAGTATCTGAAAGCAGGTTGTTTGTCTCAACCCATTTGTCCAGACGAAAGAGGATCATTTTCTGCAAAAACTTTCGAATACAAGATAACATCGGGATGGGTCGATAGGAGTTGTGGTCGGACGCGGGTTTACCAGGTTTTAAAATGGCAATAACTCTCACCCGTCTCCAATCATCCGGTACAATGTTGAGTTCCAGAAACTGATTAAACAAGTTTAACATGCGCCTCTTTGCGACGTCTGGGAGGTTCTTAAGCAAGTTGAACTTGATCCTATCAGCCCCTGGAGCCGTATTGCCACACGAAAGGAGTGCGAAAGAGAGTTCTACCATTGAAAAAGGTTGGCTGTTCTCATCTATCGAATTCCTGGTTTCGCGAGGAATCATCCGTGCCGGCACAGAATCTGGACAAACTTTTCACGCGAACTTGAGGATCCATTGGTCCTAGTACTCTTCGCTCTCGTTGTTCGTAGTTCGGTTACGCAATCTTCGCGCCGTGTTCCAAAGAGTACTCATCGACGTTTCGCACGATAGCCCGTCCACGAATCTTCGCCAGTATCCGCGTTTCTTGGCCTCGATGAGGCTCTTAAGTTCGCGTTCGGGAGCCGTGCATACTTCGATGTAAAGGTGTTCCACGTTTACGAAAAACTTTGAACGCGTCGGACTTTTTACGGTAAACCTCGGTGCATTGCTGATCCCACCATGGAGAAGGAGGTTTCCTGCGAAATGACGTTCCTGGAACTGGTCGAGTTTGAGCTTGAAGCGCGCTGTCTAAGATCAGGTTGGAGAGGAAGTTATATTCCTCCAGCGGTGGAAGCTCTTCTATCGTCGTTACGGCTTCATCTACTGCTGTCCTGAACTATGTCCAATCGATGTAACGGGTAAAATCATATGCGATGTTGATGGATGGGTGGGGTTCAACGGCGTCTCAAATCTCATCCGAAATCTTTTTGGAGCTATGTTAATCAACAACGTAAGGAAGTGGGCTTACCTTCATCCATGTTCTATAATGGCGAAACTGCTGGCACTCAACAGGAAATTTGCGATCTGTTCTCGGTAAAATTTGCTAGTGTTTATGAAGACCAGAGACTAACCAGTCATTCTGTTTACGCTGCCGCCGGCAATGTTCCCTTGGAAAATCAAACACTCAGCCTAGTTGATGTGGATTCAGAATCAATCTCGAACGCGGCATTATACCTTAAAACATCGCTCAAGCCCGGACCCGATAGGGTTCCGTCGGTTTTTCTGAAACAGAACATGGCTTGTCTTCTGTATCCACTTCATCAGATATTCCAGATGTCCCTCTCTAGCGGTACATTTCCTTATTGCTGGAAAATGGCGGACATGTTTCCGGTTTATAAAAAAGGAAGCAAGCGGGACGTGAACAACTACCGAGGAATCACATCGTTAAGCGCTGTATCGAAGCTTTTTGAACTGGTCGTTAAGAACTCACTTTTTACACATTGCAAGCAGTTGTTAAGTGACGACCAGCACGGATTTTCACCAGGGCGTTCCACAACTAAAAACCTATTGTGCCTTACGTCGTACATCACTGATGGTATGATCGCTCGATGCCAAACGGACGTGATATACACAGATTTAACGGCAGCTTTCGACAAGTTGAATCATGATATCGCGATCGCTTAACTTGACAGACTAGCAGTTGGTGGTAATCTTTTAAGATGGTTTCGATGGTTTGGTCAACATGGAGCCTTTGCGGGTCCGTAGAGCTTTGACTGTTGCAGATGTGCTACAAGGAAGAATCGACTGCGGAAGGATCCTTCAACAGATTAGCATCAACGTCCAACCAAGGCCAAGGCGTCACAACTCCATGCTCAGGCTTCCTTTTCGCCGCACCAACTATGGGTTGAATAGCGCTATTCACGGGTTGCAGCGAACCTTCAATAGGGTGGCGTCCATTTTCGATTTCCATCTGACGCGGAACGCACTTCGTCGGAGATTTTCTACCCTTTTTAGAACAATTGACGCACGTAGTTAAGATAGTGTATAGCTTTAATTATTTTATTTTTACTTATTTATTTTTGTGTCTTGACTCCACTTAAGAGGTTATGTACTCGTTTCTTATTGTATTTTTTTTCCTATTTAACATCATTAGGACCTAAACTTGGTCTGTTGATGTATATTTCAAATAAACAATAGTAAACAATAAATTCCGATGGATTGAACCCAGTGCAAATCGAAATTTTTATTGGCAAGTGATCACTACCGTGGGGATCTTGAATCACATTCCATGTGCAATCTATCGATAATGAATTCGAACAAAGTGTTAGGTCTAATCTACTGCCAATTGAGGATGGACCAGCCAAACGTGTTACTTCTCCATTGTTAAGAACTGTCATATTGAAGTTGTCACAGAGGTCGTGTAACAAGGAAGACCAGTTGTCGTCGTACAGTTCTCCCCAGCCTGTGCCGTGAGAGTTAAAATCTCCCATGATCAACCGCGGAGCAGGAAGAACCGAACAAATATCTGAAAGTCGTTTTTGGTTTATTGAGGCTTTAGGAGGAATATAAACGGAAGCAATGCAAAGGCTTTTATTTTTAATAACAGCCTTACATGCGACAACTTCAATACCTGGAATAGGAGGAAAATTCACTCTATAGAAGGAGTAGCACTTTTTGATCCCCAAAAGTACTTCAATACCTGAAATAGGAGTAAAATTCACTCTATAGAAGGAGTAGCACTTTTTGATTCCCAAAAGTACAGATCGATTTCGGAAGAGGGCCATGTTTCACGAAGAGCCAATGCATCACAACTGGTATTGTGAGCTAAAAATTTGAATGATTCCAATTTAGGAATCAAACTTCGACAATTCCACTGCAGAACAGTGATCAAATCCCCGACCTCATTTGGAAAATTATCCAACGAAGGAAATGATTTCTGCAAGGAGGGTTAATTGCTTCAAAAACGTTTTCACTGTGGGAAGCAGTGCAAGAACAATGCTTTTAAGATGATCAGAAATTTCGAGGTACTTGAGGATACCTTCGACAATATCGTCAAATGAGAACAGCCCAGTCGAGTAAGCGGCTTCTGTTATCGAAATCGGGGCATCAGGGGTTTTGGATGTCCCCGGAAGAGATGGAAAGTCCTAGGTGTAGTTAGTACTGCGGAAACCAGGAGGAATTGGATTTTCCTTTTTTCTTCTTCTGTTTGAAATAGGCAGGCTGATTTCGGGCGTCTGCTCAGCAACTTTACGTGGGCGGACGCGTCTTCGCTTCCGTGAAGCACCTTCCGGAAAGCTGACTGATGTTCCCTCTTCAACCAAATCAAAGTCAGACTCGTCATCTAACAGAGGTGCAAAAGGATTTGTATTGACATTGGGTGATGGTGAGGCTTTCTTTAGCATTTCTGCGAAAGACTGCCTGGCACGTTGTTTCAGAGAACGTTCCAATTTCTCCCCGCGTTGTTTGTACGCCGGACACGACGAGAGAGCATGAGGAGGAGAACCCTTGCAGAAAGCGTATTTTGGTATATGTCTGCGCAGGCGCCATCCTCATGTTTCTCCCCGCAGTTGGAGCAGCGTGCCTTACTGCCGCAATGGGAGGTCGTATGTCCCATCTGCTTGCATTTTTGGCAGATCATGACCCGAGGTACGAACAACCGCACAGGTAGTCGAAGTTTTCCCAAATCGACATATTGAGGGAGGGCCGAGCCAGAGAAGGTCACACGAAACGAGTCTGACAGTGTTAACTTTTTTTCACCCTTATTGATCGATACTGTAGCTAGTTGGCGCACATCCAGTATCTTAACTGGAGACAGCAGAGTGTTCTTAAATCGACCAACCCCCCGCTTCAGCAGGATCTCAGGGCTCAGACTTGTTTCGGTGACCACACATTCAATTTCAATACCCCGAGACTGGGATATACACCCGATACTCACAAGGTCGTTGGACACAACGACCCGAAGTTTATCGGGTCTTACTTTAATTATCTCGGCCGAGAATCGTTTCGTCAGATCGTTCGAAATTTGATAGACATTCAGAGGTTTCGTTTTGGGGTGAAACTTTCAACAGCTGAACGGTCGGTAATCCGATTTACCGGACTTCGGTGAAATTTTACAGTATTCCGGTAAAAAAAATTACCGGAACTTGTCAAATTTTACCGAAATCCGTTAAATCGGATTACCGAACGTTCAGCTGTTGAAAATTCGGTAAGAAATTACCGAATACTGTAAAATTTTCTAAGTGTGTCAACATGAAAAATTGCCTCTGTAAAGTTTATTCAATTGAGCCTGCACAAATAAACGAATTTATGAAAAAAAAACAAGGTTGAGAAATACTTTTTTGCACGGCAGGTTGACAAAAGTTACTTTTTTGACTCTTACGAAAATGGGGACCTCTAACTGACTGATCAGCCCTGCTATAGTATCAGGGTTACATGAAAGTCCTTACGTCAAAATATGCAAACTTTTGAGTTAATGAAATGCTTTAACTACTGTCCTTGTGCTATTATAATGCCTTAATGGCAAGTGAAAAAAGAGTACCCTCTCAGCAAAGTGAAAAGGTTTGCAGGAAAACGTTGTGTTCAATCAGCAAGTGGATTGCGCAAGTATGAACTACCTAACAGCTGATGATGAGATTTTTTTTCGAAAGCATAATCAAACGGTTATCAACGTTTAAGTTTCCAGCAAGTGGGACCAGTAAGTGTTACTCAAATTTACGGCCGAAGTGTTTTTTTTTGTTTCTTGATTATTCATTCATCTGGTTCATCTCCCGTCGTAGTCACTCAAACACCGCTTTTGGGCATTTTCGTAACTTGTCCGGGGGTGAGATTCGAACTCGTGACTTTGGCGTTAGAGGTATGGATGTTAACCACTACCTTCCATTGGGATACCTTCTATCCTTCACCGTCTAACATCGCCTTCTTCTCAAGAAGGTAATAAATTCACGCCTTCTATGACTCGCTTGACCGCCTTCCGTGTAAACGCATCACACCGTTCAGAAGGCGTAATATTTTTAAGACGCCGTTTTTACACCTTCTATTGCCGGAGGTGCTGACAACGCCGTCTTGAATCGCTTCAAGCCTTCTTGTGTAAAATTGTTTGAGGAGTGACAGAGGATTGTATTGTTTATCGGATGTTGGTTTGCATTTTCATTTTTTATGATAAAAATCGTTGTGGAAGTAGTGCAATATTTTAATTCTTTTAATTATTTCATTTGATTTTTATGCAATTTTCGTCTCAGATGGATTTAAATTATTTCAACAACTTGGATGACGATCAACTGAAAATGCAAGCAATCAAAACTGTGGCAGATATATTGCGAGACGAGATCCAAGAAACCATCGAAGAAAGAAAGCCTAATAAACGCTTGCATAAGCGATCATGCTGGACGACTGCTTGGATTTTGAAGCGACCAGTTGAGGGTGCCAGTGCCAAATTACTTTTGGGGTGGGAATGCGGAGTGCCAATTGAGCGGAGGCTTCGCGACAATTTCCGTCGCATGGCTGAAGAAAATTGTATCCATTTGCTAGAGGAAGTGGGAAAGTGAGAGGTATATTTTCAAAATAAAAAAAATCGCCTGCGAAGGAAAAAACAGTTTATCAACAAACATATAAATAAATTAAAAAAAAAGCGTAATGAACAAATATTGACGAAAAAAAAAGGAAAAAAAATATCGTTGATTCGTCTTATTCTTGTGACGTAAAGCTGGCTTCTGGTTGCTCTGGATCAGGGGATGTAAATTGTCGCAGTCAAGTCTAATTTTTCCAAATCGTTGCCCAAAACAAAGAGAGACTCAGTCACGCCACAGTCGATGAAATTCAAATGGATGCACGTTTTTGCCAATTCAGAACGATAATTTTTTTCAGCATTCTCATTATCTGCTACGACCTACTGTAACAGCAAACGAAATGAATTGAAATTAATACAAAAGTAAAACACGAACCAAAAGAGATTATCAAACATACCGAACGTTGCCAGTATTTCGAAAGTATTGTTTTGATCTCCGACTTAGCACGTGCTGCACGCATTAGGTGCATTTGATTCAAATGACCACCCATTTCTTCGACTCAGCCAATTGTGGATTGGATTGTCCTTCTCCGATAGTTGCAATTAATGCATCGAGCTTTTGCAGCGTTCCGTTTGTTGCCGTTGGTGTAGTTGTTTTTGTTGACGACGCTGGTCGCTTCACGCGACTGGTCTTATCATCGGTGGACCATTTGGCTAGTGGCAAATTTTCTTTTGGGGAACTAGGAGAATTTAAAATTAACACTTCATATGATCACTTTAACAAAAATAAAAATGAAATATTGAAGCACTTTTTCAAAATTATCACTAGTAAACGCGAGCAAATTCCTTTAAATTCCACTATAAGAAGCTTCTCTTTTGACAGATAGGCCTATTTCGTCTGCGACTTACAGACTTCTTCAGTGTCGAGTGCTCGACTTGAAGGGAACATCACAGTAGGTCTAGTATTTATAGTAGGTTTGTTGATACCTGAATGTATGAGGTAGAGTGTGTGAGGGGGTATACTGGATGTGTTTATGTGTGTACCTCAAAGGTTGTTTGGTACCTCAAAGGTTGTTTGTTGAAATGAAAGGATATTAATTCCTACTTCGTTTGAAGGTAGTCAAATTGGCGTTGTGTCGTTTTTGTGATGTTGGTAGAAATTTAAACAGCCACGAATATCCGTTTCCTTGATCTTTGTTAAGCAATTTTTTGGAATTTTGTTTGTGGATTGCTATGCTTTCCGCTACATTTAGTTTCCAAGGGTTTGTGATATGCCTTAAAATTTGTATGTTATTTAAGTTTAAAAAATGTTCTTCGTTGAATAAGTGTTCAGCTACTTTTGATTTAAAATGGTGTATGATCCCTTTTTCAGTGTCTTTGTTTGCTTTAGTGACTTCTGCAATATGTTCTTTGAAACGAATATTGAGATTACGTTTAGTTTGTCCAATGTAAACTTTTCCGCAATGGTCACAAGTTATTTTGTAGACCCCGGATTTGCTAAGACTCTCAATGGGGTCTTTAGCAGAACCTAAGAGAGTTTTAAGCTGATTATTTTTACTAGTAAAAACTATTTCAAAACCAAAATTCCGTAGGATTGGTCGTAATTGTGTATCGTGTGTCATTGCTATTCTTTTAAGTTGGGGTTGTGTTTCTGTTAGTGTGGTGAGGGATTCTTTGTATTGTTTTTGTGTTTTTTTGTTGATTACGTTTTGTATTAGTCTTCGGGAGTAACCATTTAAGAGTGCTGTGTCAAAAATGTATTCGAGTTCTTTAGTTATGCCGTTGGGACTTAGTGGTAATGTCTGTATTCTGTGAATCATGTGATTAAATGATGCTATTTTGTGTTGGTATGAATGATTAGACGTATGTGGTATTGTACGTTGTGTATTTGTTGGTTTTCTGTAAATTTAAAATGAGAGTTTAGATTGTTCTTTTACTACAAGCAAGTCTAAGAATGGTAATTTATTGTCATTTTCAATTTCATAAGTGAATTCAATGTTTTTATGTGAGTTGTTTAAAGTGTTTAGGGTGAGAGGTAGGAGATCTTTCTTTAAAATGCAAAACACATCATCAACGTATCTACACCAAACGGTAGGTAGTTGATTCATATCTTGTAATTGTTTTTCGAAATTTGCCATAAATCAAATGCCCAATTCGGTAATTTTTTAGCCGGCTCGCCTGAAACGGTAGCGTAATATGCATTGGTCAGCTTGTTGTTGTTGTTGCATACGTGCTGCCACTTGCGACGACATTCAGCGTCGTTTATGTGCGTCAGTTTTCCATCGGTACGAACTTCCAACCACGCAGATTCTTTTGAGTTCTTGTTGCGAAAACCGAGGGAATTGACATCCCAAATAACTGTAAAAGAGTAGTAGAGCAAATGAAAAGAGCGACCGAGATTGGAAGAAACGAACCTGGGTGCAACTCCGCCTGTCCGATTAATGCCGCCGTCAATTCGTCATCCCAGCTAATGATATGCGCGCTTATCAGCCGATTTTTTTGAAGACGAAATCGGCCGCGATTTGCGTTTGGAAGGCAACTGTCTCGCGAGTTGACTTCATTCAAATGTTGCAGTTCGTGTTCAACGTCCGAACTGAGATCCGAACCACCACCATTTCCGCCATCGGTATCCGAAACATATACGTTCCGTTCAGTTAGTTCATCCATCCATCTTCTCCATTTCACAAACACGCAGTTTGGAAACACAAACAATCAATTATAACATTTAATGAAGACATAAATCGAACCGATTGAAATCACTCTTGCAACAAAGTAAACAAAGTAACATCTGAAACTGACATTTGTCGATCACGCCTTCTGCATGCCTTCTTTTATTGACATATCCGCCTTCCGTGTAAACGCAAACCAAAAATTGGACGGCGTGACAACAAGGTGTGCAGACGGCGGAGCCCAACACGGTGTGATTATACCTTCAGGCCTGAATACACACACGGCATCGTGATGCCTTCTTCATACAAAATAGAAGGCGTAATCGCACCTTCCGTTGGGATACCGTTTATCTTTCACCGTCCAACATCGCCTTCTAACCAAGTAGGTAGTTACTTCACGCCTTCTCTGACTCGCAAGACCGCCTTCCGTGTAAACGCATCACACCGTTCAGAAGGCGTAATATTTTTTTGACGCCGTTTTTACACCTTCTATTGCCGGAGGTGCTGACAACGCCGTCTTGAATCGCTTCATGCCTTCTTGCGTCAAATTGTTTGAATTGTAACAAAGGACTTTGGTGTTTATCTGATTTTATTTTTCATTTTAATTTATTATGATAAAAATTGTTGTGGATGTAGTGCAATATACAGGGTGTTCGGTTCCTTAGTGCACATATTTTCATGGGCAATATGAGATGATATTTGAAAAAAAAAATGTTCTTCGCATATGTTCAAATCTCAAAGTTTACGGAGTTATTGAGCTTTTAATGTTTTGATACATGTTAGTCATAAATTGGCTGTAACACAAATATTATGTTACTTAGCCAGATTCTATTTCCTCCATTTAAAAGCTAAGAAAATTATAATTATCATTTAATGTCTTTTTAGGGGTAAAAATGTTTTACACATTTCTTTTTTCAAGGGTTTTTTAATGTTTTTTGAATAAAATACGTAATAAACATCAGTGGTTAATTAAACAAAAACATGGCTTTAAAAGTATTCTACAACTCTCTCTTTTGTAATTTTGTTATGAATACGACATGTTGTGTCTAAAAATAGCAGATAATAAAATCACGAATTCAACCCCGCCGTGGTAATGTATGTGCGCAGGACGCACAGCACACTTGATCACCACGCTGCTTGATGGGGCATCAAAGGAAAAAAAATACGAAATGGGCCGAATCTGCTTTTGTAATCCAATAAAATTTCTTCCTTGAATTTCTCGACTCTGGAAACTTGCCTCAATAGTCTACTGGGGAAGGTCCATTAATTATGTCACGCAGTAAGGGGGGAAGGGGGGTTTGGGAAAACGTGACAATCCATACAAAAAATTTTGAAAGTCCATACAAAAAACGTGACAAGGGGAGGGGGGCTTATAAAAAGTCACTTTTTGCGTGACATAATTAATGGACGTTCCCCTACAGCCATTTCGACGAACAAGTCGATAGATTTTGAATAATGAGAAATTTACGGAAGAAGATATTGTTTACGTTTGTCTGTTAGGCCATAATGAAAAATCTTTGTCTAAATATGGCCCATCAAAACAAATCGATCAATCAGCATAAATCAACTTGCTCTTTAACACCCCGGATAAAAATAACAATACAATTACAATTTAATAATATACAATAATACAATTTATTGCCGACCATTAATTTTACTGTTAATGTATCAGACAAATCAAAAATGGACATTGTAATTACAATAGATCTACTATACATCCCATATGCTAGAATTTTCAAGAATTGTGAAACAATTCAATTGATAGTTACTAACTCAATTTTGTTCAGAAAAAAAGTGATATTTTTTATTGTTAAGATACATATCAACCCCCTTATTCTATTGTTGATATCTCAATTTACAATAGATTCTATTGTAGAAACAGTAAGTCATAATGTTATCTTATCGTCGCGAACAATACGATCAATTGTACATACTATTGATTCTATTGATTTATTGTTAATCTATAATAATTTTTATTAGGGACTCGGTTCGTTTCCTATAACGACGTGACGATGCGCACATATAAAAGTTATGAACATTAGGAAGAACAGGTTGATGCAATCATCCAAACCATATATTCACCACATTAATACTGAAATCCATATGAGCTACAGTGAAATCCTTAATGAGTGCCCCCTGGGTATTACATCGAACACATCAATCTTCTCCATTTCACAAAGATTATTCATTAGGGCCTAACTGACAAACGTAAACTACGGCTACTTCCGTTACCCATGTAAGCCAATTCCAATTCTATCGGATAGGTGAACTTTTCCTCTTCAAAATGACCGTGGTAGATTGATTGGGCGAGTTTTCAATCACGAGAAATTCGCGGAAAAAGCTATTGCTTACGTTTGGCAGTTAGGCCCTAAAGAAAAGTCTTTGTCGAATTATCAGATTTATTGAAGACAAAAGTCGAATCGCTTGAAATCACTCTTGACAGAGGGGCTTATTACGGTTGTCACCTTCACCATCACTTTCACTTCACTTACACACCACCTCACTTTTTTATGCTATTACTGGTATCACCGTAATCAAAAATGAACTCCGTGATGTGGAAGTGATAGTGAAGTGAAAATCGTAGTAGCCCTCAGAAAATCTATGGTTTGCGTCACTTTTTTCGGTGGCGTGATGGTGCCGTGGCAACCATAATAACACCGAGTTCATTCGAATCGTCACCTCGGATAAATTCTTTCATATTTTTTCACTTGGTGACAATCGTAATAAGGTTTTTTGTTTTCAATTCGTTTTCACCGTGAAGTGAAAACCGCAATAAGCCCCAGAAAGTAAACAAAGTAACATCTGAAACTGACATTTGTCGATCACGCCTTCTGCATGCCTTCTTGTATTGACATCTCCCGCCTTCCGTGTAAACGCAAACCAAATATTGGACGGCGTGACAACAACAAGGCGTGCAGACGGCGGAGCTCAACACGGCGTGATTGTACCTTCCGTGTAGACGGCAGGAAGGTGGTACGTGCTAGAAGGGCCACATGAAGGTATCAAGAAGGTACTGACAAATTTCGTCAAGAAGGCATCACAATGCCGTGCGTGTATTCAGGCAGAACTGCTCGCCATATTCTCCGGAAAAGCATGGTCGAGTTGCCGTGAGAAGCCATGAATCTAAGCGGTGAACCAGAAGAAACAACTCGAGTTTGCCAAAGCTCACGTAAACAAACAAAGTAATATTCACTGGTGAGACAAACATATTTTTTGGAGCTGATCATGGACACAGTTTCTGGAGAGAGCCGAAGACAAAACTCAAATTTAAAAATTTGAGGCCAACAGTGAAACATGGTGCTGGCTGTGTTATGTTGTGAAACTGTATGGCTGCTTCAGGAACGGGAAACCTGAGGTTTATCGACCGTATTATGGACAAAATGTTGTATATGGATATTCTGAAACATAACCTGAGCGCACACAAATCAGGACTGTCTGGATATTGTTTCTAACAGGACAATGATCCAAAACATACAGGTCAAGTTGTTCGGGAATGATTGCTATATAACGATGCTTAGCAATAGCTAAATAACAATATAAGACACCACCACAGTCACCAGATTTGAATCCAATCGAAAACCTGTGGGATGAAATCAAGCGACGATTAAAGGCTTCCCCAAAGCGTTTTTTTGCCGCTGCCGCAGCGAAATCGCGGCGAAAAAATCGCCGCAATGAGATTACATGGCGGCTTATGAGAACGCCCAAATCGACGCGATGTGTTTTTTAATCGCGTCGGTTTGTGCGCTCCCATAAGCCGCCATGTAATCTCATCGCAGCGATACCAAACATCCAAAAACGAGCTGGAAAAAAAATAAAAGAAACATAGGAAAACATTCCAGCACCTTGTGTCAAGAAACTAGTGGCATCAATGCTTGTTTGTTTAAACCATACGGCTTTCGTTACTACTAAAATTACTAATTCTATTTAAATTTTTATAATACATTCGAACCGCATTTCATTTTTTTGTGTGCCAAAGGCAGATCAGTTGACTCAACTAAAAAAAAAAAACACGGTTCGAACGAAAACAAGAATGAGCTATTTATTATTAATGTTCAATATAGAGAAACACAATCACGGGAGTTAATACGTACCGTAGAAGAAATTACTTTTTCCAGAGCCATTTCTTCCAACCACAACATTATGCCGTTTATCAAATGGTTCCACTACCGTTTGTTCGCGGTAACTTTTGAATCCTTGGATGATCACCTTTAATGCAAAACAGGATAATTATTACAACAATAAGATGCAATAGATTGTATCTATTTCGATGCTTTTCCGGAAACCTTCGCGAATTATTTCATTGCATGAAAATCGTGTCATTTTGTGAAAACAATATATTTGGTATAACAATAACTCACTTGTTTTATATGCATTGTATCAATGCATCAGTTTACTCGCATCAATAAACAGAAAACCAAACCTCTCCAAATTATAGGCAGTCTAGAGTCAATGAGGTCTCATTGGTCTAGAGTGTCTATACTCCAATGACTTTATATAAGGTCTGGGGCAACGCACTGCTTGCTTGTATTGGAAACAAAAATAATGTAAACATTGCTGAGTCGACGAGTGATGACGTAACACTATTCAACTTTCTATGAGCGTGCATAGGTTCAGATAAAGAAAAAACGGTTAAAACGTCCATTATAAATGCTTATTTGTGGAAATAATCATGCCATTTATTGAGCAGAACATTTCCTCCACTAACATGGGTCATTTATAGTGAATTTAACTGAGGTAATTGAATTTTTTGTCACATTAACTTGCAAACACTGGGACTTGACAATCGAGTAGCGATATAGAGCTAATTTTCCATCATCGGTAGGCGGGAATCAGTTGAAAAATTAAGTTTTTAGCGCACACTATAAACAATCACGGAGCGAAGAATAAAAAAAAATAGTATGACGTAGCACTTTCCGAGCTTTTAAGTAGCTTGCGCAGGTGGTATAAGCAACAACCAATGTGCAACTAGCGATTTGAAATTGGTTCACTGTTGTAGAACCTCTAGGTCCGAAGTATACCTTGCAGTCTGCACCTTGCAATAATTCTTGCGCTTTTCGGTACCTTCCGGTACTAGTATCTTGGTTGTTGTTTTGATTCACTATGTTATTTTGACACAACATTTGAGAATGTGTTGGTGTGAGCTACGTTGTAAGGGGCGAATCATTGAGCTTGGGACCGAGCTTGGGACCGATGTGCTAGTACCAGGGACCTGGCAACCCTATCCTATTTACTAGCGTTTGACAGTATGCAACATATCACGGGCCTTATTTGAATAAGGCCCGTCTGACGTTTGTTACTACGGGTAGAAACGCCAGCATTGTTTACAAACAATGCATCTTTTGATGTTTGGTTGTTAAAGATGTTGGCTACAGGAAAATCGCTGTCCGCCAGGCCCCTGGCTAGTACTGACTGAGCCAAGAAAAATATCGTATTTGTTCGGGACCTACTGGTCTTAGAGTTAGTCTATGGTATAAGTTTAATGAGCGGATTTCGCTCATTTCACCAAATTGTTGTGGCTACTGGGCTAGCCCTTATATAGACGTCATTGTCTATACTCCAAATTAGCTACAATCAATGACATCTATATAAGGTACGTCTAGGGCAACGCACTGCTTCCTTGTATTGGAAGCAAAAATAAGGTAAACATTACTGAGCTGACGAGGAATGACGTAATGTACTTTTTTTCTTCCGTGTGCGACATACGCGGTAATCTCAATTTACGCTCTTATGACTATAAAGTATACTATGCTCTTTCGAGGGAAACTGGGACTACACGGTAAATCTGAAGTTTGCAATTATGACTTCAAAGTAAGCACTTTTCTTGAAGACTGGAATTATGCATAAATGCCTAAAAAGGTTTTAAGCAAAAATGCCTAAAGAGGTTATACGTCAAAAAGTGAATAAATTTTAGGCATTTTGCAGCATGTGAAAGAGATTAGAAACGATGCATTTTAGAAATGTGATCGTATGTAGGAAATAGTCGCTTTATTTAATGAAGATGGGATAAGAATCTCAGCGCCAATATATCAAATCTCCGTTGGCCGTTTCACACCCCGTTCGCACTACAACCTATATTACGTGATATAGAGTATCTTGATACCAGCATCTACACATTTAGTTTTCACTGGAAATAACTTGCATGGCATTTGATGTCAAGATACTCTATATTACGTAATATAGGTTTTAGTGCGAACGGGGTATTAATCTCCGTACGATCTGCTTTTTTTTGTAATTAACGACATTCCGTATCGATTTATCTAAAAAAAACCCGCACATGCAAATAAAATACACCATAGGGTAGGAACATGTTTATTTTTGCTGGGATTGATAATTTGCAGGAGAATGTTTTCATTTCCGAGCAAGCGACGGTTATAGTATAGACTAACTCTTGGTTATAGTATCAATTGGTTATTGGTTGGTTATAGTATCAATAGATATAGATCAATCTAATTAGTACCTCGTAGCCTGTCCATGATACTGGATTCAGATTTGGCTAGCAAGAACCCATTTTTTTATTTCCACTTTTTTTTTGTGGCACAGCCAGTCAGCTAGAACAAATCGATATTTCCACTTTGATGATAGCCTTGTTTTTATGCTTTTTTTCTATCACACTGGAATAAAAAAAGGACTTAAAAGTATTATTTTTTTGGGATTAAAAGGTAGGCAATTTTTGACGTACACTGATAGGCAAAATAAAGTGCCCACCTCATCGTTTTTTCAATTTCTCTCATTTACTTCAAATTAAAAGTAAACACACTGTATTTTTTTTATTATCTTATTTTTTATATTCTTTTTAAGTTTCACTTATGGAATACTGAAAAAAAAGGAGTTTTACTTAAAAAAAAAAATCAATTTGTGTTGAAAAAAAAAAACAGTGACAAAATAAAGTGCCCACTTCATTTAGGCTACAGAAAACATAGACTAAAGTAAAATAAGAGCATTTCAATAATTGATGTGTCCTCCTTTGGCCTTCAGGACCTCCTGCAGGTGCTTCGACATGCTTTTGACCAAGTTCTTTAGGTGCTGTGGATCTAGCTCTTCCCAGGCGCGCTCCAGGGCTTCAAAATAGTTATTTTTATTGGTAACACCAGTTTTGTCAACCCTGGCATCGAGAATCGCCCACAAATTCTCGATGGGATTGAGGTCCGGGCTTTGTGGAGGCCATTCCAGCGCTTTGATCCGACAAGACCGGAAGAAAGACTTGGTCTTCTTGGTAGTATGCTTCGGGTCGTTGTCCTGCTGGAATACGAACTTCTCTTCAAGGCCCGTCTGGATCAGCGAAACCTCCAGATTTTCTCGCAGGATGTTGATGTAAGAATCTGCCGTCATTATCCCGTCGATTTTCACAATGCTTCTCACTCCACCCCACGAAAAACACCCCCAGACCATCACATTTCCTCCTCCATGCTTCATGTGGCCTTGGATGTGGCGCTCCTGAAGCTCCTCTCCCGATCTGCACCAAACACGAACCCGCCGCTTTCGGTTAAACAGCTCGAATTTTGATTCGTCCGTCCAGAGAACCGTTTTCCAGAACTCTAGGGGCTTATCAGCATGCTCCTCAGCAAACTTAAGCCGTTCGGCTTTGTTTGCCTTGCTGATAAATGGGCGCTTCCGGGCAAGTTTGCTATTCAACCCCTGTGCTACGAGACGCCGACGAACAGTTCGACCGGAAACTGATAACTGAAGGGTTTCCTGGATCTCGCCGACAGTTACCTTCGGGTTCTTCTTGACTTCGCGCATGATCTTGGTGTCCGTTCTCGCATCCGTTTTCCGCTTCCTGCCTCTGCCAGGGCGATCCACCACTGATCCAAACGTTTTAAGCTTCAGAAGAATTTTGCCAACCGCTGCCTTACTGATACTGTACTTCTTAGCGACAGTCCGGTGCGATTCACCGTTTTGCTCATCACGAACGACCAATTTTCGGATACACAAGGGAATTGCTTTCGAAAGCACTGCGTTCTCCATTTTTTTTTCAATTGAATCAAATGCGATCACGTAAACAAATGCACCAGGTTGAGTCGTTTGCTTCAAAACATGTCAAAATATCAAAACATAAACAATCGAGGGGTCTTCCAATGGAAACTTATCGAATGGAAACTTATCGATTTTTGAAGTGGGCACTTTATTTTGTCACTGTTTTTTTTTCAACACAAATTGATTTTTGTTTTCATTAAGTAAAACTCCTTTTTTTTCAGTATTCTATATGTGAAACTTAAAAAGAATATAAAAAATAAGATAATAAAAAAAATACAGTGTGTTTACTTTAATTTGAACCAGTAAATGAGAGAAATTGAAAAAACGAAGAGGTGGGCACTTTATTTTGCCTATCAGTGTATGGCGGATGTTTTTTGAAATACATAGAATGTAGTCAAAAAATGACCTCCTCAGAATTACCGTTTATCTCTTTTTCTCTCACGGAAATGTTACTCAATTTTCGTTATGAGTAGATCCACTTTTTACGAAGATTGAGTAACATTTTCGTGAGAGAAAAAGAGATACACGGTAAATCTGAAGTTTGCAATTATGGCTTCAAAGTAGGCACTTTGCTTGAAGACTGGAATTATGCATAAAATGCCTAAAACGGTTATATGCAAAAATGCCTAAAGAGGTTATACGTCAAAAATATAAGGCATTTTGCTACATGTGAAAGAGATTAAAAACTATGCATTAGAGCATCATTAACCGTGCGGTATAGAAGCCCGTTTAGCAGCGCTCTATCATCACTCACCATCGTACCGGTCGCTGCTAAACGCGCTACCAAACTAGCAGCCCGATAGCAGCGCGTGAAGCGGTTGGTATTTGGTAAAGTCACACAGAGAGGAATTTGATAGTCAATTTTACTATTATTGGGGGTTATGATGCCTATTGCAGTATAGTGATTTTGAACCGACTATGATCATGGTCAAAACGACCATTAAAAATAGTTGATGCAACATTTGCCATAATGTCGGAATAGTCCTTGTTACCATGATCATAGTCAAAAATGCCATGAACGTGATGAATTCGACCATTTTCATAATTTTTGTAATCATTATATGCGATAGTCATCTTGACCATGATTTAATTGTCGGTACAACGATGAAATTTTTCTCAGTAATCGTTTATCGTGCGTTTTATTTCGTGTGATGTGAAAAATAAAAATGACTATATATATCTTGATGTCAGAGCGCTATCGGTGAAAAATAATAGTTTGACGGTGTTTTCGAGCAAATTCTAGCCTGAAACTTGGTGCCGTAGGTGGCATTTGTGTCGCGGATCCCTGAGTGATGGAATTTTGCAATTTTGACCCAAGAAAAGCGGAGTTTTTCCAAGTGGTGTGTGTGTGTGTGTGTGTGTGTGTGTGTGTGTGTGTGTGTGTGTGAGAGAGAGAGAGAGAGAGGGGGGGGGAGAGGGGGGGGGGGGAGTTAGAGAGAGATAGAGTGAGAGAAAGAGAGAGAGAGAGAGAGAGTGGTGTGTGGGGGGGGGGGGGGGGGGGGGTTAGAGAGAGAGAGAGCTTGCAATTGGTAATGAGCAGCTGTCTTGTGTACTTGCTCGTACCGTTCAAGAAAAGCCTTCTATAATGATGCGTCGGAGAAAACTGCTTTTGAATTTTTCGGAAATGCATCAATGCGATTTGAGCCTTAAGGTTTTTTACGAAAATGAGAATACAAAATTTTTGCCTCTGTAGAGGTCTGCAAATAACGGTGAACGCTCCAACACATTGATGTCGTTTGAGGACCCTGGTATGCCAAAGAAGGCGTGCCATATCCATAGGTCATACGACGCCACTGCTTCCAATACAATGATGGGCTTTTTGTCCTTCCCCTTGTACTGGCCAGCCCAAGCAGTGGGGCAGTTTTTCCATTACCAGTGGCAGCAGTCCAACAAACCCAACACCCCTGGGAATCCTCGTCTCTTGCCTTCATTCAACAGCCGTTTTACCAACAATCAATGTGCAACTAGCGATTTAAAATTAGTTCTACAACCTAGTTCCGAAGTACACCTTGCAGTCTACACCTTGCTATGTACTCTTGCGCATTTTAATACCTTTTGGTACAAGTATCTTTGTTTTTGTTTTGATTCGCTATGTTATTTTGACAGAATATTTGAGAGTGTGTTGGTGTAAGTTACGGTCTTAGGGGCGAATCATTCAGCTTGGGACCGAGCTTGGGACCGGTGTGCTAGTACTTCCTGAGCCAAAAAAAATATTCGTTTTCTTCATGACTATCCACCCGCTGGTTTTACGTCGTCGTGATTTGGGGATCGGAAGTAGTGTGCTGCAAACACCTTAACAATGGTGTGGCAGAACTCCAACATGCAGATTCGCGCCGTTGACTCTGAAATTCGACCGTATTCGTCGATCGCGTCTGCGGGGGAGCCGTAGGCTAACTGACAAATCGCCGTAGTGCACTTTTGGAATGTCGTTAGCCCTAGCTTACCGGTAGCATCAGCTCGTTGCACGAAGTAGGTATTTGCAGCCTGTACGTCCCTCACGATGTGCAGGAACAAGTTTCGACTCATCCGGAAACGTCTGCGAAATCGGTCCTCACTGTAGGTAGGGTTATCCGAAAAATAATTGTCTACCAGGTCGTCTCGTGCCTCTTCCCTCGTTTTCACGAATGCATTCCGTTTCAGGTAGCATTGCGTGAGTCTGGAACAGCATCTGGCTAACCAGTTCAAGTTCATCGTCACTGGAATCTGAGAATAACACAGAAAACTTCTCCATTTCTTCTTTTCGACTTTCACTTGAATGCGACGATGTTGATGACGTTCAAGAACCAATGTTGTCAAAATGTTTACTTCTACTCTGAGAAAAATTTCATCGTTGTACCGACAATTAAATCATGGTCAAGATGACTATCGCATATAATGATTACAAAAATTATGAAAATGGTCGAATTCATCACGTTCATGGCATTTTTGACTATGATCATGGTAACAAGGACTATTCCGACATTATGGCAAATGTTGGATCAACTATTTTTAATGGCCGTTTTGACCATGATCATAGTCGGTTCAAAATCACTATACTGCAATAGTCATCATAACCCCCAATAATGGTAAAATTGACTATCAAATTCCTCTCTGTGTACCTTTCTAACGGTACGGAATAGGGTAACTAAATTGATCACCGCTATAGCAACGACCGATGTGGAGAAGAGTGGCTAAACTAAAATGAGAGCGCTGCAGTGCTTCTGAAATAGCAGCGCTACTGTTACCCACCGTTAATGATGCTCTTATAAGAATATGATTGTGTGTAGAAACTAGTCACTTTTTAAAATGAAGATGAGATAAGTAATTCAGCGCCAATATTTCAAAATTGCAGATCTGCTTTTTTTGTAATCAACGACATTCTCTATCGATTTATCTCAAAATCCCAGACAGGCAAATGAAATACATCATAAGGTAGGAAAATGTGTCGTCTTGCAGTTGGTATTGGTAATTTGCAAGAGAAAGTTTTCACTTCCGAAAAAGCGACCGCTTACAGCAGATCCGCCATTTTGAAATGTTGGCACTGAACTGGTCCTAGAAAATGGCTCCATGGATACAAATTTGAATTTATTTAAAAATTTAAAATACATTTCATAAAATATAACAAAATGGCACCACCCTTAGCTTAGCTTAGCTTGACTGACTGCTCGTATCAATGACTGCTACTCCGTGATTGATCAGAGTCAGTGAACTTGCACAATGAATAAACTGAATGAGGCAGGGAGTAACCGACCATTCTCACTGTACACGTTTCAAATAATATAACAAAATGGCCCCACGATCTTCAAACTTGTATTAAGTTTGTGCCACGGTTTGTGCTTACTTTTGACGTGGAGTTTGAGCTCCTGCACATAATCATCACTTTGGGCACCGCAGCTGCTGATAGGACACTGGATAGTGATTATAATCTTTATTTTTTTTATTAAAATATAACAACCATCAATTAAAGATTACTTGCCTCGTAGCTTGTCGCAAGTTTTGCTTGCAAGAACTCCATTTGTTTTATTTTCATTTTCTCTATCAGGCAAAGCCTGTTAACCAGCACAAATCGATTTTACACTTTGTTCATAGCGTTATTTTTATGCATTTGATCTATCACACTTGATTAAAAAAAAGTTTTAAAACTATTCATTTTTTGGGATTAAAAAGTAGGCATTTTTTGACGCATACTCTGAGAAAAATTTCATTGTTGTACCGACAATTAAATCATGGTCAGGATGACTATCACATATAATGGTTTCAATAACCATTAAAATGGTCGAATTTACCACGTTCATGGCATTTTTGACTATCATCATGGTAACAAGGACTATTCCGACATTATGGAAAATGTTGCATCAACTATTTTTAATGGTAGTTTTGACCATGATCATAGTCGGTTCAAAATCACTATACTGCAATAGTCATCCTAACCCCCTATAATGGTAAAATTGACTTTCAAATTCCTCTCTGTGTAGAGGCTCTTCATAAAAATGAATAGAAATTAGTAATTTTGACATAACCCTTTAGCCTCAGACCTTTTACCTATCAGGTATGTTAAGTTTTGTTCGGGAGTTTTCACACCGGCAAATATTGCGTTGACAGTTCAAGTGGTCCATTGAAGCGTGCACAGTCACATCGTTATGGACGAATCCAGGTTGAAAAAGAAGATATCCGTGGAATATATCTGAAAGTGATTTAAATTATTTCGACGTCTAGAAACTTGATGAAGGGGATAGGAAGAGAAATATCGGAAGAAGATTCTACGATGTAATTGATGATTTTATATTATTATATTAAATTATTAATTACCTCTTAGTTTTGAATTTGTAGTTTCTGGTTCGTGGGTTCAATATAGAGATTGAAAAATGTATGATTTTTGTTATGGGAATGGGGTTAATTAAGAGCGATTTATTGTATGATGTAAGAAAAATCCAGAACTACTAATAAAGACATTTTCAGCAAAATAAAACTAAAATTAAAATAATGCCCCTATTGTGCAGTTTTGGATTTTTCTTACATCATACAACAAACCGCTTTTAATTAAAATTTCATTTGAATTTTTTAGAAGCGTTTCAAAATGTTCGTCCTATACCTTAACATGGGAGCTGTCAGATTTATCACAACTCGGTGTCTTTTTTTTTTTTTGGTTGGTTCCTCTATCTAAAATTTAGAATAAAAAAAACCCCCCCCTCTGTTATTTTCTCTTTTTTTTTTTTTTTTTTTTTTTTTTGGAAAAAATAATGCTATTTTAAAAATTCGGTTAATTGATTTTTCTAAATTAATTATATAATAAAAACAAAAAAAAAAAAAATAAACATTATCATTTTTAATTTTTTCATATTTAAAATTAATGAAATAAAATTAATAAAAAACAATACAAAATAGTTTATTTTATTTTTTCTTTTGTATTTTAATTAAAAAAAAAAAATAAATTAATTTAATAATTATATAAATAAAATATAAAAAAAATAAATATAAAAAAAAAAACAATAAACTTAAAAAACTCGTAAAAAATTGTTAAATATTACACTTTTTTGGTTTTTTTTTTTTTTTTTTTTTTTTTTTTATTTTATCTTTCATCACTTAATTTTTTTTTTTTTTTTTTTAGCGCATTCGTTTTCGATTCAGTTCCAAACTGGATCGGGTATCAAAATTGGGTTGGCTTTTTGTGTGTTAAACATCAGTGTATACGGTTTTTAGGAGTTACAACTATCGGGTTGAGGTTTGCGCTGACTATAAGTTCAGGACGGTTTGCTTTGAGGTGGACAATCCGCTACCGCCTTAAAGGACTTCAACACCGTCGATAGGTCTTGTAACCCGCATCGTAAAACCACTCAACTGTTCGCCAATACAGCGATCCGCTTTCTCCGGAACTGTTGCAGCACATCCAACGAAAAACACCTGGACTTCGGTTTATCGGACGTAACTTACGGCAGGTTTGTACAGCAGCTGTGTCGAGACTTCCTTCGGGATCGTGTGCCCTATCGAATCTCTTAAACGTGCGGTCGTTCATATTCATTCATGTTCATTGTTAGGCTGGCGGGAATATCTAAAGTTGGAGAAGTTGCTAGCGGACAAAATTCGCGAACACGGAGAGCCGTTCGTCATGACGATCATCAAGTTCCTCCAACAACGTTTCCCGCAAATTATGATGGGTAAGTTTGCCGACGAACAGATCCCGAACTCGGCCCAGCTACCCCCAGAGACGTTGACCACTATATTGTTTGCAGGTGTGTGTCGGGAATATTAGCCAAGAAGTAGCTGAAATCATAATGAGTATGACTCAGTACAACCTGCTATTGTCTAGTAAGAACCGAGCCCAACAAGTACAACAGCAACAACAGCCTCCCCCACCAGGTGTGGTCAGGCCGCATCGTGTTCTGGAAGGTCCTTTCAGTGCATCTGCTCTTGGCGTGCAAACCTTCCCATCGGCCATCGGTCGAATTGGCAAGCAGTATGGCAGGATTGAACCTGGGTGTTCCTGGTAATAGTGCTTTCAGTTTCGGAAGCGCTCTTGGAAATCTTGTATCAACACCAACGTCACCTTCCAGACTTCTTGAAGGACTCCGAACAGCTCCTTCTCGTTAATGTAGATGCCGTCAAGCGCCCCTGTGGGAAACATTGGACGCCTACCGCAAACTCCCACTGAGGATAAACTGACCTTACCGAATTCAATACGTTTGATTCATAATTTCCGTTAATGTAAAATTTCACATTTTCATAAATGCATTCATATCATCTTCCTTTCGTAATGAAGGTCTAAGGTGACATGATCAAGATTAATGTAATTCCCGTTCATGCCTAGGATGTATCGTTTTTAAATTACGGGTTTGCATAAGTTATTGTTAACCAACACGCAATGATAAAGACTTAATATGGTAGTTCTCATGTAATTCTTCATAATGTAGGGTTAGTTGATCGGTAACAGTTTATTTTGTTTATGTTTGTCAATTAGATATCTGGGTTATTTTTAAGAATAAAACCATCTTTGTGTTTTAATTTTTGCTGTAAACCTTTTTTTATTATTTAATAACATCCAAAAATTTTATTTCTATTCTTTTTTTTTTGTTTTTTTTTCGTGGGGGCGGTGAAGTGGAGGGCGTTGTTTTTGGTGGCGGCGGCCGGCGCCGCTGCGTCGTTTTTTTCAAAAAAATTATATAATTAGGAAGTGCTTTTTTTTTTTTTTTTTATAAAAAAACAAAAAAATAAAAAACCAAAGGAAATACCAACACTGAAACCGGCCAGTACCCATTAATGGGTAAAATATCACCCATTTCGAACTTAAGTGGGTTAACTCCTTTAATGGGTAAAAGGATTTTACCCATTAATGGGTAAAGAGCCAGTACGTCAGGCTATCGGGTATTTTTTACCCATTTTTCAAAATGTTTGTTATTTGGGAAATGGGTATGAAATACCCATTTTTCGAAATGTTTGTTATTTGCGAAATGGGTATGAAATACCCATTTTTCGTGATTTGTTTTTAATTGTGATATTGAATAATGAGCATTAGAATAAACATAATAGATCACAATAACTGAATGTGTATTTGTATTTGGACAACCCTTTAGCCTCAGACCTTTTACCTATCAGGTATGTTAAGTTTCGTTCGGGAGTTTTCACACCGGCAAATATTCCGGCGACGTTCAAGTGGTCCATATCACATCGTTATCCTCCAGAGAGGATATCCGTGGAATATATCTGAAAGGATTTAAATGACTTTGACGTCAACTTGATGAAAGCTTGGATTTTACGCCCCGGAAGAGACACATACTCGGAAGAACGATTCTACTGATGAAATTGAAGCATTTTATATTATAATATTAAATTATTAACGTACCTCTTAGTTTTTGGAAGTTTTCGCTATCCAGTTTAACCTTCAGTTCTTCCATATTCTTCGCGTTTTCGTGGAATGCATTCCGCGAAGTTTTTATATTTTTCGAACCACGCACTTTCAAATAAACAAAGCGAGCTAGGAAAATGCTAAGATATTTTTTACCCATTAATGGGTAGAAAAATACCCCTCTTTGGATCTCTCATTAAAAATAAAAAATGGGTCTTTAGTATGCATTATTTTGATTTTTAAAGTACCCATTTTTTTACAGTTTCATATACTATCGAAAAATGGGTACATATTTACCCATTAATGGGTACTGGCCGGTTACAGTGTATGTGCATCTGATTTTGTGTAATATTCAACAACTTTTTTTGCTGTGTAGTAATAATTTGAGGAAACTCGTTTTTTTCTTTTTTGGGGGGAGGGGGGGAAAAAAAAAATGTGGGGAAATTTTTTTTTCCCGCGGGGGGGATTCATGTGTGGTTTAATAATTAATTTTTCTCGCGTGTGGATTTTTTTTTTTTTTTTTTTTTTTTTTTTTTTTTTTTTTAAGAAATGGGAGGGGAGGGAGGAGAGGAGGAGGGGGAGGGGGTAGAAAAAATTTATATAAAGGGGAGAGGAAAAAAAAAAAAAATTATATTATTATATTTATTAATATTTTTTAAATATAGAGGGGATTCTGGTGTGGGGGATTGTTAACGGGTATGTTGCGGAACTGAGGGATCATTTCCGTTGTGTACACAATGTCAACACAAGCAAAAAATCAGAGCTTCCGTTTGTTTGTTCGAAGTGCTCCTATATTTTTGAAAAATTCAAAAATTTGAAGCGACACATACTTTCCGAACATCCAAGAAGTAGTTCCATACAGCCCAATGATGAGCCCACAGAAGTAAAACATTCATTTGGGTACTCAAACGGTGGTGGCAATGAGGTATTCCCTGAAATGACGAATCCTCGAGTGGCTGCTTCGGAATTTATTAAAAAATCCAGCGATTTCATAACCTCAATGCGCTCTGATGTCTCATTACCTGAAATTAAACTACAGCGCTTCATGGAAGCAACATCGACCTTGCTGAAAGACTATCAAGATTATGTAAAAGAGTCATTCCAAGTATTCCTGCAAGCAAAGTGTATAGCTGCCACCGATCCTGATGCTTCGGTAACTTGGAAAAAACTTTCTGAAAACAACTTTTTTGAAGAAGTGAAGACACATAATGAAAACTTATCTTATCTTGCGAGTATCGCAGGATGTGCTATACCCATTCCTAAGGAAATTTGGTAAGAGAAAATCCTCCGGTACAACCCGAGGTTCACCCAAAACAAGTTCAGTCGTTAAAGATGTAGCTCACTACATTTCAGTTGTGGATATACTGGCCTTGATTATGAATATTCCTGATGCTCGCAAAATGGTAGTCGAAGAAACTGTCAGTAATAGATATTACTGTAATTTCAAGGATGGAAACCGTTATACGACTCACCCGTACTTACAAATGTATCCCAATGCTCTAAATTATCGCTACATCTGGACGAAGTAGAGTATCTCAATCCTCTTGGTTCTCACAAGGGTAAGAAAAAAAGGATGACCTTCAGCATAAAAGTTCACAATTTTCACCCAGTTACGAAATCCTCCCTTGAGCGTATTAATGTGGTGCTATCTGTTCGTGCCGCAGACCTGAAAAAGTATGGCTATGAGAAAGTTTTGCGGCCTTTCATTAGAGACCTCTATCGATTGGAGTCTAAGAGAGGTATTACTATCACCGGGGATGGATCTACCAAATTCATCTTGAGAGCTGTTTTGATTAACGTACTCGGGGATACGCTGGCGATTCACGATATATTCGGCATAATGGGACTGTTGTGAGGTACAGATGACGCTGTGATGCTTGAGGTGAATTAGTCGGGGATTACACTGTTAAGTTGTCAATGTTGGCACCCCTGAGGCAAACGGCATCATGTACCGAACAAGCATGTATCGTTCCCCATTTTGTGAACGATCATCGGATTAGGCAGGTTGTGCGTACAATGTAGGGTGTGATTCCTAACGGAAAGAATAAATAAACTCCACATTTGGCGACAGATCTTCGTTAACTTGCGGAGAACAAAAAAAAAGAACCTTTTGTTTTCTTTACGGTAGGAATCACCTCACGACATTAACTTTGGGAAAATAAACTTTGAATTTAAATAAGGAGATTGATATCAAACATAATGGCGGCAAGTTGTTTGCTAAGGGGGCGTAGCCCTGGCAATGTAGGTTGTCCCCGTTGAGGAAAGCAGGAAGTGCTTTCGTCGGAAGCATCCAGAGCCGATTTTGTTGTTTTGTCATGCCACAAATGTCGAACAGATAGCTTGCATAGCGTTGTTTGCCGAAAGACAAATTCTGGCAATGTCCACTTGCGGAATGGCTAATCAGTTCTGTTGTTTCGTGGGACAAATGTCAAGTCGGGGCTTGCGTTGTGTTTGCCGAATTCAGACACACTGACAATATTAGTCATGGTTAACAGTCTCCGATTTTGTTGTTTTGGGCCACAAATGTCAAACCGAAAGTCGCAGAGCGTTGTTTGTCCAAGAGAGGCAATGTCCACTTGCGAGTTAACTTTTGGCTTAGTTGTTTGTTTGTTGGGCAAATGTCTAATCGGAGCATAGCATAGCTTTACCCCTTTGCCAAAATCATTGCCACAAATGTCGAACCAATAGCCTGCGGTGCGTTGTTTGCTCACGGAAGAATCCCTGGCAGTATTCACTTGCGATAAGACTATTCGGTTCAGTTGTTTTGTTGGGCAATTATCAGATCGAAGCTTTAAATAGGCAGTTGTGTTTCATACTAAAACAATGTAGCAGCATCAGATTCGGACCGATCACTTGAAGAGTGTTGTTTCTAAAATTTCAGAAATGGATATCGGAAAATACGTTCGCGCCCCACAGGAGAACGATGACCAGCCACCAGAAATGGGAGCTGAGGTCGAAGTTGTTAACGAACAAACGTGAGAGGAAGGTGAGGTCGTTCAGGTTGACCTGGCGCAAAGGTTTGCTCAGCTCGAGCAAACGGTGTTGAGGTTGGCAGAAGCTTCGCTGAAGAACCAAAGAAAGGAAGCCACCACCTCATCAACAGACTTCTGGATCAAAGACAAATCAACTTCAAGGACCGAGTCAGTAAACATTCGCTGGGAGCATTTCAAGCCGTTCCCACGGGACGTTCGATTGTCTAAACTATGGGAAACCTGGAATCGATACCTGGAAACATTTGAAATTGGAGCGGAATTCAGCAATGCCAAAACGCCGGCCGATAGATGCCGCTTACTATATCTGGCAATGGGTGAAGAGATGCAGGCAATCGTGAGAGCTGCAGAATTGCGTCGACCTCTCGACGCAGCCGGTTGCTATGCTGATTTTGTTCAAAACATCGATAACTATCTTAAGTCAATGTCAGACCCCACTGTAGAGCATGAAGCGTTTATGAACATGCGGCAACTAGATGGTGAGTCGATCGTTCGGTTCCATACTCGCTTAGTGGAGAAAGTCCGTCTGTGTGAGTACAATCCAACAGACCAGACACGTTTCGTCCAACTACAGCTTTTGAAGGGCATGCGAAACCAGGAATTGGCGAGATATGCGAGAATGTATGGTCATGACACACTTTACGTCGTACAGGCCGCTACACGCAATGAAGCATACGAAGCTGGATTGCAGTCGGGTCCCTCAACAAGTACTCCTGCTGCCATGGCTATGGAGAGAACGACCAAAAAGTTCAATCGAGCAATGTACAAAGCCACTGGATTCAAGCGCGGCAGAAACCCAGGATTTACTCCAGAAGGAAATATGCATAGACGTTTCAAACCGAGTACACAAGATATGTGCAAGCAGTGAGGCCGTTCAACCCACAAAGAATCCGCCATGTGTCCTGCCAGAAGCCGTTCATGTAACTCATGTAAGAAGCGTGGTCACTTCGCGGCGATGTGTCCAACGAAGCGTATCAACAGCATCGATGAAGTCCAACAATCACCGCCGGAAGCCGCAATCGTTGACTCCAACATGCAGAAACACGAGGTATAATTTTATCTGATCTCTATAAACATTCTTTATTATAGCATTTGTTAACTAAAAGGAAAATAAATGATAATATTTTATATACTTGCAGTCTTTGCAAATAATTTCTTACAAGGATGCACTAGTAACCTGTCGTATAGGTGAAGCAACGATTGAATTTTTGATTGACTCTGGGTCTGACGTCAATGTCATAGGGGACTGCGATTGGGAACATATAGAGAATGATTTGAAAAATCACCAAGCTGGTATTCAGTTTTTGAAAAACGACCCAAGCTTCACAGTCCATGCTTATGCCACTAAAGAATCGATGGTTATTCAAGATCGCTTTAGAGCAAGAATTGAAGCGGTGGAACTTACCAAACCTTCTGTCTGGGCTGATTTCGTGGTAGTACAAGGCGGTCGCCGTTCACTGCTGGGCAGAAGAACCGCGGGTGAAATGAAATTGTTGAAGGTTGGGGCAATTGTCAATTCTTGTGCAGCGACAGAGGGGCAGTTACAGTTCCCAAAAATGCCCGGAGTAAAAGTTAAGTTCTGTATTGATAAGGCAATTCCTCCGGTCAGAAACGCGTACTATAACGTCCTCGCGGCGTTTAGAGAGGCGGCGAGGAAAAGATTACAGGTGTCAGCGCAGATAACGGCAAGCTGGCAACCCTGTCATCCACCGACTTTAACGCGACGCGTTTAGCTGTCAAAGCTTCGCGTCAGGATTGATAGGTGACAGATGTCAATCGATGATATGACAAAACGAACATTTCCGGTATCGATAGATAGTCCGCGATACCGTTTGCTAGATAAAGTGTGATTAATCATTAATAAAGTGTGAAGAGCAGAAAATAAAGTTAATTTAGTGGTGGTAGTGAGCTAGGTCGTTCTGAAGTCGACTATTCGAATTAATCCACGGCGTAAAAGGTGAAAAGGAATAGTTGAGAAGGTTTGCTGGGAAAATCCCAATTATTTATTGAGTTTGCTCTGAAGTCCGTCGTCCGATAGCTCGTTCTTAGATCCGCGAAATACCTGGAAAGAAAAGAAAAGTAAAGTATTAAATAATTAAGGTTAATATTGAAATCGCTAATCTATATATATAAAAATGGATTTCTGTCTGTCTGACTGTCTGTCTGTCTGTCTGTCTGTCTGTCTGTCTGTCTGTCTGTCTGTCTGTCTGTCTGTCTGTCTGTCTGTCTGTCTGTCTGTCTGTCTGTCTGTCTGTCTGTCTGACCCTAATAGGCTCGGAGACTACGAACCGATCGGCGTGAAAATTTGTATGCAGGGATTTTTGGGGCCGGGGAAGGTTCTTAAGATAGTAAGAGACTCCTCCCTCCTTTGAAGGGGGGGGCTCCCATACAAATGAAACACATATTTCTGCATAACTCGAGAACTGATCAAGCAAAGGAATCCAAATTTAGCATGCGGAAGTTTTGGAGGCAAGAAATCTTTCTATGGTAGTTTGAGACCCCTCCCCTCTCTAGTAAGGGAGTCTCCCATACAAATGAAACAGAAGTTTCTGCATATCTCAAGAACTAATCAAGCAAATGGAACAAAATTTGGCATGTGGGGTTTTCTGGTGGCGAAAAATGTTTCTATGGTGGTTTGAGACCCCTCCCCTCTCCTAGAAGGGGTGCTGTCATACAAATGAAACTGAAATTTCTTCATAACTCGAGAACTAATCAAGCAAATGGAACCAAATTTGGCTTGCGGGGATTTTAAAGGCAATAAATGTTTCTACGGTGGTTCGAGACCCCTCCTCTCTCTCTGGGAGAGGGGGGGGGCGGGGCTCCCAAACAAATGAAACACAAGTTTCTGCATAACTCGAGAACTAATCAAGCAAATGGAACCAAATTTGGCAGGTAGAGGTTTTTGAAGGCAAGACATGTTTCTATGGTAACTCAAGACCCCTCCGCCTTCTGTAAGAGGGGGCCTCTCATACTAATTAAACACAAATTTGAGCATAACTCGAGAACTAATCAAGCATATGGCACCAAATTTGGCATGTGGAGGTTTTTGGAGGAGAGAAATGTTTCTATGGAAGTTTGAGACTCCTCCGCCATCTGAAAGGGGGAGGGAGGGGAGATTCCAAACAAATCCAACACAAATTTCTGCATAACTCGAGAACTAATCAAGCAAATGGAACCACATTTGGCAGGTGGAGGTTTTTGAAGGCAAGAAATGTTTGTAAGTTGACTCGGGCCCCCCCCTTTTTTGGAGGGGGGGTAAATAAAAAAAAAACAAAAATTTTTTAAAAAAGGAGAATTTTAGTAGGAACCTTGGGGGGGGGGGGTTTTTGGAGGAAAAAAATTTTTTTTGTGTTGGGGGGGGCCAAAAAAAATTTCTGCATCTATATGTACAAAAATGGATTTCTGTCTGTCTGTCTGTCTGTCTGTCTGTCTGACCCTAATAGGCTCGGAGACTACTGAACCGATCGGCGTGAAAATTTGTATGCAGGGATTTTTGGGGCCGGGGAAGGTTCTTAAGATAGTAAGAGACCCCTCCCTCCTTTGAAAGGGGGGGCTCCCATACAAATGAAACACATATTTCTGCATAACTCGAGAACTGATCAAGCAAAGGAATCCAAATTTAGCATGCGGAAGTTTTTGGAGGCAAGAAATGTTTCTATGGTAGTTTGAGACCCCTCCTCTCTCTAGAAAGGGAGGCTCCCATACAAATGAAACAGAAGTTTCTGCATATCTCAAGAACTAATCAAGCAAATGGAACCAAATTTGGCATGTGGGGTTTTCTGGTGGCGAAAAATGTTTCTATGGTGGTTTGAGACCCCTCCCCTCTCCTAGAAGGGGTGCTGTCATACAAATGAAACTGAAATTTCTTCATAACTCTAGATCTAATAAAGCCAAATTTGGCTTGCGGGGATTTTAAAGGCAATAAATGTTTCTACGGTGGTTCGGGACCCCTCCTCTCTCTCAGGTAGGGGGGGGGGGGGGGGGGTCTCCCATACAAATGAAACACAAGTTTCTGCATAACTCGAGAACTAATCAAGCAAATGGAACCAAATTTGGCATGTGGGGTTTTCTGGTGGCGAACAATGTTTCTATGGTTGTTTGAGACCCCTCCCCTCTCCTAGAAGGGGTGCTGTCATACAAATGAAACTGAAATTTCTTCATAACTCTAGATCTAATAAAGCAAATGGAACCAAATTTGGCTTGCGGGGATTTTAAAGGCAATAAATGTTTCTACGATGGTTCGAGACCTCTCCTCTCTCTCTGGTAGGGGGGGGCTCCTAAACAAATGAAACACAAGTTTCTGCATAACTCGAGAACTAATCAAGTAAATGGAACCAAATTTGGCAGGTAGAGGTTTTTGAAGGCAAGGAATGTTTCTATGGTAACTCAAGACCCCTCCGCCCTCTGTAAGAGGGGGCCTCTCATACTAATTAAACACAAATTTGTGCATAACTCGAGAACTAATCAAGCATATGGCACCAAATTTGGCATGTGGAGGTTTTTGGAGGAGAGAAATGTTTCTATGGAAGTTTGAGACTCCTCCGCCATCTGGAAGGGGGAGGGAGAGGAGATTCCAAACAAATCCAACACAAATTTCTGCATAACTCGAGAACTAATCAAGTAAATGGAACCACATTTGGCAGGTGGAGGTTTTTGAAGGCAAGAAATGTTTCTAAGTTGACTCGAGCCCCTCCCTTCTCTGAAAGGAGGGCTCATATACAAATGAAACACACATTTCTGAATAACTCGAGAACTTATCAAGTTAATGGAAGGTTTTCGAAGGCAAAAAATGATTCTATTGTGGTTTGAGACTCCTCCGCTCACTGAAAGAGGGGTCTCTCATACAAATGAAACACGAATTTCTGCATAACTCGATAAAAATTAAAGCAAATGGAACAAAATTTGACATGTGGAGGTTTTTGAGAGAAATAAATGTTTCTAATGTGGTTTGAGACCCCTACGCCTTCTGGAAAGGGAGACTCCCATAAAAATGAAACATAATTTTTAGCATAACTCGAGAGCCAATGAAGCAAATGAAACCAAATTTGGCATTTGGCATGTTGAGGTTTTTGGAGGCAAGAAATGTTTCTATGCCAGTTCAATACCCCACCCCATTTAGAAGGGGGGGGGGGGGTCCCATAGAAATAAAAAATTAAATTTCTGCATAACTCGAGAACTAATCAAGTAAATGAAACCCTTTTTAGCATATGGGGGTTTTTGGAGGCTAGATTTCTATATACATAAAAATGAATTTCTGTCTGTCTGTCTGTCAGACCCTTATAGACTCGGAAAGTTCTGAACCGACCAACGTGAAAATTTATGTGAAGGGGTTTTTGGGGCTGAGAAAGGTTCTTATGGTTGTTAGAGACCCCTTCTCTCTCAGGAAGGAGCGCTCTTATACAAATGAGACACAAATTTCATCATAACCCGAGAACTAATCAAGCAAATTGAATCAATTTTGGCATGTGGGGGGTTTTGAAGGCAAAAATGTTTCTATGGTAGTTCAATACACCTCGCCTCTCTGAAAAGGGGGGGGGGGGGGCTTCAAACAAATGAAACTCAAATTTTTATTATAATCGATGAGCCCAATGTGATGGTTCGAGAACTAATCAAGCAAATGGAACCAAATTTGGCATGTGGGGGGTTTTGAAGGCAATGATTGTATGGGGGTTTGAGAAACCACCCCCTCTGGAAGGGAAGGCTCCCATACAAATGAAACACAAATTTCTACCAAAAATGAGAATTGTCCAGGTTACTTAAACACAAAACGTGTATTTGTAAGAAGTGTTTTGATAGAAGTTTGAACCCCTGCTTATTTAAGGAAAAAAAATTCAAAAACTATAAACGTGCCAGTTATATTAAATTTTCTTTCATTTAGTTGCAAGCGTAGCAGCGCACGCACCGGGTTCAGCGAAAACATCGAGACAAGCGCAGCAAGCAACGAATCGGCTCTACGACAGAACGCGAACAAACCGATGGAGAAGCAATCGTCGCATCTAGCAGCGAGTACGTCGCGAGCGAAAAACCAGTCCGGCACCATACCCAAGGTTAACCGATCGTTGCATACGGTCGCAGAAGATTATCAGATGCATTCCTGTTACCAATCCGCCGACGGGGCAGTAGAGGAATGATAGCGCCAGGTAACCTCCTGGCCGTTGAAACTGCCGGTAAGCCAAACGGGCCAACCTTCGGTAAGTCGAGCAGTCGAATCATCGGAAATGCATCCGAACGATATGGAACCCCCAGGTAAGCGTCAAGCCTTGAGTTATTCCTTTAAAAATACGACCAATTTCGCCTCTGATTATGACCCCACGACCAATAAATCAATCTCCCGAGAGCAGCTGCGATTTGACGCGCGCCCGGGACATTTTGTTTGCCCAAAACAAATTCCCATGAGCAGCTGTGAGATTCATTCACACACTCGAATAGGGTGACTATGCCCAGCAGTCAGCCCGAACAAAACCCAACCGGTGTGCAAACACGTAACGCCCCTCGCGTACGGTTGAGTTGACTTTTCCCCTCGTCAGTCACAAAGCGCTCAACGTAATCAAATGTTTCCCAGCCATGAACCAGTACGTCCAACGCAGCAACAGCTAGCAGCAAGACAGTCCCTGGCCAGAGAACCTCGATTTTCCGGCGATCCCGCTGATTGGCCGATCTTCATCTCCAGCTACCGCTACACCACCGACGCTTGTGGATACACGGATGGGGAGAACATGCTCCGCTTACAGCGATGTTTATCGGGACCAGCACTCGAAACAGTGCGGCAAGCCGCAGGTCATCGAGACCCTCCGAATGCGCTTCGGAAGACCGGAGTTGCTCATCAATGCCCTACCCCGGCTCCAAGGCCCGAAAAGCTCGAAGGACTCATCGAACCTGGCATGGCCGTACAAGCGTTGTGTGACCATATTGAGGCCGCCAACGAAAGTGCTCATCTCTCAAATCCTTCGCTACTCCAGGAACTGGTGGCCAAGCTTCCAGCGGACCAATGGATGATGTGGGCAGGATACAAGCGCGGATTCCAACACGTGAACCTCAAGACCTTTGGCGATTATATGGCGGCTGTAGTACAAGATGCTACAAGCGTTGTGACGTTCGAACCGGAGGTGAAACGCAGTGCTGCCCGTAACCGTCCGAAGCAGAAAGGATTCGTCAACTCTCATGCGACGGAGACATCGAGCAAACCGGGAGACTCATCGAGTGATACGAAGGAAACAGCGAAGCTGTACAGTTGCGTCCACTGCAACAAAAACGGACACCGAGTCCGCGAATGCTACACGTTCAAGTAGCTTAACGTCGACGATCGATGGAGACGAGTTCGTTCATCAGGTCTTTGTCAGAACTGTTTATTCAATCACGGACGACGGGCGTGTCGAGGTTCTAAAACCTGCGATGTCGAAGGCTGCCAATTTCGTCACCATCCGCTGCTCCACTCTGCTAGAGGTCCACCAAAGTCGTCGGAGATATCGGTCCAAGAAAGTGAAAACCACACCCATCGTCACTTGGATTCTTTCGTCGCTTTTTCGAATCATTCCAGTGACCCTGCACGGAACTAATGATTCGATCAACACCTTTGCCTTCCTGGATGAACAAGAACGCTGGTGGAAAGAAAGAGATATCACCGAAAAGGTTTCCACTGCTCCCGATTGGATCAGCGGAATGTCCGCTTTTCCGAAGGGAAACGGAGACTTTCGCTTAGTCGTTAACATGCGGGCGGCCCATAAAGCTGTTAACTACCCCGACTAAGCCGACTACCCCGATAAACGAGATGAAATCTAAACTTCATTCAGCTAGATTCTTTACCAACCTAGACTTATCGAACGCATATTACCATCTTGAGTTGGACAAAAGCTCCAGGGATTTGACAACCTTTTTGTCGGAACACGGTATGTACCGTTTCAAAAGGTTAATGTTCGGGGTGAATCAGGCCCGGAAATCTTTCAGCGCGAAATGACAAGAATACTCGAAAGACTTCCCGGACATTATTATCTACATAGATGACATTCTAATTTTCGCCGAAACCCTGGCCGAATTGAGGAAAACTGTAGCGAAGGTAATGCAGGTCCTGAGAGCAAACAATTTAACACTTAACGTAGAAGTAAGTGTGAGTTCGATAAAACTTCCGTAATATTCCCCGGACACAACCTGGACAAGGAGGGACCCCATATCTGACTGAAGGCAAATGCAAAGCGCGTACGAGAATTTACGATGTCCAAAAACAGCTTCGGGGCTGCGGCAGCTACTTGGGTTTGGCTTCCCTTCTTAAGTCCTCACATAAGAAACTTTGCTAACTTGACGAAGGCCTTTTGTAGATGGTTGCGTTAAAGCACAGCTGGGAATGGGGTTCCCCTCAAACATCACCTTTCGAAGCAGTCGAAGGAGATGATTGCTAAATGTACGGTAACTCTCGGCTATTTCTGTGAAGCCGATAAAACGATCCTCTATACGGATGCATCACCGATTGCATTAGGCGCGGTCCTGGGTACAGGTGATCTTTGAGACAGGGTTGGAGCCACGAACTTTGTTTATATCTTTATTGCACTTCCAGGTTGATAGCTCTGGTACGCATCGCATCATAAGATTTTTGCTTCGAAGGCCCTCACTGCTACGGAGAAACGATACACGGTAAGTCCGTGGGAGATTAAAAATTTTATTGTGCATAGGGTGGGTGTGTGAGGTATTGTGGTGGGGGCGCGGTTCCTTACTATGGGGTTTTTTTTGTTTCGGGTTTACTTGGTTCTAGGGGTTTTGGGGGGGAGGGGGGCCAAAACCAAAGGGAAGCGTTGGGCGCAGTGTGGGCTGTGGAAAACTTTGCTTATTTTTTACTAGGTAGGCACTTCACATTGCGCCTGGACTCGAAGGGGATCTCATTCATTCTCAACCGTTCGCGCGAAGACTCTAAAAGGGTGCTAACCAGAGCGGACGGTTGGGCTTTACGTCTGAGTCCCTATAGGTATGATGTTGAATACGTGAAGGGTAGTGACAACATTGCTGACCCTCCCTCTCGGCTATATACTGGAATGGATGAGCCTTTTGACGAAAAACTCCAGTCCGTGGGAAATAGCAAGGTTGGAAGTCAATTTGGTGAGCTTTCTAACAGAAAACGAAATCCGCGAAGCTACAACTCACGACGAAACACTTACTAACGTCGCAGCGGCTTTGGAATCAGGAGAATGGCCCAATCGATTGAGAAGATTTCAGCTGGTGGCATCAGATCTGTATGTCTCCAATGGTTTGGTGGTAAAGAATGGCTGTATCGTCATTCCACACGCACTAAGGGAAAAGACACTCGAAGTAGCCCACAGTGGTCATCCTCTTTCTGCAAAATTTAAGAGCATCCTTAGGGAGCGCGTCTGGTGGCCTGGTATGCCTAGCGACGCTGAAAATTGGGTTAAAGCCTGCCGTATCTGCGCAGTTAATGGGAAACCGGAAAAGCCTACGCCTATGCTACGCACCCTAGCTCCTAAAACAGCTTGGGAAGCCATCGCTGTGGATTTCAATGGCCCATACTCTCGATTTGGTGGCATCTACATCCTCTTAATGGTTGACTACAGGTCGAGATACATTATCGCGCGTCCAGTTAAATCGACCAGTTTCGAGCATACTAAGACCATTCTGGACGAAGTATTTGAAAGGGATGGGTTCCCACAAACCATGAAGAGCGATAACGGTCCACCTTTCAACGGGGAAGAGTACAGGTCGTACTGCTCGAAACGGGGCATCATGAACAAATACTCAACGCCTCTCTTCCCACAACAGAACGGTCTAGCCGAAACTTACATGAAATTGGTAAACAAGGCTATGGCTACGGCCGTGAATACGGGAAATAATTTTAACGAAGAGTTGCAAGCAGCAGTCCGAGCTCATAACTCAGCAGCAAATGCCGTGACAAAAGTTCCCCCGGAGGAAGTGATGTTGGGAAGAAAAGTTAGAAGAGGGCTCCCGTTGCTAAACCGAACCGAAATTCATCATGACGAAGACTTACTGAACGAGCGAGACCGGGAATCTAAACACTGAAACCGGCCAGTACCGATTCATGGGTAAAATATCACCCATTTTGAACTTAAGTAGGTTAACTCCTTTAATGGGTAAAACAATTTTACCCATTAATGGGTAAAGAGCCTGTACGTCAGGCTATCGGGGTATTTTTTACCCATTTTTCAAAATGTTTTGTTATTTGGGAAATGGGTATGAAATACCCATTTTTCGAAATGTTTGTTATTTGCGAAATGGGTATAAAATACCCATTTTTCGTGATTTGTTTTTAATTGTGATATTGAATAATGAGCATTAGAATAAACATAATAGATCGCAATAACTGAATGTGAATTTGTATTTTGGCAACAGGAAACCTTTAGCCTCAGACCTTTTACCTATCAGGTATGTTAAGTTTTGTTCGGGAGTTTTCACAACGGCAAATATTCCGGCGACGTTCAAGTGGTCCATTGAAGCGGCCATCACATCGTTATCATCCAGAGAGGATATCCGTGGAATATATCTGAAAGGATTTAAATGATTTCGACGTCAACTTGATGAAGGCTTGGATTTTACGCCCCGGAAGAGACACATATTCGGAAGTAAGATTCTACTGATGTAATTGAAGCATTTTATATTATTATATTAAATTATTAACTTACCTCTTAGTTTTTGAAAGCTTTCGCTATCCAGTTTAACCTTCAGTTCTTCCATATTCTTCGCGTTTTCGTGGAGTGGATTCCGCGAAGTTTTTCTATTTTTCGAACCACGCACTTTCAAATAAACAAAGCGAGCCAGGAAAATGCTAAGATATTTTTTACCCATTAATGGGTAGAAAAATACCCATATTTTGATCTCTCATTGAAAATAAAAATGGGTGTTTAGTATGCATTATTTTGATTTTAAAAGTACCCATTTTTTACAGTTTCATATACTATCGAAAAATGGGTACATATTTACCCATTAATGGGTACTGGCCGGTTACAGTTGTCAATGTTGGCACCCCTGAGGCAAACGGCATCATGTACCGAACAAGCATGTACCGTTCCCCATTTTGTGAACGATCATCGGATTAGGTAGGTTGTGCGTACAATGTCGGGGGTGATTCCTAACGGAAAGAATAAATAAACTCCACAACTGTTTTGCAGGATGTGCTACATTAACCGAAAGGATTTACACAACGCTGCATTAGATGATAGATATCAACGCTGAACCGCCGAGAGCTTGCAGTCGGATCTAGAAGCCCTAAAAAATAAGGAAAGATCACCTACCGGAAGTGGCGTTTTGTGTGAATCAGAACTTCATCAACAGAGATACTTCAATATAGCTGAAAACAATACCTGGGATTACATGCATAATATATTAGAAGGCGTTGCTACAATGATTATAAAGCTTATTTTGGATACTGCGGTAAATGTCCACAAGGTAATTACAGCAGACGACGTGAATACAATTGTTGAACATTTCGACTATGGACTGGCTGAATCCAGCGATTATTAATCAGTTCATTTATTTATTAGGCTCAGGCGTGTGTAACACTTTGCGGAGCCAATATTCAATATTCACGCAAAAAAATACGTAGTTATACCAATACAAAATAGGAATCAATTCAACTAAAATTTTGGTTTAAATATGGACCAATAAAACTGATGAATTAATTCAACAAAACCTTTGAGTTGAAATAAAACTTCATGCTTTATAGAATTGAACATCGTGTTTTATTGCTCAAAACAAAATGTTTTGTTAAGCCAACTAAATGCTTTTGTTGAAATAATAAATAATGATGAACTAATTCAACAAAACCTTTGAGTTGAAATAAAACATCATGCTTTTTAGAATTGAACATCGTGTTTTATTGTTCAAAACAAAATGTTTTCTTAAATCAATTAAAAGCATTTGTTGAAATAATAAACTTTGATGAACTAATATAATAAAACCATTTAATTGAAATAAAACTTCATGCTTCATAGAACTGAAAGTCGTGTTTTATTGTTTTTTCAACAATTACCGCACCATATTCCCCCAGCTGAACAGGCGTTTGCAGGAATCGGACTTTGGCAGGAGTTGACATCGTGCATGTGGTTGGATGCTGGACTCGGGGAAGAAATATTGGGGAGAGGCAGTCATAATGGCAGCTTATGAGTCTTCCATCGGAAGTTGTGCTGTTTTTCCAGTTATCTGCAAAAAGAGAATAACTCGTTGATAATCTGTTTTTCAAATTATAATATATTATGTTTAAACTTACATTAGGAAAGCAGAAGTCAGAGGTAGCAATATGGCTGCTATGAAATGTGCGCTCATACAACTATTTAATTACCACAATTAATTAAGCATTTTTCTTTAAAACGAAGTTTAAAATAAATGTGATTGTTATAAATCAAACATAATTTAAACGAGTATCACACAGCGGTGATTATTCAAATAATTTGATTGGTTTGATTTGAATTCAATTTTGAATTGATTTAGAACTTTTTTATGAATTGAAACAAATAGAAACCTTGTATTGAATAGCAGCAAAATGTTTTGTTGATTCAAAACAAAGTGATTTCTTAGGGTGAAAAAATATTTTTTTTTAAAACAATAAAATAATCATTTGAGTTTAAAAATAAATGTGATTGTTCTAAATCAAATATTATTTGAACTAATATCACACTGCAGTGATTACTTTGAGTAATTTTATTTGTTTGATTTGAATGAAATTTTGAATTGATTTAGAACTTTTTTATGCCTTGAAACAAAAAGAAACCTTGTATTGAATAGCAGCAAAATGTTTTGTTGATTCAAAACAGAGTGATTTCTTAGGGCGAAAAAATATTTTGTTAAAACAATAAATTAATCATTTGAGTTTAAAAATTAATGTGATTGTTTTAAATCACACAGCAGTGATCACTTTAAATATTTTTTTTGGTTTGATTTGAATGAAATTTTGAATTGATTTGGAACTTTCTTATGAATTGAAACAAAAAGAAACCTTGTATTGAATACCAACAAAATATTTTGTTGATTCAAAACAGAGTGATTTCTTTGCGTGT
>JAHHFK020003461.1:0-245446 GCA_024533555.2 Aedes koreicus
GACTTGATCTACAGCTCTTTCGTGGCAGCCTTTGGCGATAAACTGCTGCTTCTTCGTTTTGGCCATGAATTTTTTTGAAGTAGATCCTCCGTTTAAATTTCGCCAAAAAAAAAATTGTCCACAGCTGTGGTTTGGGAGGGTTGTCAGAAACAACGTTTATCTTCAACCGGTCCATCTCCTTCAATGATCTCCTGAGCTGAGGCCAGGTCCAGCCAAAAGACCACATCCCTCTTCACGTGGATACTTCTTGATGAAAGCGATAACTTCCCTCGGAACCGCTGCCTTTTCTATATCTTCCCGTTCAACGCAAACCACGAAGAAAAGAACAGTGGCTTGGACATTCACTTCTCTCAGATCGTCTACCACTGATAGAATTTTTTTGGGAGCTTGGTGTGGAGGATATATTTTTCGTCATGACTTACCTCCCTATTTGGGGTTCCTACTAATCGTTACCGTCCAGTGACAAGTAGGTCTCGTTATCCGTAATGACCATTGCCCGGTAAGATGTTATCCACAAAACACCTTCAACCGCTCCTTCTGGATGGTTGCTTGCAGCTCAGACACGGCCGGCCTTGACGTTTTTTGCATAACAATGTCCATTTTACTATATATATTTTTCGTACCTCGTGCTAACGTAAGAACTTGAAGTACACTTGAAAGAAGCATGACGCGAGACAGGACACGACAATTATTTTTCTTACAAAGTGTTGTGTCCTTTCTTGCGTCGTGTCTTTCAAATGCCCATTTTGTCCTTGTACATGTGCATCGGTTGGCTAATTCTTCCCACCCTTTCCCCCATGTCGCGGGAAAGGATGAGGCCAGCTTACCCTCAGTACTTTCTCTTCAGCTTCTGCTGCACTTTAGGATCTTGCTGGGACTGTCGGGCGGCTGGAGCCAGGCTTCCGTTTGACTCACCTTTAGAAGGGAGAGGATGTTGTATACAGTGACCGGCAAAAATACAGATCAATTCGGCAAAAATATTTGATAAATGTATTATTGTTGAGGAAAAACTACAAGGTTCAGCCCAATGGGGTTGAACGAAAAGGTAACGTAGGACTATGTAGCAATGTGCAATCGAATTCGCCTCAGTCGTCTAATTATTTAAAGGGTTTTCGAAATTGGTTTCGCTCAAAAATTAACTGCAATACACTAAACAGGTTACCCTAATAAACATGTAATATACAAGAACGATATTACAGATGGTTTAAGCAACAATCAATATGCAATTAGCGATTTGAAATTGATTCACTGTTGTAGAACCCCTTGGTCCGAAGTACACCTTGTAGCCAGCACCTTGCTATACATATTTGCGCCTTTGTTTCGATTTGCTGTGTTATTTTGACAGAATATTTGAGCGTGTGTTCGTGTGAGTTCATTATTAGGGGCGTATTATTAAGCTTGGGACCGAGCTTGGGACCGATGTGCTAGTACTGACTGAGCCAAGAAAAAAAATCGTATTTGTTCGGGACCTACTGGTCTTAGAGTTAGTCTATGGTTTAACCGTACCGGTTACAGTTGGGATGATAACCCGAATTGGTGGTTAGGTGCTTCTTATGGTAATTGTTTATGCGGGTAGACATTTAGGACATTTTTACCCAAGAGACTGGCTTCATCCACAACCAATTGCATACGATTTCTTCTAGGCCTATGTGTGTACAACACTGCAAAATGTGCAAATGTCGAAAACACTATGGCTTCGAAATGCGATAATTTTCGCAACCGCCCATTTCGAACAACGCTCTTTTCCAGTTATTTTGGAGGCCTTGAAAGGGGCTGTTTTGGAGTTAGGGGAACAGCTAGTGCAGCCACCTCACTTCATCATGAAGCTGGAGCTTAAAACCCCGTTCACATTACAACCTATATTACGTGATATAGAGTATCTTGATATCAAATGCCAGGCAAATTATTTCCAATGAAAACTAGATGTATAGATGCTGATATCAAGATAGTCTATATCACGTAATATAAGTTGTAGTGTGAACGGGGTGTAAAGCTCGAGCAACTCACGTATATAGTTTGCAGCCATATGCTGCGACACTTTACTTACACTTCCTCAAAATAATTTGTTTCTTATCGAATGGTATGGACTCTATCCATCGCACTAGAACGCAAGAAATACTTTTAAACACTGATTGGAATTCGAAGATAATATTACCAACGAACTTCACACTTCACATGCCATCAAACAGTGGACTGTGATTGCAAATAAGCACACATCAAACGACCCTTAGTGATTTGCAATACTGAATCGTATTATGTAACCTTTATAATGTATCGAATAATAAATACGATATACTCTCATGTTTGGTTGAATTTTGAGTTTCGTTCGTATGAAAGCATCGCCCCTTCCAGAGGAGGGGGGTCTCGAACCACAGTTTTTTGCCTTCAAAAACTTCCACATGCCAAGTTTGGTTCCATTTGCTTAGTTAGTTCTCGAGTTATGCAAAAAATCCAGTTTCATTTATACACTGATAGGCAAAATAAAGTGCCCACCTCTTCGATTTTTAAATTTCTCTCATTTACTTGGTTCAAATTAAAGTAAACACACTGTATTTTTTTTATTATCTTATTTTTTATATTCTTTTTAAGTTTCACTTATGGAATAATGAAAAAAAAGGAGTTTTACTTAAAGAAAAAAAAAATCAATTTGTGTTGAAAAAAAACAGTGATAAAATAAAGTGCCCATTTCAAAAATCGATATGTTTTCGATAAGTTTCCATTGGAAGACCCCTCGATTGTTTATGTTTTGATATTTTGACATGTTTTGAAGCAAACGGCTCAACCTGGTGCATTTGTATACGTGATCGCATTTGATTCAATTGAAAAAAAAATGGGTAACGCAGTGCTTTCGAAAGCAATTCCCTTGTGTATCCGAAAATTGGTCGTTCGTGATGTGCAAAACGGTGAATCGCACCGGGCTGTCGCTAAGAAGTACAGTATCAGTAAGGCAGCGGTTGGCAAAATTCTTCTGAAGCTTAAAACGTTTGGATCAGTGGTGGATCGCCCTGGCAGAGGCAGGAAGCGGAAAACGGATGCGAGAACGGACACCAAGATCATGCGCGAAGTCAAGAAGAACCCGAAGGTAACTGTCCGCGAGAACCAGGAAACCCTTCAGTTATCAGTTTCCGGTCGAACTGTTCGTCGCCGTCTCGTAGCACAGGGGTTGAATAGCAAACTTGCCCGGAAGCGCCCATTTATCAGCAAGGCAAACAAAGCCAAACGGCTTAAGTTTGCTAAGGAGCATGCTGATAAGCCCCTAGGGTTCTGGAAAACGGTTCTCTGGACGGACGATTCAAAATTCGAGCTGTTTAACCGAAAGCGGCGGGTTCGTGTTTGGTGCAGATCGGGAGAGCAGCTTCAGGAGCGCCACATCCAAGGCACGATGAAGCATGGAGGAGGAAATGTGATGGTCTGGGGGTGTTTTTTGTGGGGTGGAGTGGGAAGCATTGTGTTTTCATTCGAGGGGTAATGAGGGGTAATGACGGCAGATTCTTACATCAACATCCTGCGAGATAATCTGGAGGTTTCGCTGATCCAGACGGACCTTGAAGAGAAGTTCGTATTCCAGCAGGACAACGGCCCGAAGCATACTGCCAAGAAGACCAAGTTTTTCTTCCGGTCTTGTCGGATCAAACCGCTGGAATGGCCTCCACAAAGCCCGGACCTCAATCCCATCGAGAATTTGTGGGCGATTCTCGATGCCAGGGTTGACAAAACTGGTGTAACCAATAAAAATAACTATTTTGATGCCCTGGAGCGCGCCTGGGAAGAGCTAGATCCACAGCACCTAAAGAACCTGGTCGAGAGCATGTCGAAGCGCCTGCAGGAGGTCCTGAAGGCCAAAGGAGGACACATCAATTATTGAAATGCTTTTATTTTACTTTAATTTATGTTTTCTGTAGCCTAAATGAAGTGGGCACTTTATTTTGTCACTGTTTTTTTTTCAACACAAATTGATTTTTTTTTCTTTAAGTAAAACTCCTTTTTTTCAGTATTCCATAAGTGAAACTTAAAAAGAATATAAAAAATAAGATAATAAAAAAAATACAGTGTGTTAACTTTAATTTGAACAAAGTCAATGAGAGAAAATGAAAAAACGATGAGGTGGGCACTTTATTTTGCCTATCAGTGTATGGGAGCCACCCATTGTAAAAGTAGCAGGGGTCTCGAACTATCAAATAATCATTTCTTGTCTTCAAAAACTTCCACATGTCAAATTTTATTCCATTTACTTGATTAGTTCTCGAGATATCAAAAGTTCCTGTTTCATTTGTATGAGAGCCCACTCCCCCTTCTAGAGGTGGGAGGGGTTTCAATCTACCATAGAAACATTTATTGCCTTCAAGTACTTCCACATGTCAAATTTGGTTCCATTTACTTGATTAGTTCTTGAGTTATTCGATGTTCCTGTTTCATTTGTATGGGAGCCCCCCCCTTTCTAAAGGTGGGAGGGGTCTCAAATTGCCATAGGAACCTTTTTTGCCTTCTAAAACTTGCACATACCAAATAAGATTCTATTTGCTTGATTAGTTCTTGAATTATGCCGAAATTTGTGTTTCATTTGCATGAGAGCCCCCCCCCCCCCTTCCATAGGGGGATCTTAAACCATCATAAGAAGCTTGTCCGGTCCCAAAAGCCTCTGCATACAAATTTTCACGCCAGTCGGTTAAATAGTTTCTATGTCTATAAGGGTCAGTTCGATAGAAATTCATTTTTATATTTATAAGAATTTCAATAGTATTTTATTTAAAATTATTAATTTTCCATAATGGAATTGATGAGTAAAGATTTACCATCGATCGGTGCAAAAATTTTGAAAACCGGTCATTAAATGACTTAGTTATTAACTTCCAAAACCTAAGCATATTTCGTGACGCTCCAAATTTTCGTACTCGGAACGTGTACCCCTATATTGAAAACAAAGACGTAGTCCTACGTCAAAAAACGCATATATTTGAAAGACTAGGGTATTCCAATACATGTTTCCGAAAAATTAACAAAGACGAACAATTTCAGCTGAAAAATAACGATAAATTTTATTTCTCACATAAAATAAATAACAAAATGAATTCAATTTGGCAAAGTAGGTATGAGATAAAAAAGATCCACTTAATGGTTGAATAAAAAAATCAATCAAAAACAATCAACTCTTCAATAGTCAATATGACCACTTTCGCTTCAATTGTGTACTGCAATCGTCTCGGTGCAGTGGATCCAACTCATTCTACTCCAGTCAGGTCTACTCTCGTGCCGCAAAGTACACTGAAAATTTATTTTTGTGAATTAGCTTTCACTCGTTTCGTAAACATGGATTTTGTTCATAGAACAAGTGTCTCGTATATTATAAGGAACATTCATATTGCTTTTTATCTGGTGAAATGCTATAATTACACCTGCACGAAATGATTTTCGTGAAGACCAGCCAATCGCTGCTTCTCTTCAATCGTACTCATGCGTGATGGTGTTGCTGCTGGGATAGGCAGAAACAATTTATTTATCCCAAAATCAAAATTAGAGCGCTGTCGAGAGTTATAACTTCATACTCATTAATCAAGTATCTTCTCACGAGTCACCATGGCCTAGTGAGATCAACCACGGATTCAGTGACAGCTCCTCTCAAAAATGCAGGATCGAAACCCATGTCAGAAACAATTAAAAAAGCTGGAACACTCCACGTGGTTGCGCTTTTTTTTTCAATTACATTTCGAGTTGATATAGTAGATCCAACAGTCATTCTTGCAACCACCAGAGAGACATTTCTTTTTAATGTGCAGCAAAATATTCGTAGCTTTTTGTATTGTTTTTGTGTCAACAAATGCTTCGAGCTATTTACAGTTGCGCGTATCCCAATAATTACGAAGGAATCTTCATAAAAAGTACAAATCAGTTTCGTTGCAGACAAAAACGAATAGATTCGTTAGTTCTTAATTCTATATAGTAATATAAGCTAAATTTAATTTTCAGTGTATGTTTGCTTGTTGGTTACAAGAGTTTTTTCGATTCTATTGTCAAGAATTGCCTACAGATTTTAAATTGGGTTTGAAGCAGGGTGCTGGGGAGCCCTGGGTTTTATCTGACAGACACGGAATAATGCTTGCGTTTTCTTAGCCGTATACTTTAGGTCGTTGTCCTCCTGGAAAATGTAATTATATTCCAGACCCATTTTCACCCAAGATTCCTCCATATTCTCGTTCAGAATATCTATAAACCCATTTGCCGTCATAATACCATATATTACCGCCAGATTCCCCACTCCAAACCATGAGAAACAATCTTAGATCATGATGTTTCAACCACCGTGCTTCCTGGTCGCTTGGAGAGGTTTATCCTTCTGACCTTGATCAATTTTCCGCCAAACTTGCAGCCGTCGTTTTCTGCTGAACAGCTCAAACTTTGATTCGTCTGACCAAACAACCCGTTTTCAGAACTCCAGTGGCTTATTTATATGGTTTATTGCAAACCCTCAATCGCTTCTCCATATTCACCTTAGTTACGAACGGCCGTTTCAATTATTTCCACCAAATATCGCTTGAAATTGGCAAAATGGCAAAAATGGCTTTTCAAGCTGGGCTCAGCAATGCGTAGTCGAACTGCACGATTGGATGTCGAAAGGCTTAGCTTTTCTCTGAGTGCCAGGATGGTAACACACGAATCCCTCTTAATTTCTCGGATGATTCTTGTGTCTTCTCGGTGATCGGACTTACGATTACGTCCTCGTCCTGTTCAAAGTTGCCTCACGATATTCAACTTCTCTCCGGGGTGGAGCTGGCAGTACGAACAGATCATCGAGCGTAATTGCTTGACTGTTTTCGCCATGACTACTGCAGCTCTATAAATTTGTAAATTTTAACTGAATTTTTCGGTTCTCATTTTGTAGGCTGTTATATGATTCCATCCAAATGTGAAGACGCATGAATTAATGTTGAATAATCGGTTGATACTTAGCATAGTCTTCTACCATTTCTATATTAAACTGAGTTAAATTTGGAATCGAGTACAATTCCATGGATTTTAAGACTCCGTACTCGAGGAATAGGAGTTTTGTCGATTTTGATAGCTCGGCCACGTTTACGATGATGCATATTCTTCGGATACTGGGGCACCAACTCAAAACAAGGAGCAGAGTTACCCAGCAGAGATTTGAAAGCAGGTTTTGCTCTGATAGTATCACGATTATTTTTTGGTCTAGGCCTGACTAGCGCCAATTTAGAAGCAATGGAGCGGATCCTCGCTCCTGTTTACAATGAAATCTAACACCGTTGGACATCCCTGTACCAGCTCAAGACGTCGTACGTACAATGAGAAGCAAAATTTGGCAGGCATTGGGAACGGAATGGCACCGAAGTCAAGCGCATCTCCGGCCAATCAAACCATCGCCATTAAAGTATACAGACCAGAAGTGTCCCTCCTAGCAACGAGTTTTGTCACGTCTACGCATAGGACACACTCGAATTACCCATGCGCATCTAATTAGCAATGACGCTCTACCTTTGTGTATCTGCTGTGGTGTCCAGCTGACAGTGGATCATCTTTTGGTTGAATGTAGAGGACTAGAACAAACCAGGAAGCGTAGCGGTTTCAGTGGATCTCTGCTTGAAATATTGGCTTGCAACCCCGTAAAAGAAAAAGCAGTTATTGAGTTTTTTAGAGATTTTAATTTGTTCAATGAAATTTGGCCTATAATGTGGCTTCAATTACTTTCCAATCCGGCACGAATGCCACCAGCGTGGTAAAGTGTCTCTAATGAATAAATAATAATAATAATTCCTATAATTTCTACACATTTCAGGGCATTCAGTTATAAAAATAACGAATTTTTGGAAAGAAATTAAAGCTAAGAGCAGATATAACTTCGTTCCATTTATACATAATTACTATACAATAGCTTGCAAGATCAATTCGAATCCATCCCTGTTCATCAGAATAAGAAATTTCTTGTGTCATTTTTCAACCACTCCATACAAAAAAAGTAATCAAACGGTCGCAACAATGCCATCGTCGTCGTCATGTATGAACGTCAACGAGTGAGCGCATCGAAAGTGACGACAGCAAAGTTCGGCACATGACGAACGATACATCCCGACTTTTTCGAAAGACGCGCTTGACTCGTTGTCTGTATCAGAGCTCGGCAGAAATGTTTCGCACAACTGCGATTTGACCTCTCCGGCGACGTTTGCTTCTTTCTCCCTCCGTCTGTTCAGGTTGTGAGAAGCCTTTGGGTTTATGCACAAAGTTGAACCACGACGGCGATGGTGTCGTTATCATGGATGTTTTTTTTTTTTGGAAGCAACTGAGCTGAAGGGAAAAGTTGGCACCGTCTGGTTGGCAAATTTTCCTCGTCAAACTGTTCCCGAAGCCTTAAACAGCCGGCATGGCAGCTTCTGAAACAACGTGTCGAGATGAGCTGATAAAAATCGATAATGAAATTTGAATTATTTAACAGCAGCTTCCAGCATGGCGCAACATGAATCTTTGCTGCTCGAAGGAGCGAGACTTTCTGGGAAGAGCAGATTAAGTTTCGTCAAGGTTTTTCGCGGCTCCAAGGCTGGGAAAAAAGGAAGTGGTAGTTCACGGGTGGGGATTTGCGGTTTCCGGGTAGTGTTGATAGCGTTTAATACTTCCGATGATGAAACCGCGGGAAAGGGGGTGGGAGACTGCGAGATGATTGATGATAGTTGTGGGAGGGCAGAGTTGTGATTTGTGGCTGGCTGGAGTCTTGCTTGGCTGCTAAACAGATTACGGTGTTTTCGAGTTCTAGTAATATTTACAGGTGTGCTAGAAAGGGTTGATAATGATTTATAGAAACTGAGGAGTAATAAATTCTTAATTCTAATCAAAACTTACCCGGTTTGGTTTCCAGATTTCATGTGTGTTTCTTGGAAGCTTCTTTGTTTGCTCATACCGTACGTCACATTTTTTGAAATATTGACGCTGGTTTACTTCGACAGACGCTACCAGTTCTTTGAATTCCTTAGCAATGGGAATTAGAAGAAACACATTCTTTCACTTTTCCCACATGTCACGATGATCCCACGGATGAAACTGATCCCCAGAACCGGCAGCATGTTTTGTGCTCTGACGCACGCGGACTTCCAAAACAACTAAACACCTAAACGTGTCTATAACGAGCGCCAACATTCGGACTTGTTTGGTTATTTCTTTGTACTGTTCCGCGCGACGGCCATAGGTGGCAGCAGATTTAAACGAATGGGCATCATGACAATCTAGATGTGTGTCCCATTTCTTGCAACATCACTGTTTCCCGTCGTTCATGTCTAATTCAGATGACTTGTTTGGTATTTCTTTAGCCAGTCACTTATTAGAAGGCAGCAGCAACAGCATTTGGCATGTGCTGCTGCTTCGACCCATCATTTCCAGCAGCTCTACGTTTCTTGGTTCGAATGACTGAATGCCCAGCATGGGACGAGTTGGTAATTATCAAATAAGTGAACGTCGATGAGTTTGGGTTCGTATGTGCCCTCATTCTCTCACTTTCTCCATTTTTCTCTGGTCTCTCAACCATTTCAATAACGTCAGATAAAGTGACATACCCTCCGTCGGATAGCTTGTTTGATGGACTGGCTGTAGAAGTTTATGCTCGACATAGCAGAATGAATAACCGAGAAATATTTACCGACTGTCAGGGGCATACTTTATTCAACTTAATACACAGCAAGACATTTCGTTGGAATCCTTACAGAATTTTTGTATCGGATAATTATGAGAATGGCACTTTCGTTCCGGGTTTCCAAATCCTTTGGTCCACTCCATTAACAAGCAATAAAACGTTTTCAATGACTATCTCCCTTCAATTTGGGATCAAATTTTATCTGTTTACTCGCACATAACCCCGAGCTACCGGAATTAATCTGCAGATTCTTCTCGTGCATAAACTAAGATTCCAGCCTCAAGTCTCACTCAAACAAAGTAGCAGCACCGGGCCCGACGTATCCGATATCGATCAATCATGCCATCGTCGGATGTTGTGTTTGCGTTCGATTCTATTCACTTCCGTAAGCTATGAGGAAGCAGCAAATAGTTCTCTGCCTTGTTGGCTCGGGCCCTTTTGCACCTTCGCTAGTCGGAGGAGCAAGTGTGTAACTACTTGGGTAAATAATTAATATTCTGTAACTGGAGTAGCAGCATCTTAGCACAAACACGCCAAGTGGCATTCCCGTGCAAACAAGTGTTATACACTTGCTGAACTTAGCCTATAGGGTTACCAGTCGTAGGGAGTGAATGGTTGGCTGGCACGTCAATGTTTTTAATATTGACGTTCGGCCCCAAATGGTCGATTGGCCGGAAAATACTGATACAATTTGAAAAAAATCATGTATTATAATTTCAAGCGATATTTGGTTTGCACCAATATTTGAAACGCTGGATTTAACATAAATTCACGTAATATTTTGTGTAAGTTCATTCGAAATATTGCCTAAATCAGGTATGTTGAATGACTAAACAATTTCGTATCTTTACGCTCTATGTTGTCTTGCCATTTTACTAACACTAAATTCAGCGCTGTTGCACAAAAATTGCCTTCATTATATGTTCTGAAATTTTCGTGTTTTTTTTTTTTGTTTTGGAGAGGGGGGGTGGGGTGTTAAAAAAAAATTAATAATGGTAAATAACGTGGGGGGAAAAAAAAATATTTCCCTCTATTTCCCTATTGTCCAATGGTCAAAATATAAGCGTGTCTTGTTAAATTTTTTTTTTTTTTTTTTTTGTTGTATTTTTTTTTTTTTTTGGTTGGTGCGGTTTATTTTTTTTTTTATTAATCATTTATTTGTACAGGCTCAATCGAATCAACTTTACAGAGCCAAGTTTTCATATTTATTTTACATTATTTATCTTATAACTAAAGTTAGGGGGATAGAACCGATTACTCGCGGCCGTCTCGAGGTTAATAGGAATAACAAATTACGGATGGGAAGATGGGTGGGAATTTAAAGTATGGTATACATAACACATTAATTTTAAATTCTAAATTGCCAAAAAACTTAAAACTATACAATGTATGGATTTCTTTTAACTTGAACATTTTTTTGAAAAAGAAAAAAAAACACACAAACACAGATAAAAAAAAGAAAAAAAAACTTAAAGTAAACATACAGGTTAAACTAACTACAATCTAATGCTAATGTTAGTCAAAAACACATAAATTAATTGCATATACTCCAAATCACGCAAAGCCAAAATATCTCGAATTGGCACATTGGGTTGTCTACCTCGAGCCCGAAGGGAATCATTAAGCTCCGATCTGACTCCACGATGCTCAACACAAGACCAAATAACGTGATCTGCGTCCTGATAGCCTTGTCCACACTCACAGAGATTGCTGTCGCTCAGCCCAACCCGGTATAAATGAGCGTTCAAAGAATAATGATTGGACATGAGGCGAGACATGACACGAATGAAGTCTCGTCCCACATCCATCCCCCTAAACCAAGATTTCTTCGACACCTTAGGGATGATAGAATGTTGCCATCGCCCCAAATCTCCTTTACTCCATTTATACTGCCAGCTGACGAGTGACTGTTGACGAAAAATAGTAAAAAATTCATTGAAGGCGATTTGTCGATCATAAATATCGCCTTCTATAGCGCCCACCTTTGCAAGCGAGTCCGCTTTCTCATTGCCCAGAATTGAACAATGAGAAGGGACCCATACAAAGGTGATGATAAAATAACGCGAAGATAAAGCACTTAGAAGCTCCTGTATTTTCATGAGAAAATACGAGGAGTGCTTTACCGGCCTCAAAGAGCGAATAGCCTCTATAGAACTGAGACTATCCGTGAAAATGAAGTACTGATCCGGTGTTAGTGAGGCAACAATTTCTAGCGTAAAGTGTATTGCCGCTAATTCGGCGACATATACAGAACAAGGAGCTTGAAGTTTACGATTGGCGCTATAAATTTCATTGTATATACCAAAGCCTGCAGACTCCTCTATCAATGATCCGTCAGTGAAGAACGATTTAGTGGAATTAACTTGGCCAAACTTTGCAGAAAATATCACAGGAGCAATCATAGGACGATGATGCTCTGGAATTCCACGAAGCTCTTGCTTCATGGATAAATCAAAATGAACCGAACTGCCGAAGTCGGAGAAGCAAACACGATTGGGAATATTTGGCGAAGGGCTGACATCCTGTGTTATGTACCAATGGTACAATGTCATGAAGCGAGTTTGAGGATTCAACTCGAGAAGCTTCTCAAAGTTTTCGATTACCTGGGGGTTCATAACTTCACACCTGGTGAGGAGCCGGAGAGACAATTCTGAAAATCGATCCGAGAGTGGCAACATGCCAGCCAGCACTTCCAGACTCATCGTATGAGTCGAGTGCATACAACCTAACGCGATACGAAGACACCGATACTGAATACGTTCCAGTTTAATGATATGCGACCGAGCCGCCGACTGAAAACAAAAACTACCGTATTCCATAACCGACAAAATCGTTGTCCGGTACAACGTTAGAAGATCTTGCGGATCTGCTCCCCACCAGGTCCCGGTAATTGTGCAGAGAAAGTTGATCCTTTGCTGGCATTTTCGCTTCAGATACTCAATGTGGGATCTCCAGGTGCACTTAGAATCGAACCAGACCCCAAGATATTTAAAGGACATAGAATGAGTTATCGGTGTACCCCAAATTTGAAGCTTCGGTTGTGCTGGGTTATGCTTCCTTGAAAAAACGACCAACTCAGTTTTCTCCGTAGAGAATTCGATACCTAGCTCTAGAGCCCAAGTAGACAAATTGTCTAAGGTATCCTGTAAGGGTCCTTGCAGATCGACCCCATTGGGTCCAGTGACCGACACTACGCCGTCATCTGCAAGTTGTCTCAACGTACAGTTGTCACTTAGACAACCGTCAATGTCTTTGACATAAAAATTATACAAAAGGGGGCTTAAACATGATCCCTGGGGGAGACCCATGTAGCTAAATCGAGAAGCTGTAGAGGTTCCATGAGAAAAGCTCATATGTTTCTCTGACAGCAAATTGTACAAAAAGTTATTCATTAATGGAGAAAAGCCACAAGCGTGGAGTTTATCTGAAAGAACTTCAACAGATACTGAATCAAAAGCCCCCTTTATATCCAAGAATACAGAAGCCATTTGCTCTTTTTTAGCAAAAGCTAGCTGGATATCTGTGGAAAGTAACGCGAGACAGTCGTTCGTTCCCTTACCCCTACGGAAACCATATTGAGTATCTGAAAGCAGGTTGTTCGTCTCAACCCATTTGTCCAGACGGAAGAGGATCATTTTCTCCAACAACTTTCGAATGCAGGATAACATCGCGATGGGTCGATAGGAGTTGTGGTCGGACGCGGGTTTGCCAGGTTTTTGAATGGCGATAACTCTCACCCGCCTCCAATCATCCGGTACAATGTTGAGCTCCAAAAACTGATTAAACAAGTTCAACATGCGCCTCTTCGCGACGTCTGGAAGGTTCTTAAGCAAGTTGAACTTGATTCTATCAGCTCCTGGAGCCGTATTGCCACACGAAAGGAGCGCGAGAGAGAGTTCTACCATTGAGAAAGGTTGGCTGTTCTCATCTATCGAATTCTCGGTTTCGCGAGGAATGATCCGTGCCGGCACAGAATCTGGGCAAACTTTTCGCGCGAACTTGAGGATCCATTGGTCCGAGTACTCTTCGCTCTCGTTGTTCGTAGTTCGGTTACGCAATCTTCGCGCCGTGTTCCAAAGAGTACTCATCGACGTCTCGCGCGATAGCCCGTCCACGAATCTTCGCCAGTATCCGCGTTTCTTGGCCTTGATGAGGCTCTTAAGTTCGCGTTCGAGAGCCGTGTATACTTCGAAGTGCTCAGGTGTTCCACGTCTACGGAAAACTTTAAACGCGTCGGACTTTTTACGGTAAACCTCGGTGCATTGCTGATCCCACCATGGAGAAGGAGGTTTCCTGCGAAATGACGTCCCTGGAACTGGTCGAGTTTGAGCTTGAAGCGCGCTGTCTATGATCAGGTTGGAGAGGAAGTTATATTCTTCTAGCGGTGAAAGCCTTTCTACCGTCGTTACGGCTTCATCTACTGCTGTCCTGAACTTTGTCCAATCGATGTGACGGGTAAGATCATACGTGACGTTGACAGATCTCGACGGATTGAACCCGGTGGCAACCGAAATTTTTATGGGCAAGTGATCACTACCGTGGGGATCTTGAATCACATTCCATGTGCAATCCAACGATAATGAATTCGAACAAAGTGTGAGGTCTAATCTACTGCCAACTGTGGATGTTCCAGCCAAACGTGTTACTTCTCCATTGTTGAGAACGGTCATATTGAAGTTGTCACAGAGGTCATATATCAGGGAAGACCGGTTGTCATCGTACAGTTCTCCCCAGCCTGTACCGTGAGAGTTAAAATCTCCCATGATCAACCGTGGAGAAGGAAGGACCGAACAAATATCTGAAAGTTGTTTTCGGTTAATTGAGGCTCTAGGAGGAATATACACAGAAGCAATGCAAAGGCTTTTATTTTTAATAACAGCCTGACATGCGACAACTTCAATACCTGGAATTGGAGGAAAGTTCACTCTATAGAAGGAGTAGCACTTTTTGATCCCCAAAAGTACTCCTCCTCCACGTGAATCCTCACGATCAAGACGAATAATATTGAAATCATGAAAAGGAAGATCGATTTCGGAAGAGAGCCATGTTTCACAAAGAGCGAACGCATCACAACCGGTATTGTGAGCTAAATATTTAAAAGATTCCAATTTAGGAATCAAACTTCGACAATTCCACTGTACAACAGTGATCAAATCCCCGACCTCATTTGGAAAATTATCCATCGAAGGAAATGATAGCTGCAAGGAGAGGCCACTTGATTGTCAATTGCTTCAAAAAAGTCTTCACTGTTGGAAGCATTGCCAAAACAATGCTTTTGAGAGGGTCAGAAATTTCGAGGTACTTGAAGATACCTTCGGCAATGTCATCAAATGAGAACAGCCCACTTGAGGAGGGGGCTTCTGTTCTTAAAATAGGGGCTTCAGGGGTTTTGGATGTTCCCGGGAGAGATGGAAAGTCCTGGGTGTAGTTAGTACTACGGAAACCAGGAGGAATTGTCTTTCCTTTTTTCCACCTTTTTTTGAAATGGGCAAGCTGGTCTCGGGCTTCTTTTCAGCAATTTTCCGTGGGCGGACGCGTCTTCGCTTCCTTGAAGCGCCTTCCGGAAAAGTGAACGATGTTCCCTCTTCAGCCGAATCAAAGTCAGACTCGTCATCTGACAGAGGAGCAAAGGGATTTGTATTGGCATTGAGTGGTAGGGGAGACTTTTTTCACCATTTCGGCGAAAGATTGCCTGGAACGCTGTTTTAGCGAGCGTTCTAATTTCTCCCCGCGTTGTTTGTACGCTGGGCACGACGAGAGAGCATGAGGAGGAGTTCCTTTACAGAAAGCGCATTTTGGTGTGCTGTCTGCGCAAGCGCCATCCTCATGTTTCTCGCCGCAGTTGGAGCAGCGTGCCTTATTGCTGCAATGGGAGGTCGTATGTCCCATCTGCTTGCATTTTTCGCAGATCATGACCCGAGGTACAAACAAACGCACAGGTAGTCGAAGTTTACCCAACTCGACGTATTGAGGAGGGCCGAACCAGAGAAGGTTACGCGAAACGAGTCTGACGGTGTAAACTTCTTTTCACCCTTCGTGATCGATACTGTGCCTAGTTTTTGCACATCAAGTATCTTGACTGAAGGAAGCAGAGGGTTCGTAAAGCGACCAACCCCCTGCTTCAACAGGATCTCAGGGGTCAAACTCGCTTCGGTGACAACCCCTTCAATCTCAATACCTCGAGCTGGGATGTACACTAAATACTCCAGTGTAAAAAAACTGAGAGACAGCAATTTCGTTAGCCTGTTTAAGGTTGGACACAACGACTTTTAGTTTATTGGGTCTCACCTTAATTATCTCAGTCACGGCCGAGAATCGTTTCGTCAGATCGTTTGAAATCTGGTAAACATTGAGAGGTTTCGTTTTGGGCCGAAAATAGACAACCCAAGGACCAGCTGAACTATCTGGATAAGCACGCGATCGGGTAACTTTAAGAGCTACCCCATCATTTGGCGGCATGGATGAATCATCTTCCGACAAATCATCCATGTCGCACCCGTGGGAGCTTATGACGCTCAACCGCTAACGTAATTATCCACAATCAATCACAGATAAACAAACTAAACCTAAGATAAACAAACTAAACCTAAGCACACTCTCTCACACACTCTCACACACTCTCACTCACTCTCACTCACTCTCCACACTCTCACACACAATACGATTAAAATTAATTCAGAAGAGCGAGAAACAAAAACTTATCTTATATTTATCACTGATCTACTGCAGACGGGCGACGAATGTACTGCTGCTGCCGAGCGACGATGTGTGGCCGCGTGTACCGGCTAGACGTGGAGCTCAGCGATGATGATGATGATGATGATGATACTGGTCGGTGGTGGTGTAGCGATTGCACGCTACACACGATGGACTGCTGGTGTGCGTGCCGTATGGATGCGGAGCAATATGCCTTTTAGATTGTTGCAATATTGCTAATTGCAATTAATGACGTTGTTGCACTGCCTATCACACAACTTTTTCTTCTTCAGAAAGCCAAGACTCGATTTCACTCGCGAGTGCAAAAAAAACCTAAGACTGAAGAATTGAAACAACTCGTGAAAAGCTTCCAAAGCAACGGACCGAACGAACTGTTCCGTTTGCTTGTTCACTGGGTAATCTGTTGAAACCAAACGAAACCATTTCCGGGGAACGGTATCGAACTCAATTGATGCGATTGAGCCGAGCACTGCACGAAAAACGGCCACAATACGAGCACAGACACGAAAAAGTGATTCTTCAGCATTACAACGCTCGACCTCACGTTGCGAAACCCGTGAAAACCTACTTGGAAACGCTCAAATGGGAAGTCCTACCCCAGCCGCCATATTCTCCTGATATTGCACCGTCCGATTATTACTTGTTCCGTTCGATGGCACATGGTCTCACTGGTCAGCAATTCCACTCATATGATGACATCTCAAAATGGCTTGATTCTTGGATAGCATCAAGAGACGAACAGTTCTATCGAAATGGTATTCACGTTCTACCAGAAAGATGGGAAAAAGTCGTAGCTAGTGATGGGCAATACTTTGAATAAATCGTTTATAACCTTTGTTTTCAAAATGAAGTTGTGTAAATGTATTTTGTGTATCTCACAAAATCTAGTTTAGTTTTGTCTGACCACGGCATTGATTTCAGCGCCGGATTTTGCATTAGAAACGTTGGTCAATCATTAAAGTTCACAATTTAAATTTCATTTTGTAAACTAGTGTCATCAAAGTCAAGGTCAATCAATGACTTTGATTTCATGTGTGTACGTACAATTGGCTAAAAATAACAACATAGGGAAGGTAATCAACGTAAAGGATATGAATATTTTGTATCGTTTCTTTTTCTGTAAATTGTGAAGCGTGTTAGATATATTTAGTTATTTATCGGTACCAAAAATACCGGTGAGCATGATTGACCGCCCGAGGTTGCTACTCCGTTGTTGCCAGATCAGCTGTTATTACACAGAGAACCAACAGATGATGATTGGGACTAACATACATCTTCAATGTGTAAAAACTGGTGATCCCAAACTAATGCAATACCGGCGCCAGCCTCGCCTGAATGCAGGTCAAGTAGGGAATGGGTAGGAATATGTTGACGTGATACTCGTTTTATTGGAAGCCGCGAAATCCACTGGACTTCCACGAGGAATCACTGGGATTTTGGATAACAGTATTGTGTGGCAGCAGGGTTCGTTTTGGTTAACGATAAGCTGTCAAGTGTAATTAGTACCGATTTCCGATTTGAACCGATTAAAACCAACAGTGGGGACCACTCACAAAGTGTGATTGTGGTTTTTCATAGGGAAAACAAAGTGATGTATAATAATGCTGAAAAGCCGATTTTGACCTGTTTAAACCAACAATAAGGATGCTATTGGGGCCACTCACAAAATGTGATAGTGGTTTTTCATTGGGAAACCAGGAGATGTTTTATAATACTGGAAAGCCGATTTGGACCGATTTAAACCAACAGTAAGAATGCTATTGGGGCCACTCACAGAGTGTGACAGTGGTATTGCATTAGGAAAACAAGGTAATTCACCTCAAAGCTTGAATACCAACTTGGACCGATCTACACCAACAGTCCGGATGCCACTGGAGTCCCTTACAAAATGGGACAGTGTTTTATTTGTTCTAAGATAGGGTGGCCCGACGAGCATGACGAACGAATAATTTGGATCACAATTAATTATGTACCTCGCCACCGACCGATCTTACCCGGCGAACCACGGCTTTTGATGCTCACTCGATCACTCGCGCAGCGAATAATAGGCAACCAAAAAAATAGACAAAACGCCAATAACAAAATATTGCGGAACAAAGTATCGACACTACCAATTCAAACGATTTAACCGATGGTCGACGCAAACCTATTAAAAATAAAGCTGTAATAAGCTATAATAGAAGCTGAATTTTAAAATATGCCGTATGATGATTTTCTAACAGAATATTGTTTGTACTTTTATTTCTATGGCATAGCAGCGCTGGTATCAAATGTGCTATCGGCAAAAGAATCACACTCATCAGTCGTCCCATCCTTGCCTCAAGCATCTATCTTCAAAATGGCGGAGCAATATTTGGTGAAACAATTTCTTGAAATAATTTTTAAATGAAAATCTGATGCATGAAATTTGGGTCAAAACTGGGTCATTACTGTATAACATTTTAGAACACGCTCAGGCAGCCATGAGCGGAGTCAGCACTATATCTAGAAGATTCGATGTTGGCTAATAGGACCTTGCATTGCACCGACTGGACAGGAGTCTGCAGTAATTATGACTGCAGTTTTTGAGGGAATATGTTACAGAAACTTTACACATTTCGTGCAGGATATTTAGATGCTATGCTGTAGTGCAGTAACAAGGTGATTCAAATTATACATATGAAATGTTTGAATCTCTGTAGTTCCGTAAATGTGTGCCTCCAAAAACCCGACTAGGCGATTCAAATAATTCACTATGAGACATCAACTAATCCTTAAATTTTCTTGGTACTGTTAATAGCTTTTGTGAAAATATAGAAATAAAAAATACGCATGAGAAAATACTCTCTTTCTCCTATTGTATCTTTTTCCTAACGATTGTTGATGTCTTGAAAAATTCAACTATCATTTCAAACTCAATACAACAGATGAATTACTCCCTTAAGCAAATACAAATTCACAGTAACATTCACACATATCAACGTACTTCCGTTCGATAAACATGCCACTCCTCAACCAGACCATAATTGACTCCTTCGCCTGAATCCATCGACCGAATCAATGAATGCACTTAATTCCACTGCTCCCTGAGGCCACGCGATTACTCTCCGAGTGCAGTGTTGCATTTTGTGACCAATTAAATTCCGACAAAGGTAAACCTCGTACTCCCGTACTTACGGCTGCTGGTGCAGCACTTTCGTGGACCAGTCGGCGTTGAAATTAAGAGATAAGTGAACACCTTCGACCAAAACTCAAATTAATTAAGCAACGATAAATATGGACACATCTCCTGCGGCTGCCGGGAGCTACCTTCCTAGAAGCAGACGACTGCATCGCGCTTTACTTCGAAGGTGTGAAGTCGATGGCTGACGACCCACGAGAGCTTTAAGACAGGTTCCATTAAAAGGATTCCAATATGATTAATTCAACTCATTATCCTCTTATACAGTTTTTGCTTTTTTGTAGCGCTTTTCTCGTCTTGCACGAGTCGCGAGTCTCACACCACAACCGATTCGATTGACTTTCCTCCTACGGTAAGCTGGTTTTAATCAATGTGCAAATAAATTAACGCTTCAGCTTGATTGGGCTCGAACCGAAGGACTGGCCGGTGCTGAAAGGCTGCGCTGCGGCTAGATCTAGGTACGGACTGCTTATCGTCCGAGGCATTGAAGCTAATTATTTGCCTTTGCACGATAGGTCATTTCGTACTTATATTTATTCGTGTCACTTTGCTTCGGAATCGATTTATGCCAAGGCTTTTGGCCGTGATGGGGAGCTGAAAGGAAAACATTAATAACTCCCTTTTGTCAGTCCTTCTGACACCACCGCTGCTGGTAGCAAAGTCCTTGTCACAATGAGACTTTTGGTGTGCGGTGATCAATTGCATTTTTGCGGTTCTTATAAAGGGAAAACGTGCCTGAATGTCCTGTGGTCGTTTGGTGCAACAAAGTGTATTCAAGTGGGTTGTAATGTCATAATAAAATCACTTCATTCATGCACCCTAAAGTGCAGTATGTCGCGGTTTCCGACACCGGCTGCGATATGTCAGGCATCCGTGTGACTGATGCTGCATCCGGTGACCGACAACTGCAATATGGTTTTCGTTGAAACCACCGGTGCCACTCCAAAACATCTGTAGTGTTGCTGCGGTCAACTGCGGCAGTGGATGGTCAGTTGTTTCCCACCAGAGGATTTCCATCAGACTGTTATAGCCGGTCGTAATGCATTCTGTTGTTCGATTCAAAGGTGTCTCTTTGATGTCGGTATCGATTTAACCATTTTTTGAATATATTAAGATCCAATTTAGTCAGAGGCAGTATCGGTAGTACCAATTGAAACCAACAAATCCCCAATTCATTCGTAGAAAAATTATGCAAATGTGACCAGCCATTTACCTTTATCTCTATGACTGTAAGTCGTATAAACGACAATGCGCGTGTGCGCTTGGGACTTTGCCGCTGAACGACGGCCGGCGACGCGTCATCCTTGCTGTCACATGCAAATGTGTAGAGTGCAACTCTTCATCGGCTCGATTAGGCTGATTATTTTTTCCAAGGCAAGGGGCTTAGAAGTACAGCAAACGCAGAAGACATGCTGAAATATTCTTAATCCAGTGGACCCCTCGGAGGGCAATTCCTTCAATAGCGTTGAGTGCAAGCAACTATGGACCACAGAGGGCGGCGCGGCGATTCAAGCGCGTCAAAGCCGCTATTAATGATTCTGGCATCGAGTATCGCGTTTTATTGGACTCGTTATTAGCATTTATTATTAATCGTTATCCTCGGTACACGCAGTAACGAGTGCAGCGAGCGTGTGTTTATAAGACATCTATTTAAATGACCACCACTTCACGAAACAGCAACAACAACAACTACCTGGACCGAGCAGTTCTTAGGAAGCTTGGATGGAAGACTTCATCGCTGCTTACGGCGATTGCCGAGCATCATCCTGGGCGGCCGTAAAATGTCAACATGCCGCTCAGGACCGATAATTGCAGTCGCAGACGACGACGACCATATGAGATAAGTTTAATATCGAATTAATCCAACAAGCAAATTTCATTCGCCTCGCTTGTAATCCGCCAAATTGCCTATAATAATCGAACTGCACCGACTACACTCAAGCCCCGTATGCTGAAGCTAAGCTTGTTTTTATTTCCCTTAATTTCCGACGAACTATAAAATTCCATCGCACATCAGCCACTTCAGATGACAAGGAGGGAGTGCTTCCGATGAATAAAATTTCAATGATGTAAGAAGTTGGTAGGAATATGCAAACGCCACTGAGGAACGGGAGAGACTTTTATCGCTGCCATCAATATTATTTTTTAACCCGATCGTTACAGCCGCAGCCTGTTATGAATATTTATCCAGTGGGTGAAAAATGTCTTTTCAATGGTCTGGCACGTCAAGTGCATTTAGGAGCTGAATAATATCAAAACATGGCCATAAAGTGCGAAAGTCGGCGGGCAAATGTGTTGGTATCTTATCAACATTTAACACGAATGGGCATTTTTATGAGCACTCGCCTGGGAGAGCACTTGACAACAAAGTGATTGCTTGTGCGTGAGAGGATATTCAAAGTTGAAAGCAATGTGGGAACGGGAGGAAATCAAGTTTTATGAAGCTTCAGAGCTTTTGAGCTTTATGGTTGCTTCTAGACTTATAAAGTTAGGATCATGGGGATGTGATTGACCGTTCATTATCATCGCTTAAAGTTCAGTAACTTTATATTCTAAACATCAATAACGATGCCTGTCACTTTTTTTGTCAACTTGGAATGGTAAGAATCTGTACAAGTGTATTATTGATTGTCTTGGAGTCTTGTGTGGAAGTGGTCAGACTTGTTGCCAATGGACAGGATGTTCATTCATTTCATTTAAGATTGGATTAAAGGCAGAATTCAAAGAGAAAGCACTATCTGCCTCTACGTGGCCAAAAGATGTCGTCTTCCGGGAGTTCATGGACAGCAGGCCGAACATGAATTTTTGGTTTTCAAACTAAAATAAATCGCGACGCACCACAAAGTACTAAAGAGCCCTCTTCTAAATTCTACACCGTCCTGCTACTTGCAGTCATCGATCATCAGAAGCGCCGTGGTCCTGCTGTCAAATCTGCTGAAGATATTCTCCAGCATGCTTTGCCAGGCAAGTAGCTAAATTGTATAGAATAAACTCTTCCTGATCGCCTTCCCGCTTCCTGCTTGCTTAGTATTTTATCGCCTCTCACAACTTCTTTGTTCCTCTAGCGTTAGCTGACAAATACTGGTAGGCTCTCTTCAAATGTGTGTTGCTCCTTTAAATTTTAACCGATTGAAGCACAACAAGTTTTATTTTAAAGCTAAAGAAAAGACCTTTTTTTTCTTTTTTTGTCACATTTGTCAAAATTTTGAGGCTTTGAAATTGGTGTTAAAATATATGGATAGATGTCTGAAAAAAACAAGTATTGTTTTACAAAAGTTTACTGTATAGTCTATTGAAACGAATCGAAAAGGTCACATAGTATGCATCGTACAGGAAATCATCTCTACTTTTCGAATTCCACGGCCTTGTTTTGCGCATCGTTGCATCATAGTCTAACAATATCACTATGCTATAAGAGTTAATGAAAGGAATCAGTCTTAAGGCAAAGATATATGGAAGCTATAGCGTGAAACATCAAGAGCACAAACCTCAGCTCCCACAAAACAGACCAATCTCAAATTGCTACTCCTTGTTTGCCGCACTGTAACTTACATGATATAATACAATTTTTTTCATAAAAGTTTAGACGATTTTCTAAAAGTCACTTATACATCACTTTATTGCAAGTCCTTTTTCAGATATGTTGACATGAAAAATTGTTGTAAGAAAAACTTCATTGATGGTGATGATATAATACTACCATCTATTGTAGCAAGGTAACTTCCCATAGCAGTGGAATAATTGAAAAACGATTCACTCAGGATTCTATTATTGTTTGTGATCATCAAGCTCCTGTATGAAAGGCCAAAAACGTTTGGGCGAACCCGTAAGCAGATACACTTACGCGAAACCCACGAATATAGGGAAAAGAATCTCCTTCCAAAAGCTAGGTCACACAGACAGCACTAGAATCGAGCCCTCGTTTGACAGAATAAACCCAATAGATGAGATCGAAGAGCCCGCCCTCGTTCCCCGAAACGTTAACAATAGGGAGGAGGCAGTCCCATGCTCCCTATCCAAATCGTTTTACTTGGGTGCCCTGATGGTCCCTCCCTTTCCCCCGTTATGTGTTATTTAATATTTAGTATATTTTGTACACGAAAACTTAGGATACCGCTATAGACAAGAATGCTAATTTATTCAAATTTTAAACTTAAATGGTACATCCAATGGATTTTTACTGAAAGAAAGATAAAAATTCGTTATGTATTAATATCCTTCTAGTCCTGGAAAACCTGAAAACAGAATAGATCATTCCAAATATCTGAGATAAAATTTCAATAAAAGATATTATTTTATAAGACATATTGTAATATTTTCCTTTATACTGTTCTAGTAACATTTCAAAGGTAGCAATTGGAGTGATTGAAGAGTCCGGTTTGATTATTTCTGAAATAATGGATATGTTACCATAATACCACTAAACACAACATTAAAATATAATCCTACATTGCTTATAAGTACATGCCAGTCTTTTATGAATACAGTAGTTGAAGTTCAGAAGTGTAATTTTAAATTAAATGTTATGCTGAAATGCTGAAAAACAAATTGAGCCTTTGATGCCTGTCATGTTGCTCCAGGCTCTTACATGGTTTTGGAATGTAAAGATGATTCTAAAGCGTTATTATACATAGTATTTCAAGCTTATTGCTTTCACAAATTGCTTATTGCCTGCTCTCAACTAAGTGTTCCAAATCCACTTCCACAGTTATTAATTGAGAGATTTCGATGCTGATGATTCTAATGCGTGCTGAAATTATCAATAAATTAAAAATGGAAAAGATGCAATATGACTTAAGGTACACGATGTTCAGTCACACCCCCTCACTTCGCTATTGTCAGATTGACAACATTGCCCAGGCTACGCCAACCAGCGTCTCCATGTTTCAGCTGGCAGTCTTTTGTGATCATATGACTCGTGGAGGCGTCAGGTAGGAACTTGTGAGGACGAGAGGTCGGTCGCACCCTCCTTCGAAGTTGTCAACTCACCATTTGAAGCCCTTGTTTGTAAGAAAAACTTTTTTTCCTTAAAAATGATCATCTTGAACTGTTTGGCGAACTTTAAGACAATTATATTGTCTTATTAAGAAAACATTTCGTCCAATTCTAAGATAGCCATTTTTTGCAAATTGACTTTAAATTTTAAAATATTTTGTTTTAGCGTGTAAGAATCGATTTTACAATTTTTACATTTATGTTCATAAAAGTTAAGATGATTTTCTAAAAGTCACTCCTACGTCACTTTTTTGTAAGTCTTGTCCTTTTTGAGTGATGTTGTCGAAAAAAACTATTTAAAAAATTTAAGCCCTTTTCAAATGGCAGTCTAGATAAATTTTTTAAAAAACAAGGTATGCAAAGTTGCTTGAAAAGACAAAGTTTAAATTGTCATTGATAAATAGTTTTTGAAAATTTCTGCTTGACTTGCTACACAGAACTGTCAGAATCGGAAGTGGTATATGGTATGAAGCTTTTAGATATCAGTATTCTAAACCATACTTCTTTAGGCCCTATTGGAACCGGTTCCAGAGTACCCGGATGTGGCCAAATCTGTGGGTTGGTCTATGGCATGGTGTATTTGAAGATAAGTATTTGAAATCGTGAATTTTGAGCCGTCGAACGGTGCAAATATATGAGATTACAAAAGTCTCCTCTTCGAATGCATACCAGAACTTTTGGGTGCCTACGGCCCAGATCGGCCAGTTTGATAAAACAGACTAGCATGTCGTTTAATGAATCCACTCCTTTCATTTGAGACAATGATATTAGAAATCGGTTCAATTATAAAATGTAGGGAACATGTCAAAGTCTTGGGTAATTTTTGAACCTGAATGCAAAATGAGTAACTTTTTTTTTATCGTCACTTCTAGAGTTCGTTGAAAGCTGTAACTGACTAAAATATGTTCGTTTTCAAAATGAAGGAAAAATCAGAAAATGCCAGATCCCTAGTTTATTTCGTTTAGGTGTTAGAGCTTTTTGAGATGTTGTTTAGTCAAAAACGACCCCAATGCACAAGGAAGGCTACCCAAGTAACAATTTATGTTTTATTTCGTCGGTATTTCTAAAGAAACACATTTCCATTCTGCTGGTCCGCTGATCTTCTAGCTGTACTTCAATGATGTGAACCTAACCCTCGTAGCTGATCTGCTACCCGTCTTTCGTATGCCGATGACCTGAAGATCTTTTTACGAATCCAGTCTATCAACGATTGTTTCCTCCTACCAAAGCAGCTACAAATCTTTGCTCACTGGTGCAGCCTTAATCCGGAGAAGTGTTCGGTGATCACTTTCTCTAGAAAAAAGGAGCTGATTCTCTTCGACTATAAGCTTCAAGGCACGGTAATCAAACGAGCGACTTACGTTAAAGATCTAGGAGTCATTCTGGATTCTCAGTTGACGTACAAGTTTCACATCTTGTACATCGTAGACAAGGCGTCAAGAGCTCTAGGCTTTATTTTTCGGATGGCTAAAGACTTCTCCGATATTTACTGCTTGAAGTCCCTTTATTGCTCCATGGTGCAATCGATTCTAGAGTATTGCTCTGCCGTCTGGAATCCGAGCTATATTAATGGCGGGAATAGGGGGCGGGAATCCGAGCTATATTAATGGCGGGAACTCTCGTTGCAGAACTCCTTTTTCGCATCGACTTACGAGCACTAGGAAGGCACCCGAAGTCTTCGTCCGAACATTCTTCTTTAATATTGGAGAAAATTCTAAATCTTTTACTAGAAAATTAACTGTTGCAGGCTATACTACAATAGATCAAATTACTGGTCGCAGTGGTTTATGTCCCGAACAGAGGAAAAAAAACTGCTTCAGGTATGCTGCACTAATCATTGTTTCAAACGTAAACCCATTCGTGTAGACCACATTCAGGCTGGGTCTCGAATGCGCAGAGTGCGCTATGTATACAACAAATACCATGAACAATTTTATAAACCTTAGCTTGAAAAGCGCATGAAGTGTTTCATTATAACAAACATGATTTTTGTCAAAAAAAAAGAACATGAAACTACATCATCATTTTGAATTGTTTAATTGGTGGCGATATCCACTAAAACCGGGAATCTGTTTATCTGTGTGGTCTATATTTCCCCCGATCGTGTAAGCGACAGCAGCCTTATCGAAAAACACGCTCTTTCTTTGGATTGGATCGTGTCACAAATGGGACGATTTCATGGCATATCGATACTAATGGCTTCTGCTATCCAGACAATTCCTGTTCGTCATTCAGACCGGCTTCGCTCTCCTTGCTTGATGCTTCTTCTACCACCAGACTTCGGCAAGTTAATGGCATTCCAAATGCGAATAACCGTTTGCTGGATTTGTTTCATTAGCGCAGAATTGGGTCAGAGATGTTCCGTACTTCAAGCTCCGACACCGCTTGTCAAAAGCTGTAGAAATCATTCCCCTCTGCTACTGACGTTGGAGTTTAATCCTAAGTACAGCTTCCATGACAACATCGAAAACGTTTATTATGACTTCACCCATGCTGACTTCGAGAAAATGAACAACTTACTCGCCGGAGTGAATTGGAACACGACCCTTGCAAACGGGGATGCGAATTTTGCTGCTTCGACTATGTGTAACATTTTGCTGTACGCCGTTGATCAATTCGTGCCTAAGAAACTCAACCGTAAGCCTCCCAAACCTGCTTGCTCTAATTCCGACCTCAAACATTTGAAACGAGTTAAAAGGGCTGCTCTGAGGAAACACAGCAAACATCGCACTGATTCTACGAGGACAAACTACGCACGCGCCAATGACGATTACAAACACCTCAATAACAGCTTGTACATCTCTCATCAGTCTCAATTGCAGAGTCTCAAAACGAAACCGAAGAGCTTTTGGCGGTTCGTGAATGAACAGCGGAAGGAAACCGGTTTACCCTCCACCATGACCGACGGCACTAACGAAGCTGACTATGTCGCGTATTTCGCCAACTAGTTCCGTACGCAGCTCAGCAGTGTCTTCTGCGACGAAATGCTGGATGCCGAGGGCCTCGAAGCAGCTACTAGCAATGTCCCCCCCTTGTCTGTATTTGGCTCTGCACTCACTATCCATAGTGATATGGTGATTTCAGCAGGCAAGCAGATGAAAAGCTCAACTGGATGCGGTCCTGATGGTATTCCTTCAATTGTCCTGAAGCGTTTCCTTAACACACTGGCTGTGCCCCTGGCTATGGTCTTCAATTTGTCATCAACTTCCGGTGTGTTTCCTGAATGCTGGTTTGTTTTTCCAATACACAAAAAGGGTTGCAAACGATCCGTCACCAACTATCGTGAGATTGCTGCACTAAGTGCTGTATCCAAGCTATTCGAACTAATTGTTCTTCAAAGGCTGCTCCATGACTATTCACATGCTATATCTCCTGAACAACACGGTTTTATGCCCAAGCGCTCGACGGCAACCAACCTCGCCGTATTTACATCGTTCGTCATCCGCGAAATGGAACGCGGTCATCAAGTAGACGCCATATACACAGATCTCTCTGCGGCCTTCGATAAAATGAACCATCAGATTGCAATTTCCAAATACGATAAAATGGGGGTTCACGATCAATTGTTGAACTGGCTCCGCTCATACCTGACTGGTAGAACTATGTCTGTGAAGATTTCAGATTATGCCTCGTCCAGCTTTTCAGTAACATCCGGCGTTCCGCAAGGCAGCCACCTTGGTCCATTCCTTTTCCTGTTATATATGAACGACGTGAACTTGGTCCTCAGATGCCTGAAATTATCCTACGCGGACAAGTGTTCGACGACTGGTGCCGGATCAACAGAGTGTCCTTAAATGTATCCAAATGCTCGGCTATCTCCTTTGGCTGAAAACGAGCGATTTATCTCCACGAGTACATCCTTCGAGGAACTCGCTTGAAACGTGAAACAACCGTCAAGAATCTGGGAGTAATGCTCGACTCCAAACTGTCATTCAAGAACCACATTGCCTATATTGTTTCTAAAGCCTCATCGCAGTTAGGATTCATCTTCCGCTTCGCAAAAAACTTCAAAGACGTTTATTGTCTGAAGGCACTATACTGCTCTTTGGTTCGTCCTTTTTTGGAGTACTGTGCTGTCGTTTGGTCCCCTTTCTACCAAAATGCAGTCCTGAGGATCGAAGCCGTTCAGCGAAGGTTTATACGCTTTGCTTTGCGACATCTTCGTTGGCAAGACCTTCGCAGATTGCCAAGTTATGAAAGTCGGTGTAAGCTCATCAGCCTGGAATTGTTGGAAGGGAGGCGTATGGTGGCCAAAGCGTGTTTTGTTGGTGACCTCCTTCAGGGAAACATCGACTGTTCCACTTTACTTGGTCTCTTGAACATCAACACTCGACGACGAAACCTAAGTTTACAATCTTTCTTTATAAACCGGCACTCAAGGACCAACTACGGCAAACACGAACCTATGCTATGCATGTGTCGCGTTTTCAACAGCTCTTATAACGTGTTTAATTTGAATGTATCCCGCGATGTTAATAAGCGTTGCTTCCGTAGATGTATGTGTAAGTTATTGTTTGTAATTTAGTGTTATCTAGTTGTCATTGGGATAAACATTTTTATCTGTTGACGAATAAATAAATATTAATAAATCACCATTATAAATAAAACTGTGGACTTCAAATGATAAACAAGTATTTAATAAACAAGAAAGTTGTAACGCAAAGTGAATAATTGATGAAAACTTCTGTGGCTTACGAAAACACTATCAGTATACGTGTTTAAAGATAATTAAAACTATAGAAATTTCATAGCTTAGCTAATTATAAAGTACCAGCTGCTTATAAAGTAGTATTATAAAATGTATCGGTAATGAACTTCTAATGTTTCAGAAGGTTTCCCAGGAGGAACACAAAACATCTTTTTTATTAAATATTTTTTTTTTTTTTTTTTTTTTGTAATTCTGCAGTAAAAAACATATTTTGTTACAGCAGAGTATATTTCACGTACATGATATACTATATATTTCATTGATGTTGCTCAAATGGTTTGCCAAGACCATTCAAAACGAACATTGGAGTTAGTCGAGAAATGTTTGTCTTTGTAAACTTGCAGCTAAGTAAATTTAATCATGACGTTGCATACTTAATATTTTCCAGTGTAGGTGATGTTTATTATGAAAATTTTTGACCTCCAGTGCAACATAACAAATATGTTACTCTCTTGTTCAAATGAAGCGCTCTGATGCTTAAGGTTTTCAGAATGCGTTCTTGAACCACATGTGCAACGTAATGAGGACGCATCAAAAAGTCAATAAACAATGTGCTTGCAACGTTCAATTGCACATTATTACTACAGTGATGGCGGTGTAAATATATCCAAATGAAATGAACACTACCGACCACATGTGTTTTGATATGAATTTAAAAATAATCAATAATGGTTGATTTTTAGAGGTTGTTGTTATTTTATTGGCCTAATAAGGAAAATGGTTTTAAGTGCTTTTTATACAACTTCTATACTCTAAGATTTTTTTGTTGGTGGTTAATACTATTTCACTATTGAACATGGATCACTCAAAGAGTGAGAGCATAATATTTTTAACTAGAAAGTAAGAAGAATGATTAGTAATTTCCATTTAATTCCAACTACCTTTATTGCTTATCTTGACAGATACGCGTATTTCGTCTACAATGTGCAGACTTCTTCAGTGTCGTGTACTAATACTGTACTAAGTACACGACACTGAAGAAGTCTGCACATTGTAGACAAAATACGCGTATCTGTCAAGATAAGCAATAAAGGTAGTTGGAATTAAATGGAAATTACTAATCATTCTTCTTACTTTCTAGTTACAGGTATTCCACTAAACAGCTCACACTCTCCATAATTCATAATATTTTTATTTTTGGCTGTACCAGCTAATTAATATATATAAAAAAGCTGCCTACGTAAAGCAGAAATAAATTATCTTCCCAAACAAAATAAACAGTTGTGAAATTAATAGTTGTGCGTAATGACATAAGCTGTTATATTTTTGATTTATTCTGTCAACTCTTCACATAGAAACATAATCAATGATTTTACAAGAAACCCGTAGACCGAATTTTAAGGACATAATTTTTGCTATGTTCCAAACTATACCTAATGTATTCATCACATAGTAAATGTTTGGTATTGGTTAAATTTTCGATACATCAGTACTTGATTGTATATTTTTCAAATGGCTTATTTAAATCAAAACCCAAGCAACAATATTTGTATGAAAGGATTCTAATGTTATGTATGTGGAATAATTGATTGATCATATGCGAAAATATTCATATTTAAGTTGTTTAAAAGTTGCTCAATATTAATTTGTTATATGAAACTTTGAGTTGAGTTAAGCGAATATAGCTTCAAATGAAATACCTAAAGTACCCAACAATAAAAATAAACTTACCAAGACCAACTTTATCAAGATTGGTTTTAATGATCAACTTAAATTATGAGACAAAGTTGTCATCTTTTACAAGTAAGTTATTTAACTTCTCGTGGTTCATAACAGGAAATGACTTATTAAGCTTATTTAAGCAATCATACGATATAGTTTTTCTGGCTATTAGATTTTCGTCATAAACAATGCAATTAAATAATTGCAGTTAATTTCACAATATGTTCTACACAAAAACATGTTAAGAACGGTTGGATATTTTTCACCTATGCTGAAATAACTTCAATTTGAAACGTTCGTGCCTAAAATGATTGAAGTTACACATTTTATTTTATTTTATAATACAATTGGAATTTTATTTGATGACTTAAACCAAAATTACAAATAATCAAATTGCGAGCAATCCAGACTTCGAATATTTCGAAGGTTAGTTATACTAGGATTTTATTTTATTATTCCCTTTGTTTACCTCCAAACGAAATCTTCACTCAATTGTTCTTCAGTTTTTTCAAGTTAAAAACATGGTGTAGCTTCTGAATTATTCTTATACTTTGTTCCAATGGATTGTACACCTTTGTTGAAGGCGTATGGGACATTGTTGTTTTACTTGTAATGCCAGTCAAACATCCTCTTTTACGTATATCCTTTGAACAAATAGGCAACTATTAGTTTAAATTCATATTAAATTTATGTATGTTTAATTATGTGCAATGCAGTAGATTTTAATTCTAAGTCAATCAGGTTTACGTATACAAAAAAAAAACACAATTAAACTACTACGGTTGTTTTTGTCCAGATATATATAATTTAATGATTTCTGCATATGTAAATATCATAGAAGCACTTAACGTGTTAAGAATGGGTCCATAAATATGTTAGTCGGTAGTGTATTCGGTTTGTTCTTAGAAGCCATATGCCAAAATCTTGCAATACAAAATTAGATTTTAAATATCACTCATTTCTCCACAGCTTGAACCTAACATGAACTTATGACGATTTATTACTGTTAAAATTAATCAGAAATCTGATTCTTTCAAATGTAAACATAATTTTTCACAAACTTTTCATTTCTAGTTCTAGAGCAATGCTATATTCTCGAGGATTTATTCAAGGGCGTTTATATTGTTTATAGTAGACCAAAATATTGATTCATGAATCTGAAAGCGTTCAAAAAAGAAACCTATTCCAACACAATTTTTAGATCATTTTAGTTTTCTGTATTTTGTTCACGAATGTTTGGTTGACAACGATATCCATTTAAAAAAAAAGTTATCCTTTGTAAGTCGTGTTTACAATATTTGAAAGTTTTACAAAATACTATTGCAACTCTGTAGGAAAAATGTCAAGTTGCAAACAGGCTCCACCCTTGCGCTTTTTCAATTCCTGTTGTGTATGATTTTGAGGTGTATAGCCAAACAAAACCATCCCTAATTTGTTTCAAGAGAGATTTTTATGCTCTATTGAAACAAGTTGTGCTACTTGGGTTCTAATCATATAACTTCGCATCGACTTTACGACTCATCCCAACCAACTTAAAGCAAACTATTTTAATTTTCCTCCTCCCCTCTCTGATCCTTTACCGAAAGCGCAAAATTGCACGTCACGTTAATCCTGAGATCACGATTAACACTAGGATTGAACGAAATACTAATTAGCTCCTTCTATCACCAGCCTGCGTTTACATTATAATCTTTTTTAGCCTCTACCCATTTCCAAACAATCCCGATACCAGGTGTCAAGAAACGAGAACGTGACCTACACCTTCCGATATCGAATAATTGCATTCCCAACACATCCTAAATTCTCGAAAATCGTAAGCTATCTCTTTTCCTCTTTCTCTTCGTCCATTCGTCGTTGTCGCCTCCGTCGTCGGTCATCTCAACCATCGACTGCCGGTGGCTACTGCCGGTGAGGTTTCATCCGTGCGGGCGCGCGCACGTTCTCAGAGCACTGTCTGTGCGCGATAAACAACGCAATCCGCTGCAGCAGCAATAATCTGGATAATTCGCACAAAAATTGCATTCTTCCGTCTGAGCTCGAGTCAAGCAAATTGACATCGTCCTCGCCACAGCGACCGGTATGAGCCCTTTGCGCTCATGAGCACTCCAATGATAGCATGTGGTATTTAGCTCTTGTTCTCTCCCTCATTTAATTTAATTTACCCACGATAAAAGACGAATCCGTGGATAAGGCAGAACAAACAGTCGAAAGGTTTGCCGATGATTCGCGGATTTGTTCTTCACGATTTTCACTCTGACATGCGGCAAAGAAGGGAGTACCGACGGGCCGAGTTTAAGTAAATATTAAATTGATAGTGCGTTTATTTACAACGTGTAGGATATAATTTAGAGCAAAATGAGCCAGCTGTTGGAAATTGAAATTGCTGTGGAAGAGCATAAGGAGTGCGCAGACCAAGGTGGCAATTATTGGCATACAACGACTTGGGTATCGGATGATATCAACAGTGAACTGCGGTGGTGGCATGGAAGGTGATTCCTTTCATTCCCCATCAGCAGAACCAAGTCGTGGTGTAAGATATCATTATGTAACTGAAACCCCTTTTTTCGCTCTCAACTTCGTGGCAGTGGTAATCAGGAAGAAGTGCAATCGCTCTGACTTTAGTCAATTGGAGACAAGCCGTCGAAGGTGCTGGAATCAAATTCATTCCGACTCGTACGAAAGCAGGCAACGCCTGATGGGTGGATTCGCAATTCTTAGTCAAACCTCAGACGATCGGTTTGGAAATCATACCCCTTTGCTCAGCTCGGAAAACCGAAAGAAAAGCTCTTGGTGAAACTGTTAAAACTAATATAACCGTTATAATAACGACGATAATGAGAAACGAGAGTAAACTCTTTGCGCTCGTTGCGCTTCGCGAACATTTTGTGAAGAAGTGATGATGCTGGGAGTCTTCCTGAAACCACCGAGTGGCGGTGGAACAATGCGACAAAATTGGCATGATTTGGGAAAAAATGTGAAACGAGTATGGTATTTTGAATTTTTTCCCACTATGTACTGCATCTTCCAGCGAAAGCACCATCATGAGGCAGGATAATGTGCGCCCGAAGCAACAGCTATCCGTGAGTACTTTTCGCGTTGTAATATCCAGTTTGCACATACTTTAGCATTTGGGACCTCTGGTGCTTTTGTTCTACCCATCTCTTCCTTGCATGATGATGGGCTGCTTTCTGCTTGGTTGGACGACGACGACGACGACGACGACGCTTGATGATTGAGAGGCAGTCCGCGATGCAAGCCGATAATTGTCACGATTTTTTGCACAAACAGTATTATTTTTTAATCTGTAAAACGTTGCAACTCTGGAGGGCAGCAGCTTGCTCACATCCTCGGTTCGATAGCTATAAAGCGAACGTGTTGTTCTGGTTTTCAGGAAGAGAGATTGACGACGATGAGTGGTTTGAGAAAGTTTAGGTTTGCATATGAGGGGGAATGGATGATTTTTTCATAAAGTTTATTTATGTGTTAAGGCTCAATTGAATCAACTTCTCAGAGCTAAGTTTTAGTATTATGTATACACTGATAATTTTGCCTATCAAGTAGGCAAGTGCCCACCTCATCATTTAAAGATTTTCTCACTTATGGAATAATAATAAAAAAGAGTTCGACTTGGAGAACTAAAAAATCAATTTGTATTGAAATAAACACAGAAACAAAAAAAAAAGTGCAAAAGAACATAGTGATTTCGAAAGCAATTATCTTGTGTATCCGAAAATTGGTGGTTCGTGATGAGCGTGGTTTGTGAAACGGTGAATCGTACCGGGCTGTCGCTAGGAAGTACAGTAGTAGCAAGGCAGCGGTTGGGGAAATTCTACTGAAACAAAAAACGTTCGGATCAGTGGTGGATTGCCCAGGCAGAGGCAGGAAACGCAAAACGGATACACGAACGGACACCAAGATCATGCGCGAAGTCAAGAAAAACCCAAAAGTAACTGTCAGTGAGATCCAGGAAACCCTTCAGCTATCAGTTTCTGGTCGAACTGTTCGTCGCCGTCTAGCAGAGGGGCTGATTAACAAAGTTGCCCTAGAAGCGCCCATTTATCAGCATGGCCAAACGGCTCAGGTTTACTTTTGAGCATGCTGGATAAACCCGTAGACCTCTGGAAAACGGTTCTCTGGAAGGACGAATCAAAATTCGAGCTTTTTAATCGAAAGCGGCGGGTTCGTGTGTGGTGCAGATTGGGTGAGGAGCTTCAGGAGTGCCACATCCAAGGGACAGTGAAGCATGGAGGAGGAAATGTGATGGTCTGGGGGTGTTTTTCGTGGAGTGGAGTGGGTAGCCTCGTGAAAATCCACGGGATAATGACGGCAGATTCCTACACACCAATATCCTGCGAGAAAATCTGGAGGTTTCACTGATCCTGACGGGTCTTGAAGAGAAGTTCGTATTTCAGCAGGACAACGACTTGAAGCATGCTGCCAAGATGACCAAGTCTTTCTTGCAGGTCCGGTCTTGTCGAAACAAACCGATGGAATGGCCTGCACAAAGCCCGGACCTCAACCCCATCGAGAATTTATGGGCGATTCTAGATGCCAGACTTACCAAAACTTGTGTTACCAATAAATTCTAGCTTTTTTTTTTCATTAGGGGGAGTCTAATATTGAGAGACTCTCTTTGACTACATTCTCTTTCATTCATATTCCAATAACCTTTAGGTTCTACTATTTGTAGAGTGTGCTAGCCAGCACTGTTGTGTTTCGATCTGTACTAAAGAATACCTCGAAAGTTTTATTATGGCTGTAATGAATGAAAGAGTGTGAGCCCGCAGATAATCTCTCTGTTAGATTCGCCCTAATGAAAAAAAACCCGAACCAATAATATAAAACACGCATTGAGAAGAGCTTGATCCACAGCACCTAAGGAACTTGGTGAAGAGCATGCCGCAGTGCCTGCAGCTGGTCCTGAAGGCCAAAATAACACACATGACGAGAAAATAAAATGTGAGTGTTTATCAGACGTTGTGTATCAAAAACAAACCCAATGGGAGACAGTCTCCTCTCGCCCATGTATGCATCAAAACAGAGTGTGTGCAATCTACCGCTAGAAAACTATCGCAAGCTATCGGTAGTATTAGAGTGCGTTCTGCCGCGTTTCTTTTGCCTCGTCGAGGTGGTAGGGTGATCTGCTCCTCGAGCTACCCCATAGTGGGATGTTAGGCAAATGAAACGTCTGTGGTTCGAATACTACTTTACCATGCCCTTTCACTCAATTTTCAATACCTCTGTTCTATTTCTAGCCTACCGTACACTCACGGAACTTTCAACTTTCTCTTCATATCTTTCATTCTAGCAAAACATTACTGTCCACTCTTGGTGCCTCATGGCGATGAGCGAGACATCTCCTTCTACATCACACATAAATTATTAAAATGCTTTTCTTTCACTTAAATTTATCTTCCCGGAAGCCAAAATGAAGTGGGCACTTTTTTTGTCACTGTTTTGTTTTTTTAACACGAAATTGTATTTTTTTTTTCAAGTTGAACTCTTTTTTTATTATTATTCCATAAGTGAAAGTTGAAAAGAATACGAAAAATAAGATATCAAAAAAGATTTCAGTGTGTTTACTTTAATTTTCAAAATTAAAACAAATTATAAGTTGAAGGGATAAAACCGATTTTTGCGGTTGTCTCAAGGTTAATTGGAGTATCAATTTTATGGATTAGAAAATTGAATTTGTAAATTTGAACACTGTAAACAAAACAATTTATTCTAGTACCAAAAATTTCAAATAACAATTTGGAATTAACACTTTTGAATGGAAAAAATCTAAACATGTGAGTTATAATCAAACTACAACCTCAGATGATGTTTAATCAAAAACACACACATAAATCTCATGAAATCCAGATTGCGTACAGTTAATTTATCTCAAATCTGGTACATTAGGTTGTCTACCTCGAGCCCAAAGGGAATCATGAATCTATTGATCTGACTTCACGGTGCCGTGTATGTTTGTTTGTAAGGTTGCCACCATCCCTTTTAAGACCTTGTCATGAATGCAGCTCCACTTAATAGCAAGATCAAATTGAGTTACCGGGTTGAATTTACAGTAACACTGTATGAAGGGCCAAAAACTGTGGGGCGGACCCGTAGTCAGAGACACCTACGTAAAACTCGCGGGAACATAAGATTCTCCTTCCAACGATACGATCCAACAAATCGAATAACTCAATTCGCAATACTTATTAAGCTTTCTACGGGACGGCTTGTTAAGAAGGGCGCGTCACTCTCGCTGAAACTGTTAAAGTAAAATTCACAGCATCACAATCGAATCGGTAGGATAAAGAAAATTATTTTGTTTGTTCCCTCCTAGACACCGGTTTGCATACCACTCCATTGTCCAAATCGGAGTGGGGGGTCCGGGGCCCTTCCTTCCCAATATACATATGTATATATATATACAGGGTGTTCGGTTCCTTAGTGCAAATATTTTCAGGAGCGATAGGGGATGATATTTGAAGAAAAAAATTGTTCTACGCATATGGTCAAATCTCAAAGTTTACGGAGTTATTAAACTTTTAATGTTTTGGTACGTGTTAGTCATAAATTAGCTGTAACACAAAAAATATGTTATTTAGCCAGATTATTTTTCTTTCATAAGAAAGCTAAAAAAAATTTCTACATAAAAGCTTCTTTAAAACTTTGAGTAAATATCATTTAATGTCTTTTTAGGGGTAAACATGTTTTAAACATCTCTTTTTAAAAGGGTTTTTCATGTTTTTTTTTGCATAAAACACGTTTTTAACATCAGTGGATAATTGAACAAAAACATGGCTTTAAAAGTGTTCTACAGCACTCTCTCTCTGACATAAACTTTCTAACTTGCTTATTGGTTTTTGCAATTTTGTTATGAATGTGACATGTTGTGTCTCCAATTGGCAGATAATAAAATCAAGAATTCAACCCCGGCGTCGTAATGTCTGTGCGCAGGACGCCGAGCAAACTTGATCACCACACTGCTTGATGGGGCGTCCAAGGAGAAGAGTGTCTTAATCTTAAATCCGTAGAAATTTGCGAAATGGGCGAATCTGTTGAAGCGGCCTTAATATTTCAGTATACATTCATGGACTACTGGGTGGGTTGTTTTGGGGTGTATAGCTGCATTTTTTTATTTGTTTTATATTTTTGTTTTTTTTTTTTGGAAAATAATAATAATATTTTTAAAGAAGATTTGTTTGGAGGTGGGGTGGGGGGGGGGGGTTTGCAGGTTGTATAGATTTTTTATTGCATTGTATTATAAGTTTTTTTTTCTTTTATTTGTATCAGGAGATGTTATTTTTTTTTTTTTTTCATATTAATAAATTTTGTTTTGCTACGCTTGTATTAGATTAGATTAGATTGGATCATTGACCAACCTGTGTATGTCATCATTTAAGCCTATAAGATCCACTACAAATGAGTATAGCGGTGCAAGGAAACGGAAAAGCACATCGATATTTTAGATACACTATTCTTTTTACATAGTTTCAGGTCATCCATGGAGTTTTCAAGCTTCGTAAAATAATTTTAAATTTTTTTCTCGTGGCTATGATTGTCTAAACTGTTAGTTTCATAATAGATAGGCAAATCTTTCTTTGATTGCAGCAGGTCAACAATCTGCGGATATTTTACATTGTAATACATATCCCTTCAGAATGTTCAATGTACTAATTTATTTTGCATCGCAAATTTATTTTTTATTTTTATCATTATCATTACCATTATTTATTTAAATATTATTTTATCATTCTTACCTCGGAGCGTATGAGACGGGTTGTCCACGCATCCTCCCTGTGAATTTACAACATAATGCGTTGTAGTTCAAATCTATTCATTTGAATCAAACTCATTTTACAGAATCATCTTTTGCGGTTAAGGCAACTCAGTAGGCCTAGCCACTTTGACGCTTGTATCATCTCTTTGATATGCTGCAAGCATCAATATTAGCAACAAAAAATAATTGAGCGTCATCTAACCCAATTATTTCCCGGATGCTTTCTCGTTCTGATTGAGTTTGTGATAGATAAGATTAGACTAGATTTGTATTAAATTTAATAAAATATCATATCGCTTTATATCATAACATAAGGTATCGCTTTATATCATAACATAAGATAATAAGATGGCGTAATAAAAAAAATGCTATTAAAAATACTAAGCAAGACAGTAATTTATAATAGAATATACATCCGTTACTAAGCTGACCACCTACCCAATCAAAAGACTTCAGCTGTTGCTGCTTTTGTAGGATTACAATCAGACTAGTCAGATTAGTGTTTGTATCCACAATAAAAGTTAGAAAACATAATATGCGTATTTAGAAAATTTGTCTGATATGAACTGACTTGTTACTGAAAATAAAAAAAAAGATATGTATTTATATTCTAATAGTCCTGGAAAAGCTTAAAACATAGTAGATCATTCTAAATATCAAAGATAAAATTTCAATAAAATATCAATGATGTTTTCTGAGAAGCAACATATTATTCTATGGGATAAATTTTCCAAAAATTTCTTCGTGCTGTTCTAGTTACATTTCAAATATAGTAATTTGAGTGATCGAAGAGCCCAGTTTGATGATTTCCTTAATAAATGGCTTATCTGATCATTATACCACTAAACAAAATATTTAATTTTATTCCCAAAAAATATATATATATATATATATATATATATATATATATATATATATATATATATATATAAGCGCATGCCACTTTTTCATGAATATAGAAGTTAAAGTTCAGAAGTTCAATATTTAAGTTAATGCTTTGCTGAAATGCCGAAAACAACTTGATCCTTTAATGTTCGCCATGTTGCTCCGGGCTCTTGAGATAAATGGTTTTTAAATGGTAAATGTATGATATATGATATGTACTACCACCCATTGTAGCACGGAAACTAAGTCCGACAGCAATGGGATCTCCTCTTTGTTAGACTTGAACAAAGCTTTAATCACCACTGATTATCCTAATCATGCCATTGTATGAAAGGCCAAAAAGGGGTTGGGTGGATAGATATGCAACATCACTTATACGTATCCACAGGGATATAAATAATCTCCTTCCAACAACAAGACTGAACAATTGGTCAAAAGAGCAAGCTATCTAACATGAGGATGCCCCAATGGGCGGGGAGAAGAGCCCGCCCTCTATTCACAAACTGTTAGCAATGGGGAGTTAGTATTCCTACTCTCCCCATCCAGAGTGCTTCAATCGGGTGCCCTGATGGTCCCTCCCATTCCCATGAAATATTTATATAATGGTGTTTATATTTATGTAAATGAAAAATACTACAAGCATTCGTATCTATAATATATGATCTTCATTCGGTTGATCCTGAAATGCAAGAAATGTTGTAAAATGTTGAAGTGTAGAGTACTGTGATTTGCGCTTATGAACGTTTTCGTTCGTTTTCAGCGATAGCAACATTTCACCAAAATCTTGAGGTATCCTGAAAAAGTTTGTTAAATCTATTGAAATTTTACAAAACTAACATCTATGCATTTTAATTTACCGTTGCCATGGTCACTATTCGCTACAGGATCCTGATTTTATAACAGCAATCCACTTTTATTTTTGCTGACCTAATAGTTATTGCTACCAAGTAAGGAATGGGAAAATTTAACTGGAAGGGAGTTAAAGGCAAATGGGCAAAAAATAACAATAAATAATGTTTAAATCATCTATGAAGTAAAATCAATAAAATCATATTACCGAATATAATGATATTGTAAGTTATGATGAAGTAATGACAAAGATTGAAATGTAAAATCACACACTAACCAAATGGCACACAGCGCTGCATGAATCAGATCAGCTCTGAATTGGTAAAAATCTCATTTGCTATCCGGAAATGAAAAATACATTCAGCAATAAGTGTAAAAGCCTACCACAGATTCCGTAATTTTCAAAAACCTACCACAGCTGTAATTTTGCTGCGTTATATACTGGACATATAAGGAATGCTAGATGTCATAAATTGAAATTTGTGAACTAGATACCGCTGAAATCAGGTTTGTTGTATGAAAATGTGAAGGTCATGATATGATAGAAATAATACGATATTGTAAAGAAATACTACATAATGTACACTGATAGGCAAAATAAATTGCCCACCTCATCGTTTTTTTTAATTTCTCTCATTTACTTGGTTCAAATTAAAGTAAACACACTGTATTTTTTTTATTATCTTATTTTTTATATTCTTATTAAGTTTCACTTATGGAATACTGAAAAATAGGAGTTTTACTCAAAGAAAAAAACATCAATTTGTGTTGAAAAACAAAAACAGTGACAAAATAAAGTTCCCACTTCACCTTTTCCTCCTCCATGCTTCATCGTGCCTAGGATGTGGCGCTCCTGAAGCTCCTCTCTCGATCTGCACCAAACACGAACCCGCCTCTTTCGGTTAAACAGCTCGAATTTTGATTCGTCCGTCCAGAGAACCGTTTTCCAGAACTCTAGGGGCAGCATACTCCTTAGCAAACTTAAGCCGTTTGGCTTTGTTTGCCTTGCTGATAAATGGGCGCTTCCGGGCAAGTTTGCTATTCAACCCTGTGCTACGAGACGGCGACGAACAGTTCGACCGGAAACTGATAGCTGAAGGGTTTCCTGGACCTCGCGGACAGTTACCTTCGGGTTCTTCTTGACTTCGCGTATGATCTTGGTGTCCGTTCTCGCATCCGTTTTCCGCTTCCTGCCTCTGCCAGGGCGATCCACCACTGATCCAAACGTTTTAAGCTTCAGAAGAATTTTGCCAACCGCTGCCTTACTGATACTGTACTTCTTAGCGACAGCCCGGTGCGATTCACCGTTTTGCACATTACGAACGACCGATATTTCGGATACACAAGGGAATTGCTTTTGAAAGCACTGCGTTCTCCATTTTTTTCAATTGAATCAAATGCGATCACGTATACAAATGCACCAGGTTGAGCCGTTTGCTTCAAAACATGTCAAAATATCAAAACATAAACAATCGAGGGGTCTTCCAATGGAAACTTATCGAAAACATATCGATTTTTGAAGTGGGCACTTTATTTTGTCACTGTTTTTTTTTTTTCAACACAAATTGATTTTTTTTTTCTTTAAGTAAAACTCCTTTTTTTTCAGTATTCCATAAGTTAAACCTAAAAAGAATATAAAAAATAAGATAATAAAAAAATACGGTGTGTTTTCTTTAATTTGAACTAAGTAAATGAGAGAAATTGAAAAAACGATACGATGAGGTGGGCACTTTATTTTGCCTATCAGTGTACATATAATAATTAAATGTCACTATTTGCCTCTTTCGCTGGAAAGTTTGATGACTCTGAAACTAAAATAGAGTGAAAATCCCAACGTGATAAAATAAAATAAAGTTGAACACCTGGGCGCAAAGCAAATAGGAAAGAAAATTTAGGCAAATAAACTTCATATGATTTTGATTACTGCCCAAAAACGGAAACTCAATAAATCCAAAGCAAAAAAATTTTTTAAATGGATGACAGGAAATTCTTTGATAACTCTTTTTTCCTACTGGGCCCATAAATGATTCTGATTATGTCTGTAAAATAGAAAACTTAGGATTATAAACAATGTTGGTTTTTTAATTAATTATTTTGTACGAAGAATTTTTTTTGTAGAATTTGTCGTATATAATCCTCTCTCTAAAAAAATGTAAAAAACCATCATAAACACTTAGAAAATAAGAGTATTCGGTAAGTCCCTTACCGAACCCTCAACAGCCGAACGTTCGAGAATCCGACTTAACGGATTTCGGTAAAATTTGACAAGTTCCGGTATTTTTTTACCGGAATACTGTAAAATTTCATCAAAATCCGGTAAATCGGATTACCGAATGTTCAGCCGTTGAAAATTCGGTAAAAAACTTACCGAATACTGCAAAATTTTCTAAGTGTGTAAAGTGAATTAGGCAGGCCAAAACTTGCAACGATGCAAATGCGAAGCTGAAAATAGCATAAAAAAATATTGTGAAGGGATGTTATAAATTTATAAATTAATATAAATTATATGATAACAACAATTATATTTGTACTGTCTGCATGTCTACTGATCCTGCTGCAATTGTAGACGAACTTGCACTATCAGAGCCACGAGGGAAGAAAACAATTCAAAATTATTATACAATACTTGGGAATCCCATGGAGGATCTGAAATAATATACCGTATAAAGAATACTTCCATTTTTCGTGGTAGGGTAAGATTTCAGCATGCTACCTTCCTACATCGCGTTGGTGGGACTGCTTCCTAAGGTATAGCTGACGCGATACAGCGTTTCTTACTCAACCGCTGGATGCCAGGACAGACGCTATTTGGGCCTCACCTCCTTGGAGGACAGACGCTCGGCACGCACCTCCTCAATCTAGCTGAAGTCAGAAGGACAACAGTGCCCAGGCTGCACTACCAGCTAAGTACGCAACCCTTAGCTGGCGGTCTTTGTCATCTCTTGACCCGTGGAAGCATGAGGTAGGAACTTGTGAGGACCATAGCTATGTTGCGGGGAGGCACGCTCCATCCCAGGTGTCTACTCACCATTTTGCAGCCCAAATGGTTTTTAAATGGTAAATACAGTGGAAAACTAATTGATATGATATTACCACAATGGAACTGACTCTTAGCTTCGGAACGAATAGAGGAGTAGATAGAATGCAGTACACTAAGGTTTTTTTACACGGTTTTTTTACACGGTTTTTTTTTGCACGGCTTTTTTTGCACGGATTCCGGAATTAACAGGCCCGGAATTAGATGGACCTTTTCATTCGGATTTCCTCCACTATGTGCACTAGTGAGTATGAAAAAATTAAAAATTAAATTAAAACTAAAAATTAAAATTGAGCATTATCAACTTGTTCTACTTCATGATTCTGATAAGATGGATAGTTCTAGTCGTCGGCAAAGTTGTTCAGGTCACGGGCATTCAACAGATGGACCATTCTGTTTGGAATTCCACCGCTACGTGGTGCTAGTAAGCATGCGAAATTGAGCATTTTCAAATTGTTCTACTTGTTCTGTGTGGAGATAAGTATTTATGTGTGAATAAAGGTGTGTGTATGTATGTAACCGTGTATGTGTTTATGTGTAGGTGCGTATAAATAAACGTGTGAGTGAGTGTATGTGTGTATGATTTTAAATGTGTTTCTTGAGTGTATGTGTAAATATGCAAGTGTATTTGTGTGCATGTAGTAATGTGTTTTAATAAGTATGGATGTATGTATGTGTATATGTTTATGTATGTATGTGTGTGTATGTGTGTGTATTTGTGCATGTGTGAATGCGTGTATGTGAGAATATACGTATGAATTTTGTGTGTATGTATGTATGCATGTGTTATACATATAACACATACATACATACATGAGCGCATATGTGCACACATATACAGAACAGCAGTGTGACGCGATCCTTTAAGGCTTTGAACCCAGATGCCGTACGTTCAGTTAAAGCTATGTAACTTCTACAAGGCATCTTTTTCCAAAATAGACCAGTTTCATAGGCGTTGAAGACTTGGTCTGCATGGTAGGCACCATCCTCAATAATTTTAATCAGTTTTGATGAACCAATATAACCATCCCTTGTTCAACCATATCTTATCAGAATCACGAGATAGAATAAGTTGAAAATGCTCAATTTTGCATGCTGACTAGCGGCACATACCGGTGGAATCCCGAATGAAACGGTTCACCTTTCGAATGCCCTTGACCTTCTTAACAACTTTTCCGAAAACTAGAACATCACGAGAGAGAACAAGTTGAAAACGTTTAATTTTGCATGCTCACTAGCGCCACATAGCGGGGGAATTCCGAACAGAATGGTCAATTTGTTGAACACGGAGAAAAAACTATAATTCAATCAATAATATTTCATCTGCAATCAGCTATATTTTTGCATTGGTTTTTCGATAACCCATGTGCATGATTGAAACAACCATACATTTCAAGTTGATTTAACTAATGTATGCTTGAATCACCATCAGTAAAATATGGTTGATTCAACTATAAAATGGCAATATTGAAAGAAAAAACTTTTTTGTTGGTATTTTGACAGTTGACCTACATTGCCAGTAAGTTCAACCATGACTATAGTTGAACTTATTGAATGACAATAGCTGGTTTGAATATGCTTGGGGTCAGTCCAATTTTTAAATTCATTACATAATTTAGGATTAATTTATGATTTTAGTATCTATTTTTATGGTTCCAATAATACTACTGTTTTTCATCTTTTACATTCGAAAACAAATGTTCTTATTTAAATGATGTATAAATGATTGTAAATTCACAGCCTGTTTACCTAATTATGCATTATAAGTTGATAGGCTATGAATCTAATTTTATAATATCTAATATTTCACTAGTCCGCTGCAGTTCGTTTGATTGCAAATTATTTGTCAAATTGAATGGGAATATATGCATAGCCCAGTCATCGTTATGTTTTAAATTTATTGATTCAATCTGGTAAATGTTCCTTAGTAGTTAAGAACTGAAACATTGTAGCCATTTGCTGAAAAAAAATCAAAATTTCTTGGTACAATGATCGAATAATTGAAAAATACACACTAATGAAAACCTATATTGCTGGTGCTGAAAACTGGAATAAATTCAATGATTCAACAAATTTTTCATCCACCACAAACTCAGCAAGAACTTCCTCCGATTTTGTTTTCTTGTCGATCGCCCTGATAAACTTGAAAGTGATCTGAAAACGAGCAGGTTGTTGTTTTTATTTTTTTGTAGAGTTCATTCAGGTATACACACTGTTTTATATTTGGAATTATAACAATTTTGTTTTGATTTAACTCTATAACAGGTGTGCAAAAATGATCGCTCCAAAATTTTTATTATAATCAATTATCGAGATTGTTATTTCATCCCCCCCTTATATCTCTTCGTGAATGCCCTTGACCTTCTGAACAACTTTACCGACGAATAGAACTTTCCATCTTATCAGAATCATGAAATAGAACAAGGTGAAAATTCTCAAATGCGCATGCTCACTAGCGCCACGTAGCAGAGGAATTTCGACTGAAACTGTCCATTTTTTGAAAGTCCTTGACCTTCTGACCAACTTTACTCAAGACCGCAACGTTGCAGATATTAAGAGTCTCGAGATATAGCATCATGAATGTACCTGTATTATCTCCACTTATCCCCACACACATTCACTCCGGTCCTATTTTGTGTTCTGGCCCTGGGGCCCTCGCTTGACTCTTGGACCTTGTTGTGCTATCCATTTCACGGTTTACAAAATCTTTTAAGTGTTTTTCATTGCAAAAGATTTCGCGTGTTATCGCAGTTTTTTTTTTACACGGATTCCGGAATTAACGAGTTTTTCTAAACGGTTTTTTTTGCACGGTACGTATCCCCTGTGTAAAAAAAAATCTTAGTGTACAGTAGAATAGGTAGAGACATGTTGGATGGACAAAGAGCAGATGAAATAAGATAATACACGAAACGGGAGCGTACTTTATAGAAATAAAATGTATGTTGTTATTTTGAGAGTATTTCAAATAATTGTTCGAATAATTGTCCTTAAGTTTTGTTGAATTCAAAGTTAAGGGAAATTGTGTTGACGCGTTGCTTCGAGTGTGTCTTTAATTAATATTCGTGACGTCTTCTTCGTGATCGGAGTTTGACAATAAGTTGCATCCTCTTTGCTGCAATCGTGCCTCTGGCGGAAATAAGTGATGCTGCCGATGATGGGAGCTTGGCGTTACGTAGTGTCATTTTGGGTTTGTGTGATCTCTACCTGTGACTTATGATGAGGTATTTTGTTGATGCGGAAGATTATGCTGCATTGCCATACGGTTTCTTAACCGTCCTATTTCAGTAGTTGTCAAGCTAGCTCAATCTCATCTTTCCAGGAAGATTTAAATGGACTCGCTCTAAGGGAGTCCGGGCAAATTAAACTTGGCATGCGGTCTCCTTTACCGGAGTGGCGCTTAAGCCGCATGCTCGCTAGAGATTGGCCAGTGTTGGCTACAACTTATATAAGCTTAATTTTGCTGGTTCAGGGCTAACATCATCGAAAATATTCCCGAAATGCAAGTGGAGGGATTGCTCCGTGACACCAAAACACACTCTACAATAACATGACATTTTAAAAGTGCCAGGTGGTGGTAGACGGAGTTCATATCTTTGGCTTGTTTGAACCATAAACATTACACTCAGTAGCAAAAAAAAAGCCGAGCGAAATTTTTCTTCTAAAAAATGCCATGTTCAACCTTCTGTTACTTTGTCAATTATCAATATTTTTGGCTGAAAATTTGACAAAATTATAATTCATGTATAGACTTCATGTGATCAAAAGTTCATATTGATAAGATTTATAAATTTTAAGTTTTCCTAACATATGTGAAAAAAGTCGTTTTAGGACATATCAATTTTAAAAATACGTATTTCTGTGAAAAAATAAGGTAATATATTAAAAATTTCATCGAAGTCTAAAACAATTAAAAAAAATGATGTAGACAAAATTTGAACTGTTTTCATCAAGTGGTTTGGACTACAGCTGGCGTCAAAGTTGACGCACCAACATGAGTATTTCCCTTTTTCCCCCGATATTGAACATGCTGAAATATCGGTGCAAAAAAAGAGCATTTAGTTTTTTAGACTATGATGAAATTTTGAGTATGTTACCTAAATTTTTCACAGAAATACGGATTTTTGAAATTGAAACGACTTTTTTCACATATGTCATGAAAACATAGAATTTAATCAACATGAAATTTAAAGCACATAAAATCTATACATTTGTTATAATTTTGTCAAATTTTCAGCCAAAAATATTGATAATTGACAAAGTAACAGAAGGTTGAACATGGCTTTTTTTGGAAGAAAAATTTTGCTCGGCTTTTTTTTTGCTACTGAGTGTATATCCATGAAGAGAAAAGGTTGGGGCAGCATGAGGGAACCTACTCGTAGCTATTAAGAATTAACAAACAAGGATGTGCTAGTGCTTCAGTCAAAGTCTACTAAAGTCTCTAGTCGAAACCTACTTTATTTGATAAACTTCATTATCCTAGAATGTGATGATAAAAACCAATTCAAAGACATTTATTTCAATTGTTGAACTTTCTAACACTTAGGAAAACCTAAATTCTTCTGACTCACAAGGATTATTGAAATATCAAATGGAATTTTAATCAGGTTTAAACTCCGATGTCCTTTACCTAAACATAAGCAAAAACTTTAAGAATTTTGTTAGCTTATGCTTGATTTCTACTGAAAAATATCTTTTTTTCCCGGAAAAATCTGAGACTTTGGCTAAACTTTTGGCTCGTGCTGACCCAGTGTGCCACGGGAATGTAGAGATATGAACTACTGGACATGCTCAACCTGGCTTCAAAATAAAACATTCAATTTGCATGCCCCTGCACATAATTGGTCACTGACCTTTGTGGTTAGGAAAAATTGCTGAGCAGAATTCCAAGTTAAAAAAAAATGCCATCTAGAACTGTTTCATTCCATCATAATGACGATACGACCTCAACAGACGTCGTCTTTGTACGCCACCAACGACGGTGGTCAGATGTTTAGCGCAGTCGACAACAAAAGGACATCCAGATCAAGGAAACCCACAAAAAATGCCCATGCAATTTGCTCCCTCCGGGACTCATGGGTGGTCAATTTTAATTGAAAAGTTAGATCGTCGAAGCAGTACATACATTCACACAGCTTCCAGGCTCTATCATGTCATGGAACGTATATGCAGAATGGTGGCGATGGGAGACAGGCATGTGCACCGGGTCACCGGAAGCGCCAAAACGAAAGGATATGTAAAACAGATGTCAACCGTGTCGTCTCATGCCTTCCTGTTGATGATCCGAAAACGAACTGAGCGCAAAAATCACACCAATGAAGGTGCACACAAGTGGAAATTGTAAAACCACATCCCATTGATTGGATGATGGCTATCGGTGTTACTGGTCGGACAAGCTTCTTGGCCACAGGGAAAATGTAATTTGAAAGGAAATGAGACTGTCCGGTCGATCTTTATCTTTCATTTGAAAGTGCAATCGTTTTTGTGTTGATGACGATGATGATGATTACTTACAGTGAAGATGGTTCCCTTTAAAACATAAGCAACCGAAGTAACGTTCCCATGGTCTCAAAAATTGTTGCAACATCCAGCGACGACACCGACGAGCAATCGGGGAACGCGTGCAGTGCTACAATTAAATTAAACGAATTAAAAAGCAGTTCTCGTTAACAAGACATAGGTCCTTTAGGGGCCCACCTTGAAACTGAACGCGAATGCGATTATTGAATTTATAGAGTGCTCGATAACGCCTTCGCTGAGCTTCACCAATGCCGCATTACTACAAAGTTTCCGCGTCCTCCAAACGAAAAGTGAACACATACAATCGGTGAAATTTCCATATAAAGCTTAATTTCGATCCATATAAGCCGGTACGGGGCGGGCGAGAGAAAAACGACCAATCTTTCGAGGGCTCATTTGTACGCCGCCTCAGTGCCTTGGCCTCACCGTCGGTCGTCGCCGTCGTCGTCGTTATATCTGATTGAAATTGAAGTCGAACAAATGTGCATCGATGTTCCTGATCTTCTGCGATGGGTTCCGCACTAGATGCTGGCAAGAAGCAATCCAAAATGAAAGCTACATTTCCATGCAACTTTGTTGCAACAACGTCGTCGTAGGGCTCGAATGCGTTTTTCTCACTAGTATAGTTACCTGTGAAGAGTGAAGTTCATAGCCAAGGTACGCAAGCAAGGAACACTGCTAGAGCAACGTGTGCTCTCCACACATAGATGTGGGTGAGAAAAAGCGATCACTTTCCTTGGCGTGGAAGCCTCCGGTGTTCTTTTTTTGATGTTGATATGGTGAGTAATGGGTTTTGCTCGATTGGAAATGTAAATTAATGTAGCAGCAAAGTAACATGACATACCTCGAATAGGATCCCGACATTGAACTGTGAAATAATTGACAGCCGTGTAGATTACATAGCTTGCAGCTAAATGACATGTGTAGAACAAATTGAATATGCTAGATGAATTTAAATATTTTGATTATGGGATTGATTTCCTTCAGGGAGCCAATGATTCGGTTTTTTGAATGCAATAAAAACACATAAGTTCTAGTCAGAAAATCGTGTGTGAATTGAACTGGTGTACGCTTTGGAACGTTAAGAACTATTAACGAATTTATAAATAAATAAAAATAAGAAGAAGATTAATGCGCTTGTGTGCAGCAAACAGCTGAACAAAGCGTAGTTGCAGATTTAAAGTAGACCCCACTGTACTTCATTTCTTCCTTTTATTAACATCTGTTTAAGCAGTTCCCAAGATTTAAAGTAGACCCCACTGTACTTCATTTCTTCCTTTTATTAACATCTGTTTAAGCAGTTCCCATACCAGGTACACTTGCGTGCTGGATAATTGGCCGCCACGGCATATGACCTCCCTAGACAGCCCGTAACCAAAATCGCTCAATGAACTTTCTGTGAATGGCCTCGTGAAAGACTCTCGTATGTGGAAGCAACTTCCCCGTAAACAGCATAGCCATCTTAGGATTTGCTTTTGCTCTACACAATCGCTTGAAACTCCAAGTCACTTTGGGGCACGTAGAGTCCCATACCCATGACGTCGAGTGCGCGGATGTTGATGTTGGTTACATAAAGTGTGCACAACTACAATGCGCACATCCGGACATGTTCTGGGTACCCCAAGTGTAGTGGCCAGTTTCGGACTAGGATCAAAACTTTTCATGCCACACCTTTGTATGTGCAGTTTTATTAAGCATGCAGAACCTCATTGGACACATCCCAACATGTTCCGAGGTACCATAGTGGAAGATTGGCACAATTTTGAAATCCAAGATGGCCGTCATCGCTATTAGACATATAAAGACTGAACTCAAAAATATGAGACACACACAAATAGTTGCCAAAAATTTTTAGTCGAATCTCCTTCAAACTTTCAGGGAATAAACTTGACAAAATCCACTTTTGACCGGTAGTGTAGAAGAGAAAGCATAGAGGTTGTCCGAAAATGGCTAGTCATTGATCCATTTCAAGGATATCAGTAGACTACTCAACATAAATCATTATTTGCTCTTCAGTGACGTGTACTAACGATTGCATTAAAAAAAAAAAGCCATCTTTCATGCGTTTACCTTAACCCGCACTGACGAAACTGCCCATGCAGCATCAATCATAGTAACCCATGAGTCAGCAGACAAAATTTGACAGCTCTATCAGTCGAACTCTAACCGTGATGGCAAAAACAGTGAAGCAACTCCGCAAAAACAGTGTGCGCGTTCAAAGAACAGCAACCCCACCGCGTCGAAAACGGACATTGTGCGGCACTTTGTTGTCGCCGGAAACGCCCGTTCCAGCATCTACAACATCCTGGCACTATTAGACAACAATCAGAACATCGAAAGAAAGCCCGGTTCCGGACGGCCAACGACCCTGAGCGACAAGAAGCTCCAAAGGATGCTGAAGAGGAAGACCGATGGAAAAGTGGTTACATCGCTGCGTGCGCTTGGCCGGCCAAACAGTGAAAAAATACCTGGCGAACATGAACATACATGTCAGGAAGCGAAAGTCACGTCCACTGGTTTCGGAGGTTATTGACGCAGCGGCAGCGGCTGAATAAGATGGTCTACTCGATTTTCCCGGCGAATCTCAAAGTGGCGGTGGTGATGGACGACGAGAACTATCTCACCCTGGATGGCAACGACTGGCAGGGCACTTCGTATTTTACTTCCCCCACGAAGGAAGTGAGCTCCGAGGTAAAGTTTATTTCACACACCAAGTTCCCCAAGAAGGTGCTGCTGTGGCTGACAATCAGCGAGAAGGGGATGTCAAAGCCGCTCTTCTTTCGCTCCGGACTGGCCGTGAAAGAGGAAATTTATAGAACGAAATTCCAGCCGGAAGTTGCGTCGTTCATCAAGAAATACCAGAAGGGCGAAGACGCGGTGTTCTGGCCAGATCTGGCGTCGGCCCACTACTCGAAGCGATCGTTGGAGGAGATGGAGCGGCTGAATATCGATGTGGTACCCAAGTCGGCGAACCCGCCCAACGTCCCCCAGCTGCGTCCCATCGAGTATTTCTGGGCCAACCTGAAGCGTAAGATCTACTCCAACAATTTTGTCGCGAGAACTGAGGAGGAATTGATACATAAAACGAAGAAAGGACTCATAAACATGCCTACAAGCATGTTTTCGTCCACCATGGCGAATTTTCCGGTTGACTGCCGGAAGGCCGCTCGCAAGGGCGTAGAATTGTTTTGCAAGTAAGCTTAAATAATTACCTTCCATGGGAAATTTATCAAAAACAATTATCTGTCTTAGCTTTTTTTTATCGCCAGCCGAAAAAGGTCTATTTGTTAATGCAAACGTTAATCCTCGAAACTGAAGATGTCTGTACATTGTAGACGAAATATATAAGCAATAGAGCTAGTTGGAATCAAATAGAAGGTTTTGAGAACCGTCAGAGCAAACCCTGGACTAACAGATAATGAAATCGCACAAAAATACGCTGCTGCTCGCAGTTCAAAGAATTCCTTTGCGAGTAGGATATCGTTCTTATTGAGCCAGCAAGAGAACATTGAAGTAAAGTTTCGTCACCAAAACTCGAGCTGGGAAATTGAAAGGTCGCAGCAAGCCGCGCTTCGAAACTGACGTGTTTTGTTTTTGCTGCGTCGTTTTCGCGAAAAAAAAATCAAACAATAATTCGTAATTTAACTTGAACTAACAGTGAAATCATAAAATCTCCGCGTGCATTGTGTAAGCCGTCGCGAATACAATCGATTGCCTATCAAAATGTGTGAGTGTCGGTAGTATTTCCCCGTTTTTTGTTTTGTTTTTGTGCTTCGCCCCCGCACCTGGAAGAAGTGTTACATCAGCTTAGTTTTGGTTATTAGTGGTAATATTGTGACACTCGGGCATAAATTATTAGTTTAGAGTGTTTTTCCACTTTGTCGCGAGTGAATCGATGATTATTAGCAGTTTTGAAGCTCGATATAGAGTCGCCTCATAGCGGGGATTTGCATTATTAGCAGAGTGTGGAGTGAAAAAAAAAAAGAAGACTAGTGCAATGTGGAGAACGGCCATTTGCTGGTCAGAAGCGGCAAACGAAAACAACGCGCATGGGCGGGTGAAAAGCTTGCACATAATTTTAGGTGCATTCACCACGGGGTGTACAGAGTTTTGTTATGCAGGTTGCATATCTAGCGGGCTGTTTAGAAACGTTAATTTTTGCGCTTATTTAATCACGAGTGCATGAAATTAATTACGAATCAACGTCGAAAATTTTTATTTTTATGAATGAACAAGATAGTGTGATTAAGGATGCGGCCATGGGTGAGATCTATCTAATTATAACTATATAACAATAATCTTATTTTCAAATAATACTAAATACGTGCCTGGTTTGGAAATTTAAAATTTCCAAATCTGGAAGTGTGTTGCAGTGCCCTTATCCAAATGATATCGGTAATGTTTACATGCGGGGCTTATTGTATGTGAAAGTAACCTCGGAATGGGCGTGACTCTCCAGACATTCTGAAATGGGTTGCTGGATCTGCAGTAGAGCTATCACTTTCTAGCTCCCGGATTAAAGCTGCTTCCAATGGTCACTTGAATGATTGTTGTAAACAGATTTCTTCCATAATACCATTGCCGGCCGATGGGTGTTAGATTGGACACACACACACACATACACAAGGGGGCTTCAAATGGTGAGTTGACAACTTCGAAGGAGGATGCGGCCGACCTCTCGTCCTCACAAGTTCCTACCTCACGCCTCCACGAGTCATATGATCACAAAAGACTGCCAGCTGAAACATGGAGACGCTGGTTGGCGTAGCCTGGGCAATGTTGTCAATCTGACAATAGCGAAGTGAGGGGGTGCGACTGAAGATCGTGTACCTTTAAATCATATTGTATATTTCCCATTCTCATTTTATCAATAATTTCAGCACGCTCTGGAATCATTTTTGCATTCCAAAACCATGTAAAAGCCGGGAGAAACACGACGGGCATCAAAGGCTCAATTTGTTTTTCAGCATTTCAGCATTACACTTAATTTAAAATTGCACTTCTGAATTTCAACTACATTTATAAAAGACTGGCATGTGCTTATAAGCAATGTAAGATTATATTTTAATATTGTGTTTAGTGGCATTATGGTAAGATAAGCCATTTATTTCAGGAATCATCAAATCGGACTCTTCGTTCCCTTCAATTGCTATCTTTGAAATGTTACTAGAACAGTATAAAAAAAAAATAGTACTACATGTCTTTTAAAACAATATCTTTTATTGAAATTTTATCTTTGATATTTGGAATGATCTATTCTGTTTTCAGCTTTTCCAGGACAAGAAGGATATTAATTCATATCTAATTTTTATTTATTTTTCAGTAACAATCCATTGGTAGTATCATTCAAGTTTGAAATTTGAATAAATTGGCATGTTTGTCTATAATGATATCCTAATATTGTGTGTACAAAATATACTAAATATTAAATAACATATAACGGGGAAAGGGAGGGACCATCAGGGCACCCAAGTGAAACGATTTGGATAGGGAGCATGGGACTGCCTCCTCCCTATTGTTAACATTTCGCGGAACGAGGGCTGGCTCTTCGACCCCATCTATTGGGTTTATTCTGTCAATCGAGGGCTCGATTCTAGTGCTGTGCGTGTGAACTTGCTTTTGGAAGAAGATCCTTTTCCCTATATTCGCGGGTTTCGCGTAAGTGTCTCTGCTTACGGGCCCGCCCAAACGTTTTTGGCCCTTCATACAGGAGCTTGATGATCACAAACAATATTAGAATCCTGATCAAATCGTTTTTCAGATTATTCCACTGCTATGGGAAGTTACCTTGCTACAATAGATGGTAGTTTTATATCATCATCATCATTGCTTTCACAGAGATTGCTGTCTCCCATCCCAACACGGAACAAATGAGCGTTTAAAGAATAATGATTGGACATGTGGGCGAGACATCACACGAATGAAGTCTCGACCCACATCCAATCCCCTGAACCAACATTTCTTAGACACCTTAGGAGTAATAGAATGTAGCCATCGCCCCAAATCTCCTTTACTCCATTTATACTGCCAGCTAACGAGTGATATCAGACGAAAAAATATAGAAAAATTCGTTGAAGGCGATTTGACAAGGATTTTGACTGCAAAGACTTTAAATTTGGTCATTTAAACTTTCCACAATGTAAGTTTGAAATCCGGGTCAATACGACTCGAAACAATATATTTGTCACAAAATGTTAATGCCCAAGGAAGGTTAAACTTACAAAAACATTACAACTGATTAATATTTACTTACTCTCAGTTTTAACAGAGCTGTACGAACTTTATAAAAAATCGGTGCAAAACTAAATGTGTCAGAAGCACAATTCATGCATTAATAATTTCGCCTAAATTGTGGTTTTATTATTAAGTAGATTAGAAGTTTCCAGAACAGTTAATCCAAAGTCTAGTTAATCTTCTTTTTGATAAGTAGGAAGCTTCTATTACGACTGGATCTCCTCGAACGCAACTGATTTCGATTTCTCAACAAGCATTCCACTGTTTCCTCGTAAAAGATCTTCCTTGAACGAATCGGCTGCCTTTTCTTCGATTACAAGGCCCACTCCTACCGAAAGCATACGGATCCTTCATTGTTTTGGCCAGATCTGCAGTCACTGCTCACTACGCTTCTGCTACGTTGAAGATGCTCTAGAAGGAAAAAGTCGATTTTGTCGAACAATGTCAAAATCCCCCAAACTGCCCTGAGCTGCGTTCTATCGAAAGATACTGAGCAATAATTAAGCGGCATCTTAAAGAAGTTAAACAAGCTCTGTTGACTGATTCAAGAAAACTTTATCTGCAGCACAACGAAAAGTTACGGAGAAAGTTGTGCAGAATCTAATGGGAGGTATAAAGAGAAAAGTCAGAGCGTTTTACAAAAATTAGAAGTAAGTATTCAGTGTTGATTCTCATTTTTATAATGCAAATTTATGAATTTGTTAACAAATCAATATTTTCCTTTGAAAATCAGCTGTCCACTTTCTTTAATGAACAGTCCTTAGTCTGGCAAACTTTTCTCCGTTCTAAGTTTACCATGTTCAAGGCGCTGATAAAACCGATAGTTTCTACGGGAATGAGACGTGAACAATGCTCAAACATAACTTGTAAGCACTTAGAGCTTTCAAACTACATGTGATCAGGGTCATGTTTGTTGTATATGTGAAAAGCGCATGCTGAGGAGAAGAATTAACCACTAATTTGCGCAACTTTGTGTCGAATACAATATCTTGACAGTCACTAAATCTGGACGGGCTTCAATGGGCTGAGCATGTTGTCAGAATGTCAGACAGCAAGGTGGAAGACGGTTAGACCAAATGGTGCTATTTATTGGAAATGTAGGACTATCGAAAAACGGGAGACTAGCAGTGGAGTTTTTTGACATTTGACCAGCATAAGTTATTAAGTATAAACACCTTATATACAGTACACTCCGACTCAAATTACTCTAATGAAACAACCTGAACTGACCTGCTTAAGATGAGACTATGTATTAAACGTCAGTTTTCCGCAATGGTCAATAAACTAAGAATAGATAGGCACAACCCGTGCCAACAAATTGTGAACCGCAATTCTTCATAAAACTTGCTGCTTCTGGATAATGCATTATTCAGCAACCAATGCTTGCCAAATAACCCTCTTCGATTTCAGGTATTGCAAACAGATAAAAATTCAGCTATAAAATCTCGGTTGTTTTCATTACGAAACTTTTTTGCATCATCATTTCTGTTCAAGTTTTTGCTCTGTAATGCCAACTCCGAACTGACTGCCGGACATTATTCTTATATTTAAAAAAAATCATTCTGCAGCCCGGCGCTATTCATCACGTTTTATGACTTCGATATTAATCATCGGTCCATATATTGGAAGACCAAACCATGTGCGGTCGAGTGCGGTTCGGCGAAACTCCGCCCCTCCCATGATGTCTCGAAAATCAACGAGGACCACGCACCGAGGAGAAGACATATGTGAACAATCATGAATCACCCGGTTTGCACATGTGTGTCTGATAACTGTAAAACTGCGGGAAAGTGCTTCATTTCCCCAGCCACCATCGCCGTCGTCTGCGCCTTCGTCAAAAGGAACGAGGTCAGCACGGGAGCAGATTTGGTTTGCTGATGGAGTCGCATTTCTTTATACTGAGCTTTCTAAAAATCATAAAGGACTTCAAAGTTGCATTCGAAAGAATCAAAAGACAAGAAAGACGCTCGGAGGTTTCATTTATTGAACAGTGCATAAAAGGATATGATCCCAAGTCGAAGGGGAAAAAAAATTCCCTCTGGCCACGCCATCATATGTGACCGTGCGAAATTAGGGAATGAACACTGCAATTTATCATCTTCAGCGCCTCAACGAAAAGGAGCATTGTGTCCGTCAGCAAAAAAAAATCGCGCTGTTTTGTTCTCTACCACGGGGTGTGCCTACTTTCGTCCTTTCTCGGAACCATTATTGATTTAAATTTTTCATTTTCAAGTTGTTTTTTGCTGGCTGCCTACTGCATGCCGAACGTACTTTCTTCGACGTTGCTGCTGGCCGGAATGCGCTACCGGGAGCTACAAGCTGCAAGAAAGTGCACTTACGAAGCAGCACTTTTATTGTTTTCTAGGGCTATAAATATGAAGTATGGGTATGAGCAGTGGTTCATTCTCCAAACTGCACACTTTTGTACAAATGAGAAATGTGTGCGAGGATGTGATTCTTGGCTTTTAAGGGGAATTGTTTCCGGAAGGAGTGACATTTATTTGCTGTGATTTTTCCCAATGACCACTAATCATTTTTATGCCATTGGTTGCTGAATTTATGGGAGGTCACACTCGGAGAATTGGAAAATTCCTTGCGATTCGCAAAAATAGATGGAAATAACGTCGATGGAACGCTGTGGAGTCGTGTGTCAATTACGGTCACAAAACGATGGAAAATTGTCGAAATGTAATTCCAGAGAACGGTCTTCAAACTTTTTAAAACAAATACAGGTTATTTAAATAAACGATTTTCGCAATTTTACGGCTCACCATAACTGCATACCTGGGAGGAAAAACATGCATTTTTTTTTCTGCTTACAGCCGCACGTAGTATGTTAACAATCAGGGCCATTTCCAACATGAATATTCCATTGTTACTCCATGCAACAACAAATGCTTGGGTCAGCAGCGATAAAAAAAAACGGAACAGTACAAGATTGATTCTTTCACCCGTATCGCGAACAACATAAATAATTTCCAGTAATTTGCATCGAATGTCTCTCAACCGGCTCACTGCCCCGATCCCTTCTTGGACCATCAATCTGTAGGGCGAGCCGACTATTTTGAATTGCAGAATTTGCTTTTGGTTGACAAAATACATTCGTTTTGTACTGTGCGGAGTTGAAAAACATGTGATCCGAAAAACAAACTTCCCATCCTTGTGGATTTGTTGCTTCTGCTGCTGTTGCTGATGGACCAAATGATTTCAACAACCAACGAACGGGTCATTGCATCGCAAAGGTGGGTTGATGTAAATTTGATATGCACAAAAGTGCACCGGCCTGCTAGTGTAAGCAACGAATTGGCCTGGAAGGCATCGGTTGCTGCAGTTGTTATTGTTGTTCTTGTTGTTGTTGTTGTTGTCAAAACGTGGCACTGTTTGCGTATGCTCCATTTCACTCATCGGTGATGGTGCCGGGAATATTTACATCAATTGGATTGTTTTTTCATCGGCGATGTCATTCTGTGGTCATAGCATGCTGTTTTTGGCGTCCGATTGCACAGAATAATGATCCGTTTCCTGTTGCGATGACTGGAGCAAGCTAATTGTGTTTTTGAGGGTTTCTTTAAATTGGGATTCCAAATACGATTTTTAACGCAATCTACGATGCATTTTAATGGAACTGTTTTTATCTAATCATATAAACTGGTATGGGTATGATGCTCTTTTGGAACACGAGCAAGCAATGAACATTCCCGTTGCAGAATAAAGCCTGTCCAAGTTAAATTTCGGACGCGTTTCTTTTAGTGAAGATTTTGAATTATTTCACGGATCGCTGAAATGTTTCACTTATATGACAGCTGAGACTCTCCATTTTATGTCATGGTACAACATGTCCACATTCTTGTTACATTCAGTAAAATGGCGTCAAATCAAGTGGAAGTGCGCAAACGCATTTTGTACGAAAGGCAGCAAAATCCGAATTCATCGGTACGCGATCTTGCCAAGGAACGAAACTAGCAAAATGTACCGTGTTTTGTGTATGCAAATCATTTGACCAGCGCTTGACTGTGGATCGGAAGTGGAACAAATCGTAAAGTATGCTCCCGACAAATGAACAAGAAGGTGGAAGCCATTATTGAGAAAAATCCCAATCTATCTGTGCGAAATGTGGCTCGCAAAGTTGGGAAGTCAATATCATACGTACACAAAGTGAAGCAGAGGCAAAGACTGAAGTTGCACAAAGTGAAAAAGGTGCCCAACCGTGATGACAAGCAAAATTTCAGTGCAATTTTTTGCAAACATTTTCTTGTATCGTAATTCTCCATTCTTGTATCATAATGTACAAAACATACGTACTCGAAGACTTTAAACAGCTTCTATGTCTGGCTTTTTATACTACAATGCAAAGAAATGCCGTTGTCGAGCATTTTAGGACAAAGAAGGTGTCCAAATTTCCGAAGAGGTATTTGATTTTCCAGGCCATATGTAGTTGTGGTCGAAAATCTAAAAGTTTCGTCTCTACCGGCACTATCAAAAGGAATGTGTACGAGAAAGAATGTCTGCAAAAGTGGTTGCTACCATTTATCAGCAGCCACGACTCTCCAGCTCTGTTTTGGCCTGATTTAACCTCTTGTCACTATCCGTCCAGAAATGGTATTAGGTACAAAAGGTCAAATACGTCCCAAAAACAGCCACCGAACTGTCCAGAACTTCGCCCAATAGAGAAGTACTGGGCTCTAGTTAAGCGGAAACTCTTCAAAGCTAAGAAGAAAGCAAATAGTATCGATGATTTCAAGAGAAGCTGGAGAATCGTCACGGCGGGCGTATTGAGGAAACCGTACGGAACCTAATGGCTGGTGTACCACAGAAAATCGAGAATTTTACAGAGAGAACGATTAACATCTTAATCAACTATTTCTCGTGTAGATATAACTCTATTATTTCTAAATAAACAATCGGTTTTGTTAAATAATGTGTAATTTTTTTTTGCTGGTATTATTTTGCTGTCCGAAATTTAACGTGGACAGGCTTTAGTACGAGAGGGAGTCAATAAGTCCGAGCCTGTTCGAGTTTCTTGCCTCTTAACTGAAAGGGCAACAATACTCCTGTCAACAGGCAACTGTCATTTTGTTCCTTTTAAAAATTTGAACAAGCTATGGCAATAAGTTTGTGTTTGACAGTCATTGATAACAAGTTACCCTGATGTTGCGAAAAAGGCGAAAGTTTCAGTTTGTTTTGTGCAGAAAACAATGAAACGTTCTGGATTACATGTGTACAAGATCTAGAAGCCACCAAACCGGAGCGATAAACAGAACTCGGTGGCCAAAACTCGTGCAAGAAAACTGTACAGGGAGTGGCTCATAAAACCGTTCTGCATTGTGATGGACGATGAGACCTACATTAAAGCCGACACCAAACAAATACCAGGACAGAAACACTACGTCGCCACCTCTAAGTTGGCCGTTCCGGAGAATGTACGGAAGAAGAAACTGTCGAAATTCGCCAAAAAATTCCTTGTCTGGCAAGCGATCTGCGGATGTGGCAAAATGAGTCAGCCCTTCATCACCTCTGGGACCGTCAACGGACAAATCTACAAGGACGAATGCCTCCAAAAACGACTTCTGCCCTTCTTGAGATCTCACGATGGCCCGACACTGTTTTGGCCGGATTTTGCATCTTGCCACTATGCCCGGCCCGTCTTTGACTGGTACAAAGATAACAATGTAGTTTTTGTACCAAAAGACGTCAACCCTCCAAACACTCCGGAACTTCGCCCAATTGAAAAATTTTGGGCAATCATGAAGGCAAAGCTCGTTAAAACTCCAAAACTGATAGAAAATTAACTTGAACTAAAGAAAGTGTGGTTAAAAGTAAGTAAGCAAGTCGGTCCTATCATTGCCCAAAATTTGATGAAAGGGGTCAAGGCAAAGGTGCGGGCATTTGGGTTGGGAGAAGAGGTTCAATAAACCAATGATGTCAAAACTTAACCATTTAGTAGTACTTTAGGCTAAATTTCCGCACCTTGGACCTAAAACTACCCATCAAATGCTGTGCAACTTTTTCACCATCTTTCTTACACACTTTTATCCACTCTTTCTTCAAATCTTTGTCGTTTTTGAAGACGTTCCCTGTTTTCCGGAGATTGCCCTTCACACTCGCCCAGAAATTTTCTTTTAGAAGTAGCTCTGGCGAGTTTGGTCAATTCGCCTCCCTCAGCACAAAAACAACATCGTTGGCTTCGTACCACTCCATCGCCGGTTTTGCGTAATGGCACGAAGCCAGATCTGGCCAAAACAGAGTGCCACCTTCGAGGGACCGGAGGAAGGGCAGCAGTCTCTGGAGGCATTCTTCTTTATATATTTGGCCGTTGATGATGTTGGTCGTTATGTACTGCTTGCTGAATTTGCCGCACCCATAGATCGCCTGCCACACCAAGTACTTCTTGGCAAATTTGTTGACCTTATTCTCTCGAAATTTTCTCCAGAACATCCAGGAGGAACTTGCCAACGGAAAACTCCAAGCTGAGGATCTGCTTGGCGTCCGCTTTGATTTACGTCTCGTCGTCCATAACGATGCATTTCAGCTGCACCAACCACTCGCGGTACAGCTTTCTTGCGCGGAATTTATTCACCGCATTCTGTTTATCGGTTCGATTAAGTGCCTTCATTGCCTTGAAGACATGAAGTCCGGCCCGCTTCATTGTCTGCTGGATGAACCAGACAGAACAATTAACCTTCATGACTACTTGCCGAATCGAATGGTTCATGATTGAATGACTTATTGATCATGATTATGAACATATTGCCATTAAAAAAAATCAGCATCAAAACACTTTCTTCGCGGAATATATATTTTGTAAAGATTAAAATATTAAGGTCCAAAAAACAGAGCATTTTGATTTTTTTTTTGGTGAGAACATTATCTATTCGTCCTAAAGCGTTTGACTAACCCAATTCACATCGTTCAGGTTGGGCTCAATGGCAAACTAGGTTTCTAATTTGACTTACACAAACAGACTTTTTATTACAATCGTTTATTTTCCAGTATTGTTAAAAGTCAAAGAAACACTTAATAACAGAAACGAAATATTGAATCTGTTCATCAAAGCTAAACTAAAGATTGCTTTACGTAACTGATAGTAAAGATGATCAATAACAGTCGTTTCAGTTTACGATCACAACCAAATGACTTAGAAGCTATCGTTACCACCGGTCACTTTGAAACCCAGAACAATGAGCGAATTGCATTTCAAATCACAAATAAATCAAACATCAGAACCCTAAATGCCACCGTCTGCATTGCCAGAGCTCATCAGGCACTGCATAAATTATCCGCAGAACATCAACTACACCTGAGAGATGTCCGATAAAATCAGCTGGCTGCATCTTTACGAGCTGCTAGAAGGAATCTGCTCCCGATAATCTTGGCGATCCGCCTCTCTACAAATGGCAACATTAAAAATCCTGTCACTTCCAGTTTTATATTTCCTGTGGCAGTTGCAGCACGATTCTACCACCGACTGCCGCCGCCAACCTACGCATTTGGCATTCCAACCGTTCAGAAAAGCCAATCCCTTGGCATGGCGCTTGGACTCTCAGTCTCGCACTGTTTAGCATAAAGAGATCCGTTTTTACGAGCTAAATTTTAATATTTATCTTTTCTCCACCAAATGGCACCTCGTTCTGACCAGGAGTAGGTACTTTTGCTTTTATTTGCACTTATAATGCAGCATTTGGTTGCGTTTCTTATCTTGGGAGAAGATGCTGCATATAGCATAAAGACACTGAGTAAAAACTGTCCGAGACACTGATGGTTCTCCCCGGTTTTATCGTTTACTTGCACTGGAGGAGATATCACCGTGTGGCACATAATTAGCATATAAAATTGTTAATTATCTCATCGTAAAACGAACGGCCAACTCTGGTAGTTGGTTATAGTTATGAAATCATGGGAAACGGAGAGCGAAAGTGACATTTTTATGCGACTGAATCGGTGCGTATGTTCGCTAAAAACCTTGTTTTGTGGTCAACTTTAATGGGTCTCTTAAGATGAGCTTAGATTTTCTTGCCTCATGGGTGCTTATTAAATTTGTTATGACACTCTACTCACTCGGGCTCTATGCCTATCTCTGGTCAGTTTGTTGCCCGAGGGTGATGCAATCGCCGACAAGAATCCCAACCATCACAATGATCTCACATCGGATGATGGAGTTAAATAAATCTTCCCTTTGTCACTGCCGTCGATGCAAACGTTCGAATCAAATTAAAATACCTCCAGAGTCGAACACCGTCACCGTGGACGATTTCGTACAGCTTGGCAATGCATTCCGAAGGAGGACAGACCATATCCCGGTGAGCTTTGCCGACCAACAGCCCATAAAAATACCAACAAACTGTCCAAATATGGTTCCTCTACATCACCTCGATAATACGACAAAGTCGGGAACGGCTGCTTAAAAGGGCAGAAATTGTTCAAATACCATCGAAAATTTTATTATCGTTAATTATGTGTAATAACGATTGTGTTTAAATTTTTCAGGGCAGTGAAATTTGAACATCCTCCAGGGGATGCTGGAATACTCGCAGAAGAGCATTTTCAGGCTGCACTTTTTGGGTAGTAATGTGTGAATTATTTCATTTTAATGATCGCCGAGGCAGAATTGATGTGCCTGGAAAGAGGTGCGAATCATGTGCACGGGTAGATGCGAGTCTGTCTCGTAGTTTGAGTAAGCGTGATTTAGGACGTTGTACTGCAATTTATTTCAGATGACAAAGTCAATAAACAAACGGAATTTGTTGGTCCGAAACGCAAGCAGATATTTAATTGCGGCGAAACCTGATCGACGAACAATTCAGGCTATGTTTTGAAATACTGATCTCAGAATGTTATTTGGCTAAAAGACCCGTTTGACTGGATGCCAGCTAATTTGCTATTTAAAAATAAATTGTTTAATATTTAAAATCTCAACTCACAATCTATTTTGGACTTCTATCACATTATATAACATGGCATTAAAATATGTGTGAAATTAATTCTTCCAATTATTATTCCAACTTACCCGTTGCGCACCTCTTTTCCTTGTACCAGTCAATTCATTCTAGAGTACCATTTTCACCGGCTTGTCGTCCGACATCCTTACCACATACCCAGCCCATCGCAGGTGGTCGGTTTTGGCCGTGTGGACGATGGAAGGTTATTCCAGCAACTGATGAAATTCGGGTTCAATCGCCTTCTCCATGTTCCGTCTTCCAGCTGCACTCCAGTACGCAATACTTTCCGTTCAAAAACACACCAAAATCTAGCCAAAGTAAAACTCGGTCAAAGGCCTGTTAAAGTGTACTTCAATTTATTTTCAAACCAGAGAAAATTGATCATAGCAAGGGATAGCACAGGATAACAATATCAAAAAATTATAATTCTTTTTTGATTTTCCAAGATTTCGTTTCAAAAGCGCCGAACGGAATGCGGAAAACAACTTCAACAGAATGCGGAAAACAACTTTCAAAAGGAACGGAATGCGGAAAACAACTTCAACATTGTACCGAGCGACTGTTCACCAAACAATCCACCAAACACCCCAGAACTGCAACTAATCGAAAGATATTGGACAATTCTTCCACTGTGTTTTGATGGACGAAGAACCGTACGTGAAAAAGAATTCCAGGACACTGCTGGGACCTCAATTCTAAACCACATTAAGTTAGGAAGAGTGTTTTAGTTGCAGATATGAATGTTGCGACGGAAAAATTAGGCGAGAAGGTACTCCTTTGGCAAGCAATTTGCAAACGTTTGGCTAGCGATGTCCCATTTTCTACACAAAAGGAACAATAAATGCTAAAATTTACCGAAAGCTTGCAGAAGAGGTTGCTTCCACTAAGGATTATTTCGAAAATAAACTGGAAACGCTTATCATGCGCACACAAATACCCGCATAAGACTATCGGGCTGAGCCTACCTACATTCGACGCGTTCATAACTTGATCAGCTCCTGAACTTTCGGTAAACAGGGATCCTTTCCGAGATGCCACGAATCGAAACGAGTATTAAAATTCAAGTGGTGGGCACGTGGCTACGTGAGAAGGATGTCTTGATGAACAAAATAGCGGATCGTTTCGAAATTCAACAGGACAGCGTAAAATCTATCATCAACAATTTCGGGGAACACTAATCGTTCGATTAGCAGCCAAGAAGAGGAAGAAAACCAGGTCTAGCTGGCTCAAAATTGGTTCGGAAGGTAGTCAAACTTATGCTTCGGAACAGATCGATGTCGATTCGTGATTTGGCCAAAAACGCCAAAAGAATCAAGAAGCGCATCAAGTTTCACGCATCAACTTATAAGCAGCATAAAATAGCAAAACAATGTGCTATTATTAGAGCAAAAATCCAGAACAAAAACACGAGCGAGAAAATTATAAAGCCGACCACCTGCCTGCGTTTTGTTCGATGACAAAACATGCGTGAAGGAGAACTCCAGAACGCTTCAAAGGCCGCCATTTTACACCAAGGTCATCGGCAAAGATGTGAGCATCTCCGAAAAGTCATTCGAGAAAGAATTTTTCTTGACAGTTTTCGTATGGCAGGCAATTTGTTCCTGCGGCTCCAAATCATCGGTTTTCTACACTAAAGGTACGATCAATGCTGAAGTTTACCGTTCTGAGTGTTTGCAGAAAATGGTGCTTCCGTTGTTCAAGCAGCACAAGATTCCTCCATTATTTTGGCATGATTTGGCGTCAGCCCGGTACGCCAAAACAGCAGAACAATGGATGCAAGAAAATGGAGTAGATTTCGTTGAGAAAGACATCAATCCTCCCAATTGCCCACAGCTTGATCCAATTGCACTCTACTGGGCTACTGGGCAATCGTCAAGCGGAACCTCAAAACTGCAAGTGTAGTGGCCCACAACATGTCAGACATAAAGAAAACTGGTCATCAGCGTCCAGGAATTGCACAAAATGCACTATGCAGAACCTAAAGATGGCACGAATGCCAAAGTACGATCATATTACCAAATTAAGCAATCTGATTGATTTGTTAGTTATTTGATGTTTTAATATGTTAAGCTGTTGTAAAATGCATTGTTTTGAATATTTCCGAACTGTTTTCAGTTGTTGTTGTTTCGTATCAGCGTGACCTTCAGCCTTGTTCGTCATTCCAGGGAGACGAACTGGACCCTACACATCGAACCCATCAACACATAGGTCGGGACCAACGGCCCTTTCGAAGGATTTTGTTTGTTTTGCTGCCAGGACTGCGAAATTACGTGGTTAAAGCTCGTCGTCGATTATACTATCGCAATCCATGAAGCAGATCGACTTGCAGTTTCATGTATCGAGTTTCTAATCGTAGAATTTATTTCGTCGCCTAGATTTTTTTATTTGCTTCTCTTTTATTTGCAACGTGTATTTTACGTGGCTTTTTTTCTCGAGCCCTCTGTCCCACCGGAAGACCATCGTTTAATCACTGTTTAAGAGTCCCACGCTAGCAAGCTGACGATGATCAGCCGCTCGTAACATGAAGATCAGACGCCGCACAGTGAAAAAAGTACATGAGTTCGATATTTAAGCTCCGAGTTTCACGAAAGCAGTGGAAAATAGCATTTCTTGTATAAAAATTTCTGGGAAATCGAATGGAGATGGTTTCACACACACCGCAAAATTCAGCTGAGGAGATATTGGAAATATTTTGCCTCAATTCAGGGACTGCGGTAGTTCAAATAGGTCTAATCTACGTGTAATTTTTTCTTTGTTTTTTTGACGTAGAGCTACGTCTTTGTTTTCAATAAAGGGGTACACGTTGCGAGTATAAAAATTTGGAGCGTCACGAAATATGCTTAGTTTTTGAAGGTTAATTACTAATTCATTTCATGACCGATTTTCAAAATCTTTGCACCAAACTATCTGGAATATGTTTACACATCAGTTATTGAAATTGATTGATTTTCAACATTTAACTATTGAAAATAACGTAAATGCAAGGTGATGTCTTATAACGTCGATTTTCCAGAGAAAATTTACCAAATGCACAGTATAATCCTAGCACGTACTTCATATTTAAGTAAGCTACATCTTCTAGACAGCGATGAATGATATATAACGGGTACACCTTCGCATTTAAATTTAGTTTTTCGGCAGTCGTGGAGCTGTGCAGAGCAAGATCTGCACTAACAACGCATTTGGCGTTAAGAGGCACCCGGGAGGATACGCAGGCGAGCAGTAGTTGACCAGATCGGCGTTGGTGCCGAAGCTCGCGTCAACCTCGCTGCGAGAAACATGGCAGTTGAAACCTACGAGTTGGCGGGAAATGCCGCCCGTGACAACTACGAGACAAGAATCATCCCACGTCACCTGCAAATGGCCACCTGTAACGACGAGGTGCTGAACCAAGAAGACCAAGAAGAAAGCCCAAGTTCAATCACGTACCATGTTTCTCCCCCGTCAACTAAATCCGTCATTTTCAGGACGACCAAATCAGTTTACCAACTAAAGCGATTGTTTGGTTGAATTTTTCTCTTGTGCTGTTTGAAATTTCCATTACCGCGCCCCAGGTTAACATGACATTGTTTTAAACGCCGCATCTCGTAGTAAATGGCAAAGCGCATTGAACAACCAACGGACGAAATTCTATAACAGGGAATTGTGCACGCATTTACAGTACATATAGAGGGTAGGTTGAGTTCGTTGCAGTTCCTAGTTGTGCATAGCGGATTAGTTGCTGATGGTATTCAATAAATATTTCATAAAATGATTCAGTATTGAACATAACCAATAACTAAATAACTTGTTTGAAGTTTGTTTTTTTTTGCGATCGCTGTCCGCTGTTTGCTGGCATGTGATGATTTCCCTATCACAGTCATCATTTTCTTATAACTAATTGTTTGCTGGTAATGTTTTCTTCAAATTCCAAAGAGTGCTTGAAAGTGTTTCTTAAGCTGAGATTAGACTGTTTGACGGAACGCCAAATATCTGAAAAATTTTGAAAAACATATTTGACCATCGTGTGATCGGTTTGTGTTTGTCGTTCCAATTATTTGGCAATTTGTCAAATAGTGTGATGGCCTTTAATATGGTTTGTCAAATATGTTTGCAAAATGATAGCAAATAATTTATTTGACACTCTTGAAATTATTGAGTGGCAAACATGAGCAAATTCATACCGGTGGCACGGATGACAGCTGTCAATTCGTGAACATTGAATTTCGTCAGTTGTATCCGTTCGACCAATTTTGTAGAAATGGAGTTTGCACAAAGTGGTTCATTCATCGATGCTTCGAGGGATTATATTTACATGGGACTGGACAATGAGTGCTTTCCCGTTTGTTCCACTCGAGGTGACTATTCGCCGTTTATAATTTATCTTGAGGGCAATGAAAAATCGATCAAATTCCAGCCGCATGCAGGGGTAACCGCTGATTTACATAATGTTTTATTCCCGTCACTTACGGTAATCCTAAACATGTTTTGCCGCGTACTGAACTATTTTGTCCTGTGTGTGCACTGGACCCGGTCATTTAGTAACCACTATCAGGAGACACTTTTCCGCGCACTTTTGCTCCAAATTACTTGCTTGCTGACCAATACTGTTTTCCCTCCTCCTTTCCCAAATGTGGATAGAATAATTATCACAGAGAAAAAATTGGGAAAGTTTGTACCTAAATCCTTCAAAATGAAGCTATTGATGAACCTGTTTCCGGCGGCACACCGGCTACCAAACAAAAAGTACACAAGCATAGGAAATCTCTGCATATCCATCAAGGACAAATATCACGAGATTTGTCTCAATTACATGAACTTGTCGGAAGCCGGAGGAAGTCAACTGCTGGACAACTTCGATATACTGATCGACCGAACACCAATGGGAGAGAGGCAAACCAGTCGCAAGATTGTTCCCTTCCGGGGAACGGAATCCAACAATGATCCTGTGCTAGTCGATCTATCGGGCAGCTCTGCTGTCAACGCAATGTTGAATGATTCCGATAGTGAGATTCGTGCTTTCAGCGGTAAGTATGGGTCGACTGATACTGAGAGACGCGATTTGGAGAACAACAACATCTTTTTTCCACAGACAGATTCTGACGACGAGCTTGGTTCTATTGCCTCAGGAGGAACGCATCGGAATACGAATGGCTCAAGTGGATCTGGAAGTAATGTTACCATTGCGAGCGAGTTTAAAATCTCCTCTGGAGAGGTTGCCGGAGGCCATTCCATAGTTCCATCGTCTCAGTCTCAGAGTCAACCATCGCATATGACTGAACTGTTCTCTTCCGTGGACATCAGCTCTCAATATGTCGCTCCATCGGTAGCAGCGGAAATTACGATCAGTGATACTAATGACAGCGATAGTAGTGAGATCTCCATACATTTTCGGCAACCGCGTGCAGCTCGGCGTCAGTCGCCTACGCCGGATGACGGCCAACAAGCGGGTCCAAGCAATGTCAAGCGACGGAGAGTAAGCCCGCGAGGACACGTAAGACGTAAGAAGAAAATTCAATTTCGTTATGGTAAATGGTTCTTATGTTTTCACCTGTTTTAGCTATGAATCCGAGCCCTGAGGAAGTTCGAGAAAAGCCTATTGGTCGTCTGCCGCGGCTCGGCGGAGGTTGAATACGGTACTGTGTTCTAGACAATCTTAGATATTTATTTTTGTACTCAAATTGAAAACTTTACTGGAACATTTCGAGTTTTTTTTTAAAAAATCCCAATCAAACGAAACGAAAGAGTGAGTTATGCTTGACTAAAGCGTTTTCTCGTGCGTTTAATTGTAATTGTAATTTATGCTTTCCTGTAAATCAATAAGTGTCCAGTTTTTGCGGAGCAATGTTGATTCAGCATATATTCACTTGCTCGCTTTCGCTAGCTAGGAGTGAAATGACCTTCTACAGTCTATCGATAAATATATTCCGTGAATTACTCCAATCCCGTTTTAAAACTTTTCGGGGCTGTTTTTTGCGGTGCCGTGTTGCTCTTTAGAATTAAAGCACCGGGGCGGGGTGTTCTTTCGTGGGTTCGTTTTCCCGGCGTGTTTTTTTCTAGAAGAAGAAGAAGAAAGGAGGAGAGGAGACCCTGGTTGGCCCATTAGAAAAAATCATGTAAATCTAGGTCTACTTGGATGCACATAAAAGGAGCGGACCGTTAGACCGAAATTTGCGTCTTTTCTTAAATTTACAAGACCATAAAAACTCGAAATATTAACTCACATGACATGACATAAAACTGAGTTGAGGTACACAAAATGATGTTTTACAAATGCTGCTGTTAATGAAAATATGGATGCTTCTTGATTCCAGTCTTTTCAAGAATCTAGTTCTAGTTAACGTCAAAAAATGAAGATCCTGCTCAAGGCCATAGATTGGAATGGTTGAAATTACCTCTATCTTATTTAGTAGGGATAATTTTGTTCCTGAATCTCCAAATGCTTGTGAACCGGGTTCGTGAATCACTGAAAGAGTTTAATTTGTAAACATTCTTTCCTTTACCCCAAATTTTCCTTATTTCAACACTTCAGTTTTAATTATTGAACATTACATTGACGAGAAATGAAGTTTGAACTTTTGACTTGTCTTGACGCGTGAAACCGACTGCGTTACAAACAGGTCTGATGGTGTTATGACACCAAAGATAAGGATCATGTAAATATAAGGCTTGCAAATCCCAGTATCTAGTCAAGGGGCTATTTTTTAACGCCTTATGAACATAGATTTGAGGTTACCTTAGGGCCTGTTGTAATAATAGAACCCGAAGCGAAACTCTGAATGTGTCAGCATTTATTATTTTGGGTTGCAAATTAAGGTTTAACAATACATCAAATGGAACAAACAATTGAGTCATGTTTATCTTTGAGTCTTAAAGATTACATCACTTGTAATATTCATTATTTTTAAGAGTGTGCAGTCGGTGATCTATTCTTTATGAAGACTTATAAGGATTTATATTGCATCCAGAACTAACTGCACATAAAAATTGTTATAAATGAGGCTGGAGTTCTGTTGGAGCATTTACTGTGTTGCGTAGGGTGCAGATCACGAACAACAGCTTTGGTATCAAGATGCTGACCTGGTTGGTCCATGAATTCAACTCGACGTAATAATAACGATGATCAACGATTTGGGTGATATTAAAATTGAATGTCTAGACGAGAAGTTGCCCCAGATTGTAGCATTGCAGCAAGGAACCATCGGAACGATGACTAAGTTTTCCAGTGTGTTCATCTAGCGGTGCAAATGCTAATAGGTGTATAATTCTAGCTTTTTGTATATTTTTCAAGGGGGGGGGAAAGGGGAACAGTTCACCGCGGCTGCTCAACTGGAGGGCCGTCGGACTCGTCGACGAAGGGATCGTGAAATTCTAATCCCATCTTGGCACGATGTCCAGTATTAAACGTCTATAAAGGTGGAATATTGGTATGTTTTCGTCGATGCTGGATAAAAGTTCCGCGACTGCTTGGAAAACCATCAACCACTTTCGAAGATGGTATGTACTATGTTATGTTCTGTGAATAAATTTGTGGTTTCGAGGGAATATATTAAGACCAATAAAAACAGTATCTGAAACAGCGTAAGTACAAGGTCGACTTGGACTCGAAGCTGGGTTTAAGCATGATCAGTAACAAAAGTATCGCATCGTCCCAATCCGGTGGATGCTATGTGTGTGACTGCGTCGTGGAAGATTTGATCAATTTTTTGGATCACATCAACAGAAAGAAACATGACGTTATTTATGCATGCTGATGAAGGTTGAACGGAAGATTAAAGCGATCTAATGAAAGCGAAGCAGGTACTTCGGAACAAGCTGCCGTGATGGGGTTCGCCGGTTTTGGGGGCTAGAAAAAATAGGGATCTCATTAGAGGAGGCATAGTATAAAGGGTGTTTCGATCAAAATTTGGTCGACTTAAACTTGACGCATTTCCTTTTTTGGGGCATTAAAAAATTTTTGCACCCCCTTTTTTTTAAATATGGGGGGGGAGAATCATTTCTCTTTTTTTGTTTTTAAAATTATCACTCTGTTTATATAAAGTTGTGGGGGGGGAGGGAGGAACAAAAAAATTTTTTGGGTGGGGGGGAAAATAAAAACTTTTGAGGGGTGATATGTTGTGGTGGTAATATTAATAAGTGTTTGGTAAACGTTTGTCGACAGTCAGGAAAGCTGGATCGGGGGGAAATCGAAAGCTGGAGGCCACAGCGATGACAAAAAGAGTTGCCCTCTGTTTCGAGCGGAACCCCAACCTCTTCGTCAGAGATGTCGCAAAGAAGCTGGGAGTGGCGCCTTCAACCGTGAACCGTCAACCAGGAAATTTATCTGAGCAAGTGCCTACAAAAACGTCTACTGCCTTTCCTGAAGCGACACAATTGTTCCGTTCTATTTTGGCGGGATTTGGCGTCTTGCCATTGTGGTCAAAAGGAGTGGTTTGCTGCTAACAACGTTCAATTTGCGCTAAGGACAAGAACCCTCCCAACACGCCAGAGTTCCGCCCAATCGAACGATATTGGGCCATCGTCAAGTGGAACCTAAAGAAGACTCAAAAAGCTGTTGTGAACGAGAAACAGTTCAAGGCAAACTGGCGTTCTGCGGCAAATATAGTGGACAAGGAGACTATACAAAATCTTATGGTAGGTGTTAAACGAAAAACCCGGCAATTTGCATTCGGCAAAGAGGAAGCTTAGCTGAATATTTCTCCTGTATTCTGTATTAATTGAACTTGAAAAGGTAAAAGAATTTGGCTTATTATTAAAAACTTTGATCGACTCAAACACATTACTATTTGATCAAATTTGATCGGAAAACCTTTAGTACATGGCAACTACAACCGGGAACGTTTGTTTACCCAATTCACTATCTTTGACAGTTAAACCTGACAGTTAAACCTGATTTTTTTTCTATAGCAATGTTCCCAGGAATGTTTGGCTTGAAATATCTGTATGCAATCATTTGCTAACAGTGTAATACGTCATCAAATATATTTGTTGGACGTTGGTCAAATAACCGATGTCTATAGTTGGCCAAATATGTTTAGTCAAGTATGATAGTGCGGACAAAAAACTTCGCCAACAGCATTATTTGGCAAAACTAAACGAGACAAATATTTTGCGTCTTGTCAAACAGTGTGATACTAGCTTTACATTCTAGTGCCTTGGATAGAGAACATGCCATTCAATAGGAATAAAATAATTTTGAGAAAGCCTAAGTGAAGTGTCGCAGTATATGTCGAACGGAACGGATTTAAACAGCATATGGCGTAGTTTCCCGACTGATATAGATTATCTTGATATCATATGTCAAACATATTATTTCCAGTCAAAGCAAGATGTATGAATGTAGATATCAAGACAGGCTGTATCAAACAATTAAGGTTGTAATGCGAACGTTTAGCGTATGGGAATTAGATTTGCAACGAAACCAATTTCGGCCACTCTTTATACAATCAAGCGATCTAGATTGCACATTGCTGCGTAGTCCTACGTCATCTTTTTTTTTTCTAGAAATGGAATGCAGGTAACTGCATCCACCGTAGCCGTTAATGAAAGATGTTGCTGATTTTACCTCGCATTCCCAAGATTTTCATATTAGGCCCGTTTAGCTATGCTCGGAGGGGACTGCGGTAGTCAAAATAAGCCTAATCTTATGTACTTTTCAAATGAAGGCAGTTGCATCCACCGCACAGGTCGGTGAACAATGTTATTGCTGATTTTAACCCACTTTCCCTATATTTTGAAATTATGCTTATTATGTTTATCTATGTTTGGCCTAGTCTCATTAAAATTTAAGGATAAGAGTAAAGATAAACGAGCCTTCTTTGGAAATACGAGGGAGCCAGGGTAAAATCAGCAATATCTTCGTTTACCGAACCGTGCGGTGCATCCAATCTCCTCCATTCGAAACCTAGGGAAATTTTACATAAGATTAGGCTTTATTTGACTACCGCAGTCCCCTCCAATCATAAATATATATAGACATTATCTAAAAAATTCGAGGGAATCGAGTCAAACTATATCCAATATCTCCGTCCGCTGATTTTTGCTGCGTATGTAGCCCTCATCATTGGATTCCCCAGAAATTTTTACATAATAAATACTACTTTGCACTGATTTCGTGTTCTTTACAAAATGTTATGAAAGATTAAGCCTATTTTATACTACCGCAGTCACCTTCGAGCATAGCTATATTGGCATAACACGAAAATATAGGGAAATGGGATAAACTTAGCAATATTTTCGACCCCTCCGAGCATAGCTATATAGACATTATTCAAAAAATTCTGGGAAATTAGGGCAGAATATGTGAAGCCCTCTCCATTTGAGTCTCCAGAATTGTTTACATATAAAAAATGCTATTTTTCACTAATTTCGTTTTGCTCAGAGCTGAAATATTGAATTCTTTCGCGATTCATGTACTTAATTTTTAACTGTGCGTCTTTTTGAGCCACCCCTGACAAAGACAACATTCTTTCATCCTCCCTTTTAATATCACTATACGACCAACGGCCCACCAGGGTTGGTTATCCGATCATCATTTGAATGCAGATTTACGTCCTCTAAGTACTTTAAACAGTTGAAATTGAACATAAGTAAAACTAAATTCATGGTAATTTCGCGGTATCGAGTTATCGAAGACGTCTCTGTTAAAATTGATGATAAGACAATTGATCGCATTAGATCGCGATAGATTAAATATCTTGGCGTGATTATTGATGATAGATTAAAATTTGACTCCCACATTGACCGAGTCATCAAGAAAATAGCCAAGAAGTATGGTATTCTCTGCCGATTGAAAAAAGATATAACTACTGCTAGTAAAATACAATTTTACAAATCTATCATCTGTCCTCACCTTGAATTTTTCCTTTCCATTTTGTTTTTAGCTAACCAAACACAAATATCGAGATTACAGCGTTTTCAAAATAAGATAATGCGTTTGATCTTGAGATGCAATAGATTCACTTCCTACTCTTTTTTGTTAGATGCCCTACAGTGGCTATCGGTGAAGCAGAGAGTTGTGTATTTGACAATGGCGTTCATTTTTAAAGTAATAAACGGTTTGCTGCCTCAATATTTGTGTAATCGAATTGAAAGAGGAAGTGATATTCATGGATATAACACCAGAAACGCGGATGATGTTAGAACACCATATTTTTTGTACGGTGCTTCAAAAAATTCGTTGATTTTAAAGGTATAAATATTTTTAGTTCGATGCCTATACACATCAAACGTGCAGCAACACTAACAGATTTTAAGAGACAATTTACACACATCAAAGCTGCCTTTTGAACAGCTACTCTGTTAACTTTGTACTATTGACTAATTTTGTATCTTGACGATGTTATTACAACGGATATTTTTGTATGGTTTATTGTTAAATGTTTTATATTTGTCGTGGGGCACAAGCAAACTATTGCGGCGGAACTTTTCGCCTCGATGATGATGATGGATTTAAAAAATTTATTTGTTATTGTAATATAAAGTAGTTTTTATTTTTTGTGTAGTCTACAAAAGTTTGAGCCTCGCGCGCGGTATATGGGTATAAAGGATTTCTTTTTGAATTTATAAAAAAAAAATATTGGCCTTTGATGCTTGAGAGGATGCCATGAAATAGTAGTGGGTTGTCTGGCTGATTGTCGGGGAATTCCTTGTCAATTCTGTCGTGGTTGAAAGTAAAAGTTTGACTAGAGTCGGTCCAGGATTTGTTCGGTTTGGAAATTTTCTCGATTTCCCTGATTGGGGATATCCTTGGTCAGCCCAAAACTAAGGTGGCGGTTCCATTAGTGTTGGAAACTCATTGACTCTGTAGCGGGCAGGATCGGATATTGGCTTGTCTTTTGATAATGTCCTTATACGGGATTCTGTGATTTGAATTGTAATAGAATTTCCTGATCGCTGGGAATACTTGCGAACATATGTGGTTGACATCAATAGCTTTTCACAATTATATCGCTGTAAAGCAAATGAACAGTTTTGGAAGAAGTTTACATCTGTAGATGAAATCAGTTCGTTTTTTGTTTTGCATTACTAGTTGAATTGTTTATAAATAAATTATCTAATAGATAAATTGTCTAGCTCAAAGCTTTGTAGGGGTAAGTGGCGGGACTATCATCATCATCATCATCTTTCCTATGGTTACTCGTACCTCAATTGGCACCACGAGAAGGTAAGGATACAAAGTAGAGGCTACGAACCACAGTAGGTTCTATTTAATACTTGCCAGTACGCGAAGTACCAATGGGACGTGTTGTCCACCAACCACTAAATATTGCTACAGTCACTAGGAAAACCTCCACTCGCACATATTCCGACAATCGATTGACTCATGTGGTCTGGGCTAAAACTAACCACGATTGGGATATCCTTGCTTTAAACTTTAACAAAAATTGTCCACTGACTGGTCTATAAATAGAAAGAATTAGCGAACTTGTAAGTTGAAGATGAATTAACTGATCTCAAACTGCCTATATGCGATTCCCTGTGCAATTATCACTGGTCCAGATCTGTGCCGAAATGCACCTACGTCATGCACGGCTAAAAAAAACAAGTAGAGGTCAGCTTTGAAATCGTTCATTCAGCAAATTCAAGACCCTTCTCCACTTCATCTTTTAACTTTCTTGGAAAAGCCAAACAAAATGTGCTTAACCCAGTTAATAAGCACGACTTGCTACCCTTTACGGATATCTTTACATGCTCAAAATGTAAACAAGATTTTGTGTGTTCCAATCAGCTCTGCGGAAAGCGGGCTTTCGTCCTTTTCTCTCTTATCCGAAAAAAAGTCCATTTATAATAACATACAATCAACGCATCCCACCGAATGCGTCCTCCAATCTCTCGGTAAACTGCTGAAGGGGCATCGAGAGGATGCATCGAGTGTCCCAGGTTCCCCAACAATCAAGCAACACATTTTCAAACTACAACACTGTCGTATCATCAACTATGGACACGCTGCTCTGCTGGCCGCCAAACCGATTCCGGTTATCACAGAAGCGGAATCAGCGCCTTTCCTCTCTGCCTGCCTGGAACTACTGCTTTCTTTCTCCCTCGCTCTCCGATGGGAACAACTTCGCGCACCCTTTCTGCACTTCTGACGGGGAAATTAACTGAATTTCTTTACATTATAAATATATGCACCGATGGAAAGGAGAGTAATAATTTTCAGCTAATTATTTTTGCGTGTTTAGGGAACATTATGGCCGGTCGTTTTGGAGCCCGCCAGCCGGAGCCCGATCATCGCGCCGTCATTGAATTGTGTGCCGCGTCTGATGGACTGAGGTACAAATTCCTTTCTTCCTGTATGGCTCTCCGTACCTCCCCTGCTTCCGACCGATCATCACCTCATTTTGCACCACTAACTGATGTTTGCGTGGAATCCTGACCTGATGGTGGTGCATGCGGTGCCCAGCTCTTTAATAAGCCTTTTCGCCAGAGCCAAGCAGCCGCCCAGATCCATGTCCAAAGGGTCTCTCGTTGATAGGCAGGCAGCTCGTTCATTTTTTTTACTCATCGTTACCGCGGCGCACAAGTTCATTACATTTCATCAAGCAAGAATTATTATTGCTTTTATTTTATTTGAGATCGTGCGGCTCCGATCCGCTGGGTTATGGCGTGTAGGATCCGACTGACTGTGGATCCCGTCGGGTTGTATCGCTTCCAGACGCGCGCGCGTTGAGGTCCGTTCTCGTTTCGGTTTTAATGTTGAAGCAGCAGAGGAGCCAGGAAGGCAGCTTGGATTGAATTTTGACTTCTTTCGCAGCTTTTGCCGACTTTGGCGCTGCAGCAGCCATTTGGTAGTGTGATGTTGTCTTGTTGCGTTCGTGAGCGGATATGGGTCAACATGACATGATTTTGATTTTGTAGGTTTACGGGGCGATAGAGAGGATTGCGTTCAATCGGGATCGTGGAGCTCTGATTTTCAGGTCTGACCTGAAAATAAGTTGAACCAATAGACTCTTCTGCAAACAACCAAATGTTTTTGTTTTTTCAGGGTCACTAAAATTTTCCCAAGTAATAAGCGGGTACAATTGACAAAGTAGTCTTCAAAGTATACTAGGCTGATATGAATTCCGAAAAACTTACTTCTCAGCGCTATAACATATTAAAATTAGACCCTTACTAGCTTTGCAATGTTTGGTGCCAAAATGCCTAGACTAGCCTGAGAATTGCGCCTTTTTTTGCTTTGTAATTGCATCATCACCAACTGCAACTTATGAAGGGCGAAAGCGTTTTGGTAAAACATGATTTATGAAACATTCGATTTCCTTACAAAAAGGTCTATCATTTAGCTCAATTAATACAATTTGTAAATTTCACGGTCTGTATATTGAAGCTTTATTAAATGGGATTCGAATCCAAGCACCGCATCCGTTCGTGTATTGTAAGTGCTCAAACAGATAAATCCAAAGTGATGCTTCGGTGATCAAGAACAAAAAAAAACCCAATGAACCCAACGTTCTGCCCTGATCCATCGGAAGCGAACACACATCCGGCTCCCATCGCGACGGGATTCGACCAAATCGAGCAAAGCGATTCATTTAAATAAACACCGTCAACCGTATTTTAATCAGACTGAATGAGAGAACCCTGTCAACACGTGTATTTACACCTATTATCTCCCATAGACAGAGCCAGAGCCTCCGGTCGACCCACGACGACACGAGGCAGCTCAACCCAGTCCCTGGGCGTCCAGATCAGACGAGCACGAGGTTGGTTAGCCTAGCTAAATGCTGTGATTTGTACCTTTGAATGCATACGCCTTCCCGGTTGTCGGTCGGTCGGCCGCTTTAATGGAAACCGAGCCAAACGAACGGATATATAATAACGATATGGTTATATGGTTGCGATGGATTCCTAACTCGGCTCTGCCGGCTGGTGTGCGGCACACCCCTACATAGAAGACATATCGAGAAAATTGTACGTGCTTAAGGCACACAAATCCGATCCCCTGCCCTGGGCATAAACCTCTAAAACCTCGTTCGCTATGCTTATTCGTAGTTCTTTAATTCTAAGAATGCTTTTACTGATCTGTTCTTCGGGGTCGTGCAGATTTAGAACTCCTAGCAAGAGAACGAGAAAGTCTTCGTGTCTCTGTGCTGCTTTCGTTGATCCATTTATGCAAACATAATGGATACAATTCCAGAACATAATGTCTGCTAATGAAAGTAAATCGATGTCCATATCCAGGATGGTAACTTTTGCTACAGGATGGGGGAGATTAGCGTTCGCAACTTTGTTGCTGAGTGAAGTGTTAACTCCTGTGAGGAGCTAGGTTGGCAACGTATTTTTTCTCTTTTCTAGTTGAAGCGATAAACTATGGCTTTCAGAAAATAATTATTTCTCTATCGTTTTTAGTTAACAAAAAATGTAAAAGATGTTAAGAAAATTGGAAAGAGCGTTTCTTATATCATATTTCATGCATACCTCGATAAAAAGCAACTTTATTTTTCGGCTGTCATCGTTGATATTTCATTACATATAACTCATTCATTCAGGTTGTCAAAAGGTTTCAAATTGTCTCATCTATCTACTGGTTTCATTAGTTTCCGTGATTAGGCTGTAGTTTGCGAGAAATTGATAGAAACCGTCAAACAATAAGGTGGCTTTATATCGAGGTATGTTTGTATTGATACATTTAATAGCTCGCGATTTGGACATTAAAGGCAAACGATAGTTTAATTTAAGCTAGCAATAATTTGGTTTAACGTTTTATCAGTTTCTTTGTAAAAATTAAGCATGCCCTATAAGATCGCTTGAACTATTTTCTCATAACTCAATCTACTTGTTTTTGTCTCCTTAGAGTCAACCTGAAAGATTTCCATCCTTGGCAGCTGATCGCTTCAGGTCGACCCACCTCCATTTTCGATCTCGAATTACTGTTGATTGTTTTTGTTGGCATACCAAGTACCACACGAAACATCTTTTATATCCAATACTTAGTTTTCATGTTTCATTTTAGTAATTCTGCAGTAACAAAAAGCATATTTTGTTACAGCAGAGTTTATTCTTCGTATCAAGAGAAACTATAGTAAATATTTCATTGATATTGCTCAAACGGTTCGCTATGACCATTCAACACAAACATTGAGGTTAGTTGTGATCTGTTTGTCTTTGTTAACATGCAGTTAAGTAAATTTAAACATGACGTTGCATACTTATTATTTTCCAGGTATGTGATGTTCATTACGAATTAATTTTGACCTCCATTACAACATAACAATTAAGGTACACACTTGTTCCAATGAAGCGTTCTGATTGGGGTTTTCAAAATGCGTTTTTGAGCCACATCCGCAAAGTTAAGATAACGGAACATGAAGTCAACAAATAATGTAACGTTTTTGCAACGTTCAATTACACATTACCACACCAGTGATAAAGATGGAAATATTTCCGAATGCACACTACCGACCACATGTGTTTGGAGTTTGCTTCAATGAACTAATAATTAATATATAATATGGTCAGACTAGCTAAGGGTTGATTTCTAGGGGTTTTTGTCAATGTATGAAAATGGCTTAAGGTGCTCATTATGCAACATCTATAAGCTATATTTTAATGGAAAAGGCTATCAGTATTTAACTTTTTCAAAAGGAATACTCAAAAAGTGAAAGCATAGTATTTCCATTTTTGACTGCCCTAACTAAATAATATAAATAAAATAAGGGAAGGTCCATTAATTATGTCACGCAGTAAGGGGGGTGGGGGGGTTTGAGAAAACGTGACGATCCATACAAAAAAATTCGAAGGTTTATACAAAAAATGAGACAAAGGGTGGGGGGGGGGTCGGTAATAAAAAGTCAATTTATGCGTGACGTAATTAATGGACGTTCCCTAACTACCTACGCAGAGCTGAAATAAATTATCTCCACAAACAAAATAAACAGCTGTGCGATAACTAGTTGCACGCAATCAACATAAGCTGTAATACATTTAACTAATTATGTTTTTGTTGTTGCATGAAGCACGTAATCAATTATAATGTTTGAAATCCATCGAATGCCGCCTTTCAAACATATCCTACGCTCAATCTCAACTAACGATTGCAATTAAAAATATGGGCCTTTGGATGGTGATAAAAAAAGGGCTAAGACAAATAATTTCTTTTGATAAATTTCCCATGGAAGATAATTATTTAAGCTAACTTGCAAAAACATTCTACGCCCTTGCTAGTGGCCTTCCGGCAGTTAACCGGATCATTCGCCATGGCGGACGAAAACATGCGTGTAGGCATGTTTTTGAGTTCTTTCTTCGTTTTATTTATCAATTCCTCCTCAGTTTTCGTGACAAAATTGTTGGAGTAGATCCGGCGTCCACAAAGTGCCGCACGATGTCCGTTTTCGACGCGGCGGGGTGCAGTTCTTTGAACGCGCACACTTCTGAACGGAGTTGCTTCACTGTTTTTGCCATCACGGTTAGAGTTCGACTGATAGAGCTGTCAAATTTTGTCTGCTGACTCATAGGTTACTATGATTGATGCTGCATGGGTAGTTTTGTCAGTGCGGGTGAAGGTTAACCCATGAAACATTGGCAATTTTTGTCCATTTTTTTTTAATGCAAACGTTACTTCTATTCAATTTCACAACCTGCCGTGCTCAATACTTTCTTCTCACATCTCTGTTTCTAGAAGAAATTGCTGTCCACTCCTAGGGTTGCATGTTGATAATAAGGATATTTCCATTTCAAACATTAGCTGTAATGTTTTGACCTAGGACAGCGTCTTTGTTTTAAATACTGGGGTACAATTTAAAAAAATCGAATTGCGACCGTCTCGAAAAGTGGTCAGGTTTTGAGCGCTAATATCTCAGTCATTTCTCAAAAAAAAAATACAAAACTTTCAAAACAATCGATCGGAAATATTTCTACGCATCAAATTCAATAGAGAAAATTGTTGATTTCGGTTCACTAACTATTGAAAAATTTATAAATGTTAAGCTTTGTCTTAAAAAGTACTTTTAACTCCTACAGGCCTAAGGGATCATATATGACCCCAAAAGGAAATTGGCTGTATAAAATCACAGATTGAATACATGTGTACACTGTCGTGGGCAAATTTTGTTTTACATCAATTCTTCTATTTGAGAAATAAATAAAAAACTTATGTGATTAAGGCCTAACCGATGAGCTAGAACATCTTGAATATGAAGAAGTTCAGGAAGAAAAAATAAATGCCTTATTAAAAGTGTAAAGCGTTGTTTTAGGATTTGGTACATATGCATACGTATTATTCATTTCTCGGTCTTACCTTACCAATCAGACTAAGGCCGGTGTGGCCTCTGCTGTACACAGAAGTTGTCTCCATTGTAATCGGTCCATGGCTGTACCTCGCCAGCCTCGCTGTCTGCGGAGGGTCCGCAGGTCGCCGTCTACTTGATCGATCCACCTTGCTCGTTGCGCGCCTCTTCTTCTTGTACCCGTCGGTTCGTTTTCGAGAACCATTTTCATAGGGCTGTCGTCTGACATGCCCAGCCCATCGTAGTCGACCGATTTTTGCGATGTGTACGATGGGAGGTTCTGATGCAATTCGTGGTTCATTCACCTCCACCACGTTCCGTCTTCCATCTGCACTCCACCGTAGATCGTACGCGGCACCTTCCGTTCAAAGACTCCAAGGGCGCGTTGGTCCTCCACTAGCAATGTCCATGTTTCGTGGCCGTAGAGAACTACCGATCTAATTAATGTCTTGTAGATGGTCAACTTTGTAGTTCGGCGAACTTTGTTCGATCTTAGTGTCCTTCGGAGTGCAAAGTAGGTACGATTGCCAGCTATAATGCGCCTTTCGTATTTCTCTGCTGGTGTCGTTATCAGCGATCACCAATGAGCCCAGATACACGAATTCGTCTACTACCTCGATTTCATCACCGTCGATCTGAACTCGTGGTAGGAGGCTAACATTGTCTTCTCGTGAACCTCTTCCCTTCATGTATTTTGTTTTCAACGCATTAATCACAATTCCAATTCTACCAGCTTCAGCCTTAAGTCTGATGTACGTTTCCATCATCGTCTCAAAGTTACGTGCTACGATATCAACGTCGTTGAAAAAGCCATATAGTTGGACAGACTTCCTGAAGATCGTGCCACTCGTGTCTATTCCAGCTCTTAGAAACACACCTTCTAATGCTATGTTAAACAACAAACATGACAATCCATCACCTTGACCTTTGAAAGGTCAACCGTCGTTATTTGATGATTTTGTGATGTTCTAGGTTATCCAAACTGTCCTTGAGTTCAGAACTTACGATCTACAGTATTAACTATAGCTTTTTGGGATATACAAAATTTCAGTGAATATATTCGAAAGTAAAATAAAAAATACATGAGATAAACTGGGATGATAGAGGTCATCCAAAATGTCCTTGAGTTCAGTACATAAGATCTATAGTTGTAACAGTAGGTTTTTGGAGTGTGCAAAGGGACAATATGTATTTCACAATATTCATTGTATATCCTGGAAAGTCAACAGACAAAATGCTACCATCTTGGGGTATCCTAGGTCATCCAAACTGTCCTTAAGTTCAAAACATAAGATCTACAACTAGAAAATAAGGAGAATAATTAGTAATTTCCATTTAATTCCAACTACCTTTATTGCTTATCTTCACAGATACGCGTATTTCGTCTACAATGTGCAGACTTCTTCAGTGTCGTGTACTAATACTCGACTTACTTTATAAGATCTACAGTTGCAACAGTAGTTTTTTGGGCTAAGGTAACCATATGTATTCTTTTTCAAGGTCAACAGTCATTATATTATAACTTTGTGATCTTCTAGGTAATCCAAACTGTTCTAGAACTTGAAATCTACGGTAGTAACAGTAGATTATAAGGCTATACAAAGCTACGTCACGCATTCAAGCATATTCAGTGAATATTTTCGAACGTAAAAAATACACAAGAAGATAATTTTGCGATAATCTTGGTCATCAAAACTGTCCTGGCGTTCAGAACCTAAGATTTACAGTTGTACCAGTAATTTTTGGGCAATACAAAGTTGTAATAAATAATCAAACATATTCAATTAATATTCTTAAAGGTCAAAAAACATTCTAAAGCAATATGACATGCTCTAGGTTATCCAAACTATCCTTGAGATCAGAACATAAGACCTACAGTTGTAACATTAGCTTTATAACCTATGAGAGGTCACAATATGCATTCAAACACATTCAGTCATTTTCAGATTATCTTGGGATGGTCAAATTCTTAAAAACTAACCTTGAGTTCAGAACTTTAGTAACCGTAGCTTTTTGGGCTCCTTCCTTAGCTCAGTGGCTGGGTTCAATTCCCGGTCTGGTCTAGGAATTTTTCGTTAAGGAAAATGTCTCGTCTCCCTGGGCAAAAGGATATGATTGTACTTGCCACAGAATCATACTAATGAAAAAATGGTACCTGGCATGGAAAGCTCTTAATTAATAACTGTGGAAGTGCATTTAGAACACTCAATTGAGAGCAAGCAATAAACAAATTTTGAAAGCAATAAGCTTGAAACGTTAAGAAAGAAGAAGAAAGAAGAAGAAAGCTTTTTGGGCTATACAAAGCTACGATATATATTCAAACATATTCAATGGATATTCTGAAACATCCAAAGAAATCATAGAATAACCTTGTCAGTTTCAGGTAATTCAAACTGTCCTTCAAAACTTAAGGTCTACAATTGTAACAGTAGCTTTATAAGCTGTACAAAGTTAAGCTAGTTTGTTTGGCATAGAGTATCTAAAAATTATCTCATAATATCCGAAGGTCTTCCAGGACATTCATTGAATATGTTTGAATACATATCATGACATTTTATAGCGTATAAAACTACTGTTATGTGACCAGTCACTTCGTTCGCTCGCTCAATTCTTAGTTTTTCTACCAAAAATGGGGCTATTTAATCGAAAGAGGAAAGATCTATAGATAAATATTAGCTAGCTAGATAGGGTCTTAAATGTATATAAATTAAGAAAACTTAAGTACTATGAAATGAAATAATCATGCTTATAAATAAATTCTTAAACTACCATAAACTACTTAAACTAGATATACAAAATAAAAAGCTAGAAGCTAAATTACGGCCAATGTTTGTATTGCGAAAAACAGCACACTGAATAACACCCCTTCGAACTGGTATCCTTGGTAGCAGTACTGCCTGATGCTCTCGACTCCCAACGCAGAATGCGACCTAGGAAAAAAGGCCTGTTCGCCGGTTCCTGAGTTTTGAATGTGAGGAGACTCGTCCACTTGCTTGAGCCCCAGCAATCGACCTACACCATAGCTCACGAAGAAAATCCCAAAAGTTTAATAACATTGTGAAGAAAATTCTTTTCTTGGTGATTGGTTAGCCATCGCCCGTTCGCAAAGCGAGCAAACACCTCGTATCCAAATCGATGGAAAACCATCGATCCACAATTAATCGATCGACATCCACTCGATTGGTGTTAAGTGGCGGCAAAGACGCGCAAACGGCAAAGATATCCCTCACAAGACTAGCGACAGCACCAGATCGGCGTAATCGACGCATCTGCGGCACAATCGGGGCAATCGGCACGATTGGAGGCAAACGGCAAACGTCAAACGGCAAACGGCGCAAACATCTATCACCGAATCGGCGTTTTCGACACATCGCAATCGGGGCAATCGGCTCGATTGGCGCGGAAAATATTGGAGCAAGCAGGCGACTGAGTACGGAAACCTCGTGTGAACCAAGTTGACCAGCGTTCATCGACGGGCCCAACACTGACACCACACACCATAACCGTGAGTAGAGTGTATCGGTAGGATTTAGCTAGGGCTGATAGGGACTGCTAGGGCCAAAAATCTAATAAAAAGCCGTAAAACTAAATTATTATTATCTATAGTTTTTTCCTCTTACTTTGCAACCTCGGTATGAAAGAGCCGACCCAGAGTGTGGTTAGAGTCACTTTAGGGCTGAGCGGGCGTAACTAAAGGCTAGTTACAGTTACTACTGTTGTTCTGAAGTTTTGAGCTCCAGGACAGTTTAGACGACCTAGTACAGCTCAAAAAAAAATCCTACATTTTTCAATATCGATATATTGCTTGTATAATAACACTTGGAAAAAATTAGGCCTGAAAGGGTTAGTTCGAAGGATATTGCATTATGCAATCTTAATGGCTAACGTTTGATAGCGTTGTCCTACGTCATCATTTCGAACAACCCAATGGGGCTGTACCTTGTAGTTCTTTTATTAACTTTGTCAACTGTTTACATAGAAACATAAACAATGATTTCAGAAGAAACCCGTAGACCCAATTTCAGGGACATATGGTTTGCTATGTTTCCAACTATAACCGAATGTACTCATCATATAGTAAACTTTTGGAATTGGTAAGATGGTCAATGGAAATGTAAAAGTAATTGATTGTTTATTTTTCAATTGGCATATCTATCTATATAGTAGGAATTATAATGTTTTGAATATGGAATATTGGGTAAATCATACGTTTGTATGATGTATGATACGTATGTGAAAATAATTAAGATGTTTTATATAAATTTGTTACACGAAATATTGTGTTAAGTATTGCCAACATAGCTTCAAATAAAATGCCTAAAGTAAACATAATAATAATCATTATCAAAGCGGGCTCTAACTTAAATGATGCGACGAATTTTTCATCTCTTAAAAGTAAGCTATATACGTACTTCTCGTGGTTCAGAACAGCGAACGACTTATTTAGCAAATTTAAGCATACGATTGGATTTTTTTTTGGCTGGTGATCGCAGCAAGCCGTGCTTTGAAACTGACGTGTTTTTTTTGCTGCGTTGTTTTATCGATAAAAAAAATCAAACAATAATTCGTAATTTAACTTATACTAACAGTGATATCTTTAAATCACCGTGTGCTTTGTGTAAGACGTAGCACCTGGATGAAGCGTAAAATCTACTTAGTATTGTTTATTAGTGGTAGCATTGTGACCCCCAGACATAAATTATCAAGTAAGAGTGTTTTTCCGCTTTGTCGTGAGTGAATCGATGATTATTAGCGGCAAATTTTTGCATAAATAAATAATTTTGCATTTAAAAACTAATAAGCGATCCATAAAAAAATTAAAATCTTTCCGTAAAAAATGCATTCATGATCCAGAAAACTTTGGTCAATATCCATAATTAAATGGATATGATCCATAAAATCTATCAATGTGATACATAATTTATATAAAATTTAGCAATATATATCTAGGGAATGATCGATTAAATTGTGCGGATTACCCATAAACGTGTGACAAATGATCCAAAAATGGTTAAATGGCGTTCCTTAAACTTGCAAAATTGATCCACAGAATGTAATCTTTGTGCAATGAAAAATATGCACATGATTCATTAATTATTGAAAATGTTCCATAAATAGATTGTCAATTATCCATAAAACAATGAATAATGAACTATAAACTTATAGAAATGACCCGTAACAAATTAACTTTTTACACTTAAACATATGGGTTTAATTTATAAATTTATGCCTGCATTTTTAAGTTATGGTCATTATTTTTTCAAATGTTTAGTCCGAAAAGATTGGGAAATTGATCCCAAAAAAGTAGGAGGCTGTGCTTGATGACTGACGTGAAAATTATCGCGGCTTGTTTTTTTCTGCTAAATCAAGACTTTTTATTGATATTAAGTGATTTTTATTTTTAAGTGCGTAGCATAAATACAGTCCATTCCATTTGCCAGTCATTTAACCTTTGTTCGTTCGCTGAAGTCTCGGGAGTGAATTGTTTTTTTTTTAATGATTCTTATTACGTGCAATATGTCTACCAGCGTCAGTGTTTAGATAGCTAGTGAAGCCAGAATACCGTTCAAAGATTATATTAGAGAATTTAAAAGAATTTTTGTGTATGTATCAAGACAAAAATGATAGCAGTGCAATTGAATTACGACTGAAGATATTCGATGGCGTTTATGATAAGTACTGTGAAGGGAGGGTGAAAATTGAAGTGCTCATCGTGGGATCTCGACGTGTGCGGCGATTCGCAGCTGCGGTAAGAACGTTGCAAAGAGAGCATTTATTTCGGGTATGGTTAGGTCTAAAACGGCTCTCAGGCGTTTGTAAGTATTGCCTTGTCTTCACAATAAAGAACCGCTATCATACTTTTTATAGCCCAAGCAGCACTTGTGAGTTGTCTCAACGGTTTCCTTACTGTTGGTATAAATCGGTTCTTAAACTTGATGTTTTAACATACTTTTTTTTTTAAATTATTAAGTTAGAGTTTTCCGCTTTGTCGCGAGTGAATCAATGAAGACGAACATGGAGGTGGCGAATGAACCTCGAGTTGCATGCGTTGCTGTGAGAACCTCTCATCATCCACTCCGCAAAAATCGGACGACAACGATGGGCTGAGCACTATGAGATATCTGAGAAATGGATGTCGGATGACAGCCCGATGAAAATGATTCTCGATAACGTATCAGCTGGTTATAGAAGAAAAAGAACACAACGGGCAACGTGAATCGATTGAATGGACCCTCTGTAAAGTGCGAGGTTGGTGAAGTGCATGTGGAGTCGAGGTCTGATTTGGAGACCAGCTTTGTTTACAGCTGAGGACATCTACACATGACCAAAATGTCATGTAAATTTCGGTGCCCTGCGACCGACACATGCACGCGTCCTCTGGTACATAAGAATGAGTTGGAGGAGACGAGGAAATAAATTCAATCAAACACACCTTTTGTCGAGTTGGGTATGTTTTAGTTTCAGGAGACATAATACAACATGAAATCTCTGTTAACGTTCTGGATAAAATTCATAATTTTTAAGTGTGTGGCTTTACTAGCGGAAGACTGTAATTAAGTATGTTCCACATTACCATATTTTTACGAAACTATGAATTATATACCTTCACCACTTATTGCATTTTGTTAACCTGCCCCATAAGATACAAATAAGGTACCTCTTCCAAGCGTAAAGGGTTCAAGTCAAATATTGAGCGAGAAGTGCTTTCAAAAGCCTTAATCTTGTGACTTTGAGCCTTCTGGGTGGAATGAATATGTAGATGAAAAACACACTACAAATCTAATTTTTCTTCTTCAATGTTCTCACTTGTGGCTCGTCGATCATGTGTGCCTTACTTCTCTGTAATTTAATAATTAAATTTTCTTCAAATTTTATTTATCATGACTATTGATCATCTCTTCTAATCTTCAAAATCATTTTTAGCTACAGATGTACAGTACGCATCAGCAAAAGATATCGGTTCCCATACGCGGTAACTCCCTTCTAAACCTTCGCCGAAGCAACTAAGATTCTAAACACTTGACCTTCCCTCATCAGTGCAGTTGGAACTTTGCGGCGCTATAGAATTACACACCATTCAGCTACCGAGTGTAGAGTCAACACTGGCAGCAAATTTATAACCGGCAATTAAAAATTTCCAATCACATGAAAAGTGGACAAACATCGAAACTTCAGATTGTTTCAAACGACGTCCGACGACTGATGGTGATTTATCACTCCTGCAGTCACAGCTAGCACACTCCCTAGTCGGTACCTGTGTAGTTATGAGAGAGGTGTAACATGTGGTTTGAGGTAAGGTGGACAGTCGATCTGTAAAGGGTGCCATTTACGATGCCTCTCACCACCACCATAGTCATATCGATTGGATGGCGTTCGATCTGATCCGAAGGTCGCAGCGATCTGTCGATCGCCTGGTGATCGATTTATGTTCTCCACTGCGAATCAAGTGCCGCGCACCACTTGCAAGTGTTTGCACAACTGGTGTTCGCTTTTTTTTTCGCTCTGCTTAGCTGGATCTACGACTGAACACTGCATAATTTACAGCTCGTTTATCCGTTTAAATGACTTTTTATTAATAATTAGAAATTAATAAGAGTGAGAAGCGAACATATATGGCGGTAATTAATGATATTTATGCAACGATACGATGCCGAAGGGTGTTTGCGCGGTGTATGATCACGGAATCAGCCGACGGATTTGGTTGCCGGCCGTTTAGCTGCCGGCTACTTTGCAGTCTCTCTCTCTCTCTCTCTCTCTCTGGTATACATGTCGCTGGGCCTATGCATGCGAGCAGCTCCGTCGATGGTACATTGTAAACATGCTTGTTACCAGTGGTGTTCGAAATCTGCATTGACAGATTTATTGAATCGTGATCACTTGATATTGTTTTTGCTTTGAGGTGGAATCCTAAATAGGCTCCTAATGAGACTTCTATCGTCAAGTGGTATCAACATGTGCAAATTGGTCAATTTAGATTTGATCGTCTGTTCATTTCTTACGCAACTGATGCCAAAGCTATGACTAATACTCCTCTCATTTTTAAGTGTGTCAAATATTTAGCCCCAGCCATAACATTTTCCAACAATTCAATTATCAAACCGGCAATAACTTTTCTTGTTCAAGCGCCCGACAAACAAGTCTCCCGTGGTGTCGAAAGACTGAAAACAATTCCTTCCTTCCGCTACCTCATACATTTTTAACCAGCAGCGAGGCTTTTGGCAAAACATTCCAACCCTCATGGGTGGCTATGTGAATAATTTGGTTGAAATTCAATTATTTTTTCGCCGGCCGCCAGTCAAACCCGTCGTGAATGGACTAGAAACACACAAAAGCCGCAGTCAATTCCTTAGATGACAATTTCCTTCAATTTGAATGGTCCATTGCTCACGGAGCTGTTGGCTCTAGTTCGTGGGCCTTGGATTAGGCACGAAACCTGGATATTTATCTGATGTGTGGTGTTTGTGGCTTTATTGTTTGGTTGTCGCGCAAAATATGAGTGTTATAAATGATTCGTATCGCATATCCGTATCGGCTTGGTGTCTCCTGGAGGCGTGCTGATGTATGGATATTGGAAAGCCAATCGCGAGAATGTGTGTCGATACAAATTTTTATTTCTGAATTATGCAAAATCGATTAACTGTCGCTTTTCTAGTCTCATTCTAGAGCGCAATTAAAATTCAATCGAGTTCGTCACACATCTGAATATGTAGCGGAACGACGACAAGCCTTGTAATCCGTTTGAAGTTTATCCATTGATTCAGATGCATTTTTTTTTTTTTTGTCATAAATGGGAGAATAGAACATTTGCATAGAGTGTGTGGTTGTGAGTGTGAGGACCTTGCGCGCATGCAAAACCCTGGCATGGCTCATTAAATTGGACAGATCTTTATCAGTCAGGCCATAGTTGCACCACGATTGCTATACAGAGGGACAGGTAGGTAAACAATCCCCAGAGCCGAAGGAATCAATTGTGTCTGGCTTCCTTCAAGGTTTAGACGGTGTACCGGCTGAGCCGGCTGGGCAACTGTTCACGAATACGTGAGTTTGAATTGCCGATCCCTTGTTGGTGGGCCTAATTGAAATATGATGGAAATGAATGTTCTATTGGTATGACTAGACTAGTTGGTTATTAAACGAAGATTTTCGGCATTTAGGACATTCTTGACATTTCATGGACCAAAATCATGTGAATAATAGAATTTGCAAAGTTTTGAACGATGGATTCAATTCGATGGATGATTGCTCCGGAGGAGCCAGCATAACTTTCTATTTTCAAACCTGTTTAACGTCTGACCGATGAAATACTTCTGTGTACAATTATGAGTAAGACTTTATTTATATTTAACTTTGGAAATCTCTATTTATTCTTCAAAATCTAATTCGTCCCCCTCAAAATAATCCACCTCGGATGCACTGCAACTATGCCAACGCTCATTCTTTTTTTCAAAACATATTTTATATTGGTCTTCCGGAATGGCCAACAGTTTCTTCTTCGATTCGGCTTTTATCTCTTCAATCAAATCCCCGAAGTCCCCGGGTCCCCGAAGTGGTCTTTTGAGTTTGCTGAACAGCCACAAGTCACACTGTGCTAAATCAGGCGTATACGATGGTTGCGGAACGATATTGGTTGAGCTTTTGGTGAAAGGGCAACGAAAAATCACGAGGTGTTTGTTGAAAAAATTGAGTGCTTTTGGCACCAATCGAGATTTGACAAAATGCCTTTTAAATTGACTAATCAATTTGAAATTCCAACAATATCAGCAAGCTTTCTTGTAGTCAATCGCCAATTTTGCAGCACCAGTTCTTTGATTTTGTTGACGTGTAGCTCATCAGTAGATGTTCTTGGTCGTCTTTGATGTGGTTCGTCTTCAACGTGTTCTCGACCTTCTTTGAACAATTTGTGCCAATCAAAAACACTGACTCTTGACAATGACTTCACGCCGAAGACCTTCTGCAACATTCTGAACGTTTCAGCGGCCGGTATTTCAGTTCTTGCACAAAATTTAATGCTATTTCTTTGTTAAATAAGTTCAGGCATTATAAAAAATCGAAGAAACAACTTTTCTTTGTTCCCAAACACAAGCGTAACTACTGCACCAATGAACCAATTGACGTAAAATTTTCCTAAGATGTCAATAACAGTGCTGCCACCTTGAAACATTTGTCCGAATCGATGAACCAGAGAAGTTGAAATTTAAAAGTCTTACTCATATTTGTACACAGTAGTAAGTGGCATTTAATATGCGAAGTGCAACGACACCAGGAGTCAATGAGTCTACCACATGAATTCATTTACTTCTTCATCACCACCGATCTGAACTAGGGATGGGAGACAAACATTGTTTTCTCAGGACCGTCTTCCTTTCATTTGACTCCATTGTCGCAATAATGACAAATCCAATCCTTCTAGCTTTGGCCTTTAGTTTGATCAAAGTTGCGTGTTGTGATACAGTGCGATGCATTCGTTTAGCCGCACCTGCATTAAGTTACGTTTTTCAATGAAAGTAGATTAGACAATTTTCATTTTCTCTCTAATATATTTAAATTTTGAATCCAAACTTTTACCATCGTTTCTTCAAAACTAGCTCATTCGTCGATTTATAATCATTGAAAAATAAAGTTCAGTTATAAAAAAAATAGATTGTTGATATCGAATCACCATTCAATATTTTGTCGCTCCTCCATTGTTGTTAAGAACCTCAAAGATTCTCTTTGGTATTGAAGTTACAAGTTTTTGGATCTTTTTACTATCAATTTGTCCCCAGCATTGGGCTACGGTTCTGAATTGTTGCCCATTTGCATAAACCTTTGTGCCAGAATGCCCCAACGGTTCTCAATGGGGTTACTATCCGGACTTCTATTATTTTTATTTTTTTTATTTTTATTTTTTTTTCCTTCGGACATTTCGTTACAAAGATATGAACGAAACAGTACTTTGCGGCCTTTTATAATAGTAATAAAACAGTTTAGTCTTAAATTACATACTGAGCTATTTGTATACCGATTCTTGTTTGGTTGGCGCTAAATCAAAGCTATACAATTCTCAAATAACTAGCCAAAATTTCATTATGATGGGATAATGCTTCATGAAGATATGCCCAAAACAATACCTGAGATCACTAAATTGTGAGATGAAAATACGCCCGTTGCAGTTCAAAACCAGAAAACACGTACTAATCGATCCTGCTTGCATTCTAAAGTGTCGAATCTGATGCGTTTTATGACGCATCAGATACGCCATTCAGTGGACTAGATGCCACACTATACGACTCAATAAAATTAGAGCAGGATCGATTGGCGTAGGTGGTAAGTGTCCGGTTTTGAACTGCAACGAGTATTTTCAAAAATTACGCAAAGTCTCCATTTACTATAACTGCAGAATTTGAATCCATATTGATAATCAAAATTGACGGTTAGGGTTGTCTAATAGTTCATTTTATAAACTGATTATATGCAATATCTGATGAAGTGGAAGAAGGGTTCAGTCTCACCATCGGTTGATTAATTCGGGTTTTTAACTAAATTTTAGGCGGTCCTCTTTATGAAAAGGTGTAAGATTGAGTTTCGGTTTCGGTTTCGCCCATTTAATGATTGGTATAGCATTGAAGACTGGACTTACGGTAGTTTTATGCATTGAAAGATCGAGCTTTTTGGTAATGTGGCGACAGCTGAAATGATTCTCTGTTGCTTCTTGCTGAATTTGTTCTTTGTCAGATTGTCAACTAAATGTTTCCTTTACAGGGTGTTCAATAAGTTCGAATAAAACTTTTCATTGTTGTGAAAGTGCGCACCATGTGCATTCTGTGTATTGGTATTGGTGTCAGCTTTACCCTCATATATAGGCTAACCGACGCGCACGGTGTCGACATGCTGTCATTTGTTGTTTGTTTATCGCGCAGGCTGAAGGAGTATCGCGACGTCGTAGTAAAGTTGTTTCCGACAGGTGAGCGACCCGGCGACATATTCCGGTGGTTGAAATCCCACGGGGTGAAGCGAAATTTCATCTATACCACCATCCGTCGGTACCGGGAGACGGGCTAGGCCAAGGCGTGATCCAGGCGGCCGCGTTCGGCGTGGACGCCAGTAGCCATCAAGGTGGTGAGTGAGTGGGTTTGTCGAAAAATGAACCGCTCGATACAGAAAACCGCTATCATTACGAAGTACTTGGGATACAAGCCGTACAAAAAACGCAAGGTTCACGGGGTAACGGAGGCTACAACGAAGAAGAGGCTGGACAGAGCCAAACTGGTACTTACACGGCACGCAGGTCAGGATTTCATGTTTTCTGGGTAAGCCCTTACTGGTGTTTGTCGAGAAAAACGTGAAAATCCACGCCGCGTACGATAAAACTGAGGTTCTGGAGAAGGGTGTGTCCCAGTACCTCGGGACCTCTACGGGAAGGATCATTACGCCGTTACAGGATGGCGCACCGGCCCACACGGCGAATATTGTCCAAGCGTGGTGTCGGGAGAATTTGACTAATTTTCTCGATAAGACTTAGTGGCCTCCCAGATCCCCGGATATTAATCCCTGGACTTTTATGTCCAGCGAACATCAAGTGAGCACTATGGACCAATTTGCGAAGCTAATTACCAAGATCTGAGACGAGATGCCGATGGACCAGATGCGTGACACGTGCGATTCTTTTGGGAACATCTCAAGCTCATCATAAAGCACAAATGGAGGAGGGTGGGGTGTTGCTCCCAGGCTCAGAAAAGAAAATCTTGTATTTTCATTTTTAACACATTTTTAAATTGTATTCGAACTCCCTTGCGCGCCCCAAGGGCTCAGTAGGGAATCTTTGTCAAGACCAGAAGCTAAGAGTCAGTTCCTTTGTGATTATATCACATCAATTAGTTTTCTCACTGTAGTAGCAGCACATTGAATTTTTAGATATACCATTCTTTATACGGTATATACAAATTTCAGATCATCCGTGGAATTCTCAAGTACGGTAAAATAATTTTAAATAATTTTTGTTCTCGTGGTTATGATACGTTACAGCAGGACCGAAATCTGTAGACATGTAAATACAATTAAAATTGTTATTTTCATTTTATAGTATAACAGCCCTTCACTATATTATCTATGCTATTTTATATGTAATTTTCAGCTTCACATATATTCGTCCATGTCAATTATAGCCCACCTAACCTACGATATGTATTTCAAAAGATAGGAAGGTTTTTAACATTTTTTTAAGAAAGGATCATATACGACAAATTCTACTCAAAAAAGCTTTTTCCTTCTTCACCAAAAATATATAATTTATAATCATTCATTTCCTATTTCACAGACATCAAGAATCATTTATGGGTCCAGACCAACAAGAGTTATCGGACATTTCCTTTTATTTTGTAGTTTTATTAAGTTCCCGCTTTTGGCACATTTCATACTCATGTGAAATTTATTTCGCCTTATTGTTAGCTGTTTTTACGCTGAAGCATTCTCGACGGCAGCCATTACCTCAAAATTTAGAATTGATATAACTCAGAATCTGTACTAGATATTGGATGTTTATTCACATCGGTTTGTATGCTTACTTGCTGTGAACAATCTGATGTAGTTCGATTTGATGTTCATTCCCTAACAATCGAGATTTATTAATTTGAAATAGCGAGGAGAATTTGCGAGAGAGATAAAAGATAGGATAAAATACACGGAGCAGCAGTTCACCTTAATACATATCTAAGTTTTAATTTAAGTAACAAATCAGTGGATGTCATATATATATTGTACCAACGCTTAGTGTGTTCTTTGTTTTTATTTGTGAAAACAAATTCTATTCTTAGTAGTTCATAATCCTATAGAAGCTGCAACAGCGGAAGTCTTTCGATGAGAGGATGACGAGTTAAGCTACGGATATATTTTCTTCTGGCTAGCTCGTATTATTATTTTACATTATAACGTCAGTTTATTATTTTATATTAAAATATTCAAATTTATTATAAAAGTTAACCTAGTCTCATAGGGACATAAGTGGTTTTCCCTATGAGACTAGGTTAACTTTTATCTTTATGCTATATAATTTCAATGGATCATCAATGGATAGTTTTGTAAAATAAGTTTATATCAATTTCAACTTTCGGGGTCAAAAATGGAATTTTTATTATCATTCTTATATTCATTCATTATATTGTTTTTCATAATAATATTAATTCACTATATGTTTTATTATTATAATATTCATTCACTATATTATGCATATTATTATATGACATTGAATATATATTATCAGGGTATCAGGGTAAGCTGGAATTGGACAATGGAGTTTTATCCCGAACAGGAACGAATAACTTGATAGCTGGCCTTGGTATTTAAGAGCTCAGATTAAGAGGTAAAATACCTAAGAATAATACCATAAAATTGATCTCACAATGTTATGCGAAACCAAATTGAGGTAAAACAATACCAAAATAGTACCTCTCAGGTATTCTAGGTATCCGAAATAACAAGTTTTGTTATTCGAGAGGTATTTTGCTTGCAGCTTTGTTTGGGTATTTTACCTCTTAATCTGAGCTCATTAATACCATTATTAAATTAAATTATGGAGGGAAGAAACAGTATCATTTACTTTATCCTACCGATTTGATTGTGATTCTAATCCAACAGTATCAGTGAGAGTGATGCGCCCTTCTTAACAAGCCATCCCGTAGAAAGCTTAATATGTATTGCAAATTGGGTTATTCGATTTGTTGGATCGTATCGTTGGAATGAGAATCTTATGTTCCCGCGGGTTTCGCGTAAGTGTCTCTGCTTACGGGTCCACCCCACCGTTTTTTGCCCTCCATACAGCGTTACTGTGAATACAAACCGGTAACTCAATTTGATCTTGCTATTAAGTGGAGCTGCGCACATGACAAGGTCTTAGAAGGGATGGTGGCTACCTTACATACATTCTCCAGCCACTTTTTCCAGGCAAGTACGCAATTTTAAACAACATTTCTCTGCCTGATCAGCTTCCGTGTTCTAGCGCCACTGCGAACCCTATCACACCACTTAATAATCGCTGCGAGAATGTAACTGTTTATTCTCGGAATGCTTCACTGATGGAACCTACTAACAACCAGATGTTAGTTTCGGAGCCTGGAAATATTTCATATTTACCAGAACACGCTGCCTGTTGCCTCATGGGAGACTTCCAGCCACTCGACCCAGTCGCGCCAGATGTTTCCTGCCAGCAACTTAGTCCTGCTTCCAGCCATCAGTGTCGTTCTGGTCCTGTGGTCGAGTTCGGTGATGGGGTCTCCCAACCCTTATTTACAGGCAAGTACATATCTCCATGCAACATTTCTGAGCCTGATCAGCTTTCGTGTTGCAGCATCACCTCAGAATCCCCCGCTCCAACAAATGGCTTTCACATCTCCGAGCCTGTTTTAGGCGATTCGACGCAATGCAGAGGCATCTCTTCCTCCGACTTCTCGCCGCAACTTCGCATCTACTATCAAAATGTTCGTGGACTTCGAACGAAGATCGACGATTTCTATCTCGCAGTGCATGATGTGGAGTGTGATGTGATAGTACTATCAGAGACGTGGCTCGACGATTGTATTCTATCGACTCAACTGTTTGGAAATTCATTCACAGTTTTTCGGACAGATCGTAATCCATTGAATAGTAGAAAGCGTCGTGGTGGAGGTGTTTTGATAGCAGTCTCGTCTAGATTATGCTGTTGTGTCGACTCACCCCCAACTAGCGTGGCTTTGGAACAGCTATGGGTAAAAATTAAATTGCAAACGTTTTCCATGAGCATTGGAGTAGTATACCTTCCTACTGACCGTAGAGATGACCTTACTCTAATAACGCTGCATAGTGAATCTATTAGTTCTGTTTTGGCATGCTTGAAACCGTGTTATATGGCGCTTCAGTTTGGAGACTATAATCATGCCAACATGTTTTGGACGGCTTCAGAGGATGGCGGGCTTAACATTGATGCCAGCTCATCACGATTTTCGACTTCGGATGGTGTTTTGTATGATGCTTTTTGTTTTAATGGTCTGACACAAATTAACTCAATTAAGAATTCCAATTCTCGTATTCTTGACTTGATATTGGTGAACGATACAGCTTTATCCAGTTGCAGCATTTCTGAAGCGCTTGATGTATTTGTATATCCAGACATTGCACATCCTCCCATTGACGTTGCTGTTTCATTGCCTCTACCCGTGAGATTTGAGCAATCAAATGTCAATCCGCGGCTTGATTTCCGTCGTGTCGATTATAATCTGTTGAATGAAGCGCTCTCTGTGATTGATTGGCAATTTTTGGATGGCGGTCGAAATATAGATGAAATCGTTGAGTCTTTCAACTCTGAGATTCGTCGTGTTATCGACGAGTATGTGCCACTTCAACGTCCTGCATTGAAACCTCCATGGGCAAACAACCATCTTCGCAGATTAAAACGATATCGCCGTGCAGCTCTTCGGAAATATAAGAGAAATCGTTCACATCACTTGAAACGTCGCTTCGTTCTGGCTAGCAATAACTACATGAGATATAATCGCTTCATGTATGCCCGCTACATTGATCGTACACAGGCAAATTTACGTTTGCAACCAAAGCGCTTTTGGTCATTTGTTCGGTCGAAACGCAAAAACAATGGATTACCTTCGACTATGTATCTCAAAGATCGTTCTTCTAGCACCAATGACATCAAGTGTGAGTTATTTGCTGATCACTTTAAAAGTGCTTTCTCGAACATGCCGATTTCTTCCTCGAATCTATATGAAGCTCTCCGTGAAACACCATCCGACAGGTTTGAATTTGGAATTTTTCAAATGAATGAGGAGCACTTCGAATATGCGATACGTAAACTTAAGAACTCTGTGGCATACGGTTCAGATGGTATCCCTGCATGCATCTTGAAGAAATGTTCGAGCGTTTTAGTGCAGCCATTAGTCAAATTATTCAACATTTCTTTGCAACAAATGATATTCCCGACCGCGTGGAAGACTTCGGACATGACCCCCGTTCACAAAAAGGGCGATAATTGTAACATTGCTAATTATCGTGGAATAACATCGTTAAGTGCTTGCTCAAAACTCTTTGAAATCATTGTCAATCAAGCGCTTTTCGTTGCCTCCAAAAACTATATATCTACTGCCCAGCATGGATTCTACCCGAAGAGATCCGTGACGACAAATCTTTTGCAATTCAGCTCTTTCTGCATTCGATCGATGGACGCTGGCATGCAAGTAGATGCTATATACACTGATTTCAAAGCTGCATTCGACCGAGTTAACCACGATCTTTTGCTTCGAAAACTCGAAAAACTCGGAGTATCCACAGCCTTTGTAGGCTGGTTCAAGTCATACTTGTCTGGTCGGTCTTTGAGAGTTAGGATAGGCTCGTCGTTTTCAACTGTATTTACTACATTATCTGGTGTTCCACAAGGGAGTAACCTGGGCCCCCTGCTGTTTTTGCTGTTCATTAACGATGCGGCATTCATTTTACCATCTGGAACTCGTGTTTTCTACGCCGATGATTTGAAGATCTTCAAGATGATCACTTGTATCGAGGACTGTGCCTACCTGCAGAAACTGTTGGATTTATTTGCGGATTGGAGTAAACGGAACCTTCTGGAGCTGTGTGTAACGAAGTGCAACACTATTTCGTTTACTAGAAAACGTCAACCGATCATTTTTCGCTACCGTCTTAATGGACAAATTTTAGAACGGCTGGAAAAGGTTAGAGACCTTGGTGTGATTTTGGACTCCCAGCTTAACTTCCGAATTCATATTGACGACGTGATTTCGAAAGCGAACAGACAGCTCGGCTTCATATTAAAGCTTACCGATGGTTTCACTGATCCTATGTGTTTGAAATCACTGTACTGTGCTCTGGTGCGCTCGATTCTGGAATCTGCTGTTTTAGTTTGGTGTCCGTTCAACATTATGTGGGTTAATCGTATTGAATCGATCCAAAGAAAGTTTGTGCGCCTAGCTCTTCGTCATCTACCATGGCGTGATCGGCGTAACCTGCCGCCATACGAACATCGCTGCATGCTATTGGGAATTGAAACCCTGGAGAAAAGGAGGACTGACATGCAAGCGGTTTTTGTTGCCAAGGTCCTAGCCGGAGATGTCGATGTACCTGCTATTCTTGCGGATATTAATATATACGTACCACAACGCTCCCTTCGTCGGCGTAACTTTTTGCATTTGGCAACCCGCAATACTAGATACGGCCAATACGACCCAATACGCTTCATGGCGTCTCGCTTCAACAATGTTTCAAATCATTTCGATTTTCACGTCCCTGCTGCCGTTCTGCAACGTTATCTTAGGAACTCGACTTAAAAGGCGATGGGCTTATGGACCGAGAAGATTTATGATCACTGGATGTTAAACGACAATTGAACAAACGACTGATTTTCACTTTTTTATCATCTTGACCTGTTTTTGTAACTAGCAATCGATGTATAGTGTAGTTTTTACGCCGTTTTGAGCCCCTTCCGTCAAATTGTCTTTTCCCTGTCCATCTTCATTAAGACAACAGTGTCAGATGGAGTATTAATAATAATAAATTAATAAATTAATAAATTAATAATAAATTAAATTAATACATACATACATACATTTTTAAAGTGTATTCGAACTTATTGAACACCCGTAGTACGTGACCAATCATATTCGGACCCGTTGACTTGGGCATCGCACGATACGCAGGCCTACCACCAAAATCCGAATTTGCCCCCATTCCACTCAGACACAGAAACCTACATAAAACTCGATTACAAAACTCTGGCGGGACCACAGTTTTATACTGCCAGGAAGGTGCGGATCAGTGAAAGCCATTTACACAGAAAAATTCGGCAAGGGGGCAGGCCGTGCGGGGGATAATAGCCTCTTAGACAGACACAATGATGGTCAATCTACGGAGGAGTGCGCTAAAAAGGTAAGAATTTTGATCAAAAGCATAACAAGCCTAATTTGGGCTGCCCGCATAATAAAGTGCAATAGAGCGGTACAAAAAGAACAATGGCGTATTTGTACCAGAGGAGAAGAATCCACCAAACTGCCCAGAGATTCGCTCTGTCGAAATTTAAGTATGTTTAACGAATACAAAGCCTACAAAACACATGAAACCAGCGAATTGTGTTGAAAAAAATGTTAGGAGAAAACACTGTGCAGAAGGTTATGAGAAAAAGGTAGAGAAAGGGCCTACCCTACGAAAGCAAATTGAAATGAAGATAGAAAGAAAATACACTAAGGTTTTTTTTTACTGTGGGGGTAGTCCATTAATATGAAACCGTGTAAAAAAAGACTGAATAAAGTTGAAAAATTAGCATAAACATTTTAGCTCGTTTTGTTTGCTGTGTTATTTTTTCAGCAAGGTCAAAACAGAGTTCTAAAATTTTGATTATTTACACCAAAAATTGTGATTTTTTTTAAGAGCTTCAAACTCCGAGGAGGGGTGGACAGCTCAAAGCCACCAGCCCACGAGTTAGTACAAAAGACCGCAGCTGAATGGAGGTGGTTGGGTAGCGGGCAATAAGATATGACAGGGGTGAGGGGTTGACAAGGTGTATAAAGTATTGTATATTTTCATCTCATTTATTAAAATTCAGGGTTGGATGTCCAAAGTAAGGTAATATTATATTTTGGATAATACTACATACATACATTTTTAAAGTGTATTCGAACTTATTGAACACCCTGTAGTACGTGATCCTAATCACTATTTCAGACCTGTTGATCTTTTGGGCATGCGATAGGGCTTTATCCACCAAAATCCGAATTTGCCCCTCTCGACGACCTAATAAAACTCGATTAAAACTCTGGGGCACAGTTTTATACCTTGCGAAGGGAAAGGAGTTCCTGGACAGTGAAAGCCATTAACAGAAAATTGGGAAGGGGCGCCATAGCGGATGTGGATAATATCTCGTCCTCATAGCGAACATGATGGTCAAACTAGTGAAGGGTGTAGCAAAAAAGGTGCACCCTGGAGCAACATGACAGGCATCAAAGGCTCAATTTGTATTTCAGAATTTAAGCATAACATTTTATCTAAAATTACACTTCTGAACTTCAACTACTACAGTGACACACAATACAATAAGAATGTTCATGTTTGGGGGCTTGTCTTTCACTTTCCCGTGAAGTAATTGAACTGAAATTTCGGCTGTGGTCCAGAAGTAGCCTAAATTCTCATCTGCATTAAATCCATTATTTTTCATTCAGCACTTTAAAAGTTACAGACACCGTCCGTCACTGTATATTCATTAAAGACGGGCATGTGCTTAAAAGCAATGTAGGATTATATTTTAATATTGTATTTAGTGGTTAGGTAAACAATTTATTTCAGAAATCATCAAACCGGACTCTTCGTTCACCCCAATTGCTATCTTTGAAACTTTACTAGAACAGTATACATAACAAATATTACAACATGTCTTTTAAAATAATATCTTTTATTGAAATTTAATCTTGGATATTTGCAATAATCTATTCCGTTTTCAGCTTTCCCAGTACTAGTAGGATAATAATACTTATCTAACTTTTATTTATTTTTCAGTAACAATTCATTGAAGTTTGAAATTTGAATAAGTTAGCATTTTTTTCTATAATGATATCTTAATTTGTTGTAAACAAAAGATAATAAATATTAAATAACATACAACGGGGAAAGGGAGGGACCATCAGGGCACCCAAGTGAAACGATTTGGATAGAGAGCATGGGACTGCCTCCTCCCTATTGTTAACATTTCGCGGAACGAGGGCGGGCTCTTCGACCCCATCTATTGGGTTTATTCTGTCAATCGAGGGCCCGATTCTAGTGCTGTGAGTGTGAACTTTCTTTTGGAAGGAGATTCTCTTCCCTATATTTGTGGGTTTCGCGTAAGTGACTCTGCTTACGGGCCCGCCCAAACGTTTTTGGCCCTTCATACAAGAGCTTGATGATCACAAACAATAACAGAATCCTGATCAAGTTGTTTTTCAGATTATTCCACTGCTATGGAAAGTTACCTTGCAACAATAGATGGTAGTATTACATAATCATCATCATCATCAAAAATTGGGATTTTTTTGAAAAATTGCCATATGATTACTTTTTGCCCAAAACGTAAAATGTGATTTGAATAAGGTCGATAAGTTGTTTCGTGTTGGGGTGTTGTGTAAAAAAAGTGGAAAAAAAAAGTAAAAAAAAACCTTAGTTTTTTGTTTTTTTTAATATTTTAAAAAAAAAAAAAAAAAAATAATTTATGTTTTTTAAATTGAGATAGTTTTTTTTTTTTTTTGTGGATAGTAAAAATAAAAAAAAAATATATAGTGTAAAAAATAAAAAAAAAAAAAAATAAAATATGAATTTTATATTATATTTATTTTTAGGTAGATACTTCTTTAAAAATCATTATTAAAAATTAACGTAGATTGCCTGTAATAAATTCATCACCCATCCATCTTAATCAAACAAGTCTTGAAACCTGCTCCCATTAGAACTAATCACCTCTCATAACTAATCCCCAGCAGGTTCGTAAATCGTTTCGAAACAAATTAAATCATTACAAACGTCAATTACCTACAAGCTTCCAGTTGTCCAACTCACTGCCATTCCAATATCATTTTAATAACAACTTCATATTTTCACACATTCCAAGTGAAAACGACATCAAGCACCTCCCTGCGCCCTACTACCGTATGTGTGCTGAGAACAGAGAGAATTTTAAAAACTTCAGCAAGCTGCCCAGCAGGTAGGTTCCTCCCATCCTTCACTACTGCTCATTGGTAGGCGACCCTTAATGGGTGGGAGGAAATTGTTGCATTTTAAGCTCCCTAACATTAAACAAGCGATCGACCGACCGGTGTTTGTTTGTAGCTACACCACAATGCAGCACGCTAACGAGACTTTTAATTATCGGGTTTAGGTTCAGGTCGCCTGGATTGCATATTAGCATGTATACGACAGTACAAGCACGTATTTATTGTGTGAAAACCTATGCGACAAAAAGGGTTCACCTCTATGATGCTTGTCGTCGTCGTTGTTTGCGGCCGGCGATTTAATAATTAATCCTTTATTTGTTTTTATGAGTGGCTGTCGTCACTGCCAACTACTGCCTTTCGTATGAGCGCAGAAGGAGAAGGGTGGAAAGGGATGCAAGGTACATGCATTCATGTAAGTATGTTTATCGAATGGGTGGTAACCAAATGGTGAAACGTATTTATGACTACCGGATAATAATTCATTCGCGACTTTGCGTTGCGGTTGAAGCGTGAAAATGTGTGCCTACCCACCATATGTTAAGACAAACAACCTCGTTCGGGATAGGCTGAAGGCGAGTTCTGATTCGGCAATCGGTGGTGACTTCATGAAGTGTTGCGAGGAAATTGATCGTGTAATGCTCGACCGATATTGACACGGGTTGTGTGGATTGGTTATGGTTCGGTGGACAAGCGTCTAACTATATGAGCTATTTGCATATGAATAATCAACACAGCCTGGCGGGAGGGATTGAATGTGTAACGCCTGGTCAATGTTTATCAGCAAGGATTAAGATCGCTAATCAATCTTGCATAATGTAAACGGTAGCAAAATAATTACAATAGTCCTTAAATAATCGTTGAGCAGGCACGCACAAACGTTTTCAACATTCACTAAGTTCAGTAATGAAATTTTTTAGGCTGCATTGCCTTTATTCCAGCGCTTAGTAGACATTATAACTAAATTACTAAATCATTCAACATCGTCGGATGAGTGTGAGAGCACATTCAAATAACTCTTAACCCATACGGGAGCCGATGTTAAATTCTTTTCCACCCATTCTTTGCCTTACTGCCTCTCATAACCACAGTGAGAAATCAGCCTAGACAAGATTAATAGCTCACATTCACAATAAAAATCAATTACACCAGGCTCCTCCTTTTTCATGTTGCACCATTTAAAACCCCGCTCTTCTGTCACGTTTATCTGTGGCTCGCTATATAAATATCTTGGTTTAGTCGAGCGTCTTGTAAAATGCGGGTATGGATAGAAAAGCCCCCGTTTTAGGTCTCCTCCGGCAGGCAAGCCCGGGCAAATTAATTTATGCAACCACTGATGAACGTAAGCGTCTCCATGAAATCTGTTAGCACTTCATGCCTAATAGGTGGTTTGAGAAGGGTCTTTTTTATTATTGGGAGATCAACACCCAGTAAAAATCTGATCATGGTTTGTCGCAGGAGGAAAGAAGGAGTATAGCAAGGTGGGATGAAAAAACAGTAGCACTAACTTGAGCTCGTTTGTTCAATGTCTCGCGCCGAGGCACCTCACCGACACTGTGGAGAGGTTTATGAGTCTAACGATATCTAATTAAACGCCTGCATCCAAGGTCCCGCGCATTGCAGATGGAAGTGTGACACCAATTTCATGTAGGCTCTCTGGTGTCGTCGGCGGCAGTAGCATGTAGACTGGTAGTACAGGTAATGTGATACGATTTGGTGGATTACTACAGAAATAGCCTTGGCTTCATGAAGCAAGAAGCACATAATTGAAAAGGTGAGTAGGTACCTGCAAAAAAAATACTGGTACAATTAATTGGTATTGTGCGTTTCGAAAGGTGGTTTTTTTTGCAACTGAGATGCTTGTTCCGAAATGAGCATGAGCATGATTGACCGCCCGAGGTTGCCAAACTGTTTTTATTTTTTAGAAATTTACACCGTCTTCAACTCGAGGTTGTACAGACTGAACATGGAACATACTGGGGATGATACTGGGGACTAACATACATCCTGAAGATGTAAAAATGAAACTGTTATCCTAAACTAAGGCAATACCGCCACCGGTACCGGCCCCACCCGAATGCAGGTCTTATAAGGAAAGGGAAGACATGCGTTGACGTGATACTCGTTCTAATGGAGACCAAAATATCCTACATGAGAAATTACTGGGATGTTGGAAGAAAGGGTTGGGTTGGCAAAAGGGTTCGTGATAATAATAAAAAATTTTCTTTGTGAAAAAATCTTGCGATTTTTTAAAATGCGCAAAATAATAAAAAATTTTTTTGTGTTTATTTATTGTTTTATATTTGTTGAAGTAATGTTGTGTGGACGGGGTACAGACTACCAAAATGGCATGTAAATTTCTGTCTCCTGAGACCAACAAATGCAAGCGTCCTTCAGCACATAAAAATGAGTTGAAAGAGATATGAAAATAAATTCAATCAAACACACCTTTCATTGAATTGCGTATGTGTCAGTTTCAGGAGACATAAGTTTACACGAAATCTTTCTTTACGTTCCCCGACTTTTAACAAACGATTACGTCTCGTGTAAAATTCATAATTTCTAAGTGTGTACTCACATTGTGTGCAGGTATTACTCGATTATATGAACATGACACCAAGTTCTTGCAATCCAATTTCTCGAATCGATCCCCTACACTCTTAAAAATAATGAATATTACGAGTGATGTAATCCTTTTTGCACGTAACCCCGGCACCCAAAAAAAAAGGCCAATGTGTTTCTATTTGATGTGTTTTAAACCCTTATTGGAACCCCCAAAAAAAAAAACGCACCCCAAAAAAACGCCCCGCCAATTCACACCAACCCCCCAAACCAAACCCCCAAACCCCCAAAAACCCCACCACGACACACCAAGAGCCCACCCCTAAAATTAAACCCCCCCTGTGGTTACCACCCCCCACCCAACCCACCCAACCGTGGCCCGCCACACATTAAATTTTTGCGAAAAAAACCATACCACGCAGAAGCAAAAGACAGTGGGCGGCATTTGGGACGCGGTCATATTTTGCTGGTGTTTTTTGGGGGGGTTTGGGAATTTTTTTCCTGGTGTTTTTTTTCTTCCTTTTTTTTTTTGTGGGTTGTGAATGGGTTTTTTTTTTTGTTTTTTTTCGGTGGGGTTTGGTGGGCGGCTGCTTTTTTGTGTTTTGTGTAGTTTATTTTTACGTTTTTTTTTAGGGTATATATTGATAAATTATTTTTGAGGAATATATTTGTCATCTCTGGGTAATCCGCATTGGAAGAGCTAAATGTCGTGTACATGTACGCTTGATTCGAACTGATTTATACCAACTCTTAAGATGCTTTCGGGGCTTTTCATAACATACCATACCATTCAGGCTAAGGCCGGTGTGGCCTCTGCTGTACACAGAACTTGTCTTCATTCTATTCGGTCTATGGCTGCACTTCAGTAGCCTCACAATCTACGAAGGGTCCACAGGTCGCCTTCAACTTGATCGATCTACCAAACTCGTTGCGCACCTCTTCTTCTTGTGCCCGTCGGTTCGTTTTCGAGAATGATCTTAACTGGACTGTCGTCCGACATTCTCACAACATGCCCAGCCCATCGTAGTCGACCGATTTTTGCGGTGAGAGCGATGGGAGGTTCTCCCAGCAACTGATGCAATTTTTTTTTTTTTTTTTTTTTTTTTTTAAATTTTTTTTTTTTTTTTATTTTTTTTTATTAACCTAGTCCTGCTAAGGTATTAACATTTCAACCTTATATGCTATCATTTATATCTAATTGTGTTAATATTATTTTTACCTTGTCTATTCAGTATGTTTAACAGGGTTCCTTTTGCCTGCGTGTAAGAATAATTATTAATTTCTTAAAACTAGTTCTTATCTATAGATAGAATTGATCATTGCAATTGAAGACTGCAATGATTTTTGTCTTAAATTATGAATTATTTTGTTGCACATTTCTTCTAGAGTCTCAACGTTTGAAATTCTATGTAATTCAATAGTACTGAACCAGGGTGGCAGCTTCAAAATCATTTTCAGAACTTTGTTCTGAATCCTTTGAAGTGCTTTTTTCCTAGTAGCACAACAACTAGACCATATTGGCACAGCATAAAGCATGGCCGGTCTAAAAATTTGTTTGAATATTAGAAGTTTGTTCTTCAAACAAAGTTTGGATTTTCTGTTTATAAGAGGATATAAACATTTTATATATTTATTACATTTGGCTTGAATGCCCTCAATTTGATCTTTAAAAGTTAATTTTTGATCAAGTATCAGTCCAAGATATTTTACTTGATTTGACCAAGAAATTGGAACTCCGTTCATAGTGACCATATGACTATTACTTGGTTTCAAAAATGCAGCTCTAGGCTTGTGAGGGAATATTATAAGTTGAGCTTTGGAAACATTAGGAGAAATCTTCCATTTTTTAAAATAATCTGTAAAAATGTCCAAGCTTTTTTGTAGCCTCCTGGATATAACACGAAGACTTTTTCCTTTAGCGGAAATGCCTGTGTCATCAGCAAAGCAAGATTTTTGACAGCCCTGAGGTAAATCAGGGAGATCTGAAGTGAAAATGTTATAAAGTATTGGCCCAAGAATGCTACCTTGAGGAACAACAGCTCTGACAGGCAATTGATCAGATTTAGAATTCTGATAATTTACTTGCAAAGTTCTATCAGTTAAGTAGTTTTGAACTAATTTCATGATATAAAGCGGAAAATTGTACTTTTTCAATTTCGCAATCAAACCTTCATGCCAAACACTGTCGAATGCTTTTTCTATGTCTAGAAGAGCAACTCCAGTGGAGCAGCCTTCAGCTTTGTTTGAACGAATTAAATTTGTAACTCTCAAAAGTTGATGCGTAGTTTAATGCCCATGGCGAAATCCAAACTGTTCATCAGCAAAAATTGAGTTTGTATTGATGTGAAGCATCATTCTATTCAAAATTATTTTTTCAAAAAGCTTACTTATTGAAGAAAGCAAACTGATTGGTCGGTAGCTAGAAGCTTCAGCCGGATTTTTGTCTGGCTTCAAAATAGGTACGGCTTTTGCATTTTTCCATTTATCTGGAAAGTATGCCAGATGAAAACATCTGTTAAATAGTTTTACCAAGAAAGACAAAGTACCCTCGGGGAGTTTTTTTATTAGGATATAGAAAATTCCATCATCACCTTTCATATTTTGAAAATTTTTAGCTATAGTTTTTACTTCATCCAAATCATTTCCTTAAGAATCATCAAAAATATTTTCTTGTGAGAAAATATTCAGATACTCCTGGAAACTTGATCCTCAATAGGACTTGTAAGACCCAAACTGAAATTATGGGAGCTCTCAAACTACTTGAGTTTTTGAGCTTTTTCCGCATATGTGAGCAAAATTTTATCACCTTCCTTAAGCGCTGGTATAGGCTTTTGAGGTTTATTCAATATTTTAGAGAGTTTCCAGAAAGGTTTGGAGCTCGAATCTAATTTTGACACATTATTTTCAAAATGTTTGTTCCTCAGGGCAGAGAAGTGTTTTTTAATTTGTTTTTGTAAATCTCGCCATATGATATTCATAGCGGGATCACGTGTTCTTTGATATTGACGCCTACGTAAATTTTTCAGACGAATCAAGAGCTGAAGATCGTCATCAATTATAACTGAATCGAATTTAACCTCGCATTTTGGCACTGAAGCAGCTCTTGCTCTATTTATTAAGAAAGCCAGAGATTCAAGAGCATTATTAATTTCATTTTTTGTTTGCAATGGAACATTAGGATCAAAGTTGTATTCCATAAATGTTCGATATTGATCCTAATTAGCTCTATGGTAGTTGAAAGTAGAACTGATGGAATTAGAAATGATTTCTTGAGATATTTCAAATGTAAATGGAAGGTGATCAGAACCAAAGTCAGCATGGGTAATCAATTGACTACAAAGTTGACATGAATCAGTTAGGACCAAATCAATAGTTGAGGGATTTCTGGCTGAAGAAAAGCAAGTTGGGCTGCTTGGGTATTGAATAGTGTAGTAGCCTGCGGAAAAATGATCAAAAAGTATATTACCATTGGCATTGCTTTGCGAATTATTCCATGAGCGGTGTTTTGCATTGAAATCACCAATAACGAAGAATTTAGAACTATGACGGGTAAGTTTCTGGAGGTCAACCTTGAGCCAGTTCTTTTGCTGACCAGTGCATTGGAAAGGCAAATAGGCAGCTATAAAAGTAAATTGGCTAAATTTTGTTTCAACTGAAACCCCCAAAGTTTCAAAAACTTTGGTTTCAAATGAAGAAAGAATGTGATGTTTGATACGCCTATGGACAATGATGGCAACGCCACCACCAGCTCCATTAATGCGATCATTTCGGTAGACAAAATAATTTGGATCTCTTTTGACCTTATGGGCAGGTTTGAGATAAGTCTCAGTTATAACAGCAATATGCACGTTATGAACTCCTAAAAATTAAATAGCTCATCCTCGTTATCTCTTATGGATCGAGCATTCCAATTCAAAATGTTTAATGACTTAAAATCCATTACTGAACTTCAATGTCATGACACTATTATTGGCAAATTTAATACCAGTTTGGATAGCTTCAAACATGGAATTAGTTTTTAGCATATCGGTTATCATGTCGATTAACGATTGCTGTAAAAATTCAAATTTAGGAGCGGATATGTTACCTAAATCAAATTCATCAGAAGTCCCGTGGGAATTTTGGTTTTGGTTTCTACCCGCAGCTGATGCACTGATGCAATTCGGTGTTCATTCGCCTCCACCACGTTACTTCGTCCATCTGCACTCCACCGTAGATCGTACGCAGCACATTCCGTTCGAAGACCAAGAGCGCTTTGGTCCTCCACGAGCAATGTCTATGTTTCGTGGCCGTAGAGGACTATCGGTCTAAGAAGAAAATGGACATACAAGAAGAAGGCATGGGCAACGGCAAGGTGCTGCGATAAAGTTGAAACCGACCTGCTGACCTAAGGAACGTGTGAAACGACTGAAAGACTATCTGTTAAGGTATCTTTACCACAAAAGTTCAACTCAGTGGACGCAGTGGTTCTCTCCCCAACAAAAAAATCCAAGGTAAGTACTGGACCACAGTGAAGACATGTTGATTACCAGTAATTTGATTTTCAACAACAAAAAATACTGCTTTTGAATTCTGATGGTGATGTCAACGACGCTTTTGAAAATTAATGACACATTATTTACATTAATTCTCACCCCGTAGAGACAAAAATTTACCCATAATTTCCAAAGAACCGTGGAACATCGAAGAAGTTTGAATGATGCCTTCTAATAACCATATGATACTCATCCATTTAAAAGTTGAATCAATTCCCAAAAGAACCCGAGATAAAAGATCAAAACAGACATTCGTAGAAGTTCATTCGATGAAGAAAGCAAAACCAAACAAAAACTTCTACGAGCATATTCCACGCTCGTTTTACCCATTCTTCCCGCGAAAAACAGCCAAGCATTCTCAAACAGCTTCCAAGAGCCAAATCGGATTAAGTGCTCCCCAATTCAATCCGTTTGAATGTACAACTTTTTTTTTCCAAACCTCATAAAAACTGCACACATTCACATTCACGCTCGTTCGGAACCGAATTGGCAAGGAAAAAGAGTACTTTTCCCGGCCAAATTGAGTCACTCTTTGAATTAATTCATTTTTTTTCAGTGAACTGATGAAGTCCACCGCACGGGAGGTTGTGGGGAAAAAGTTGAGCAAACTTGTCACTGTCATCACCCTCGGGCAAAAAGCTTTCGCTCATTTTGGGGAGGAAGTTTAATTAAAAAGGAATATATTTTTAATCCGAACTTCGGGCTCAAAGAGCTTTAGATTTTAATGAGCTTACGATCAATTATTCTTTTCTTCTTGCTGAGTCCACCGTGGTTGTACGCTTTCGGTGCTCGCCCTGTCATTTTTACACGTCTTTTGTCTACGGTGGCAACCGACAAGAGTGTGGAAGAATTATTGAGATTCGATTTTTTAAACGGCTTGGGATTCGCCCCCGGAACGAGAGGCACGATTAAATACCTGGTAATGCTCTTTCTTGTCCACTGTCAACGTTTCAAATATATCAATTTGGTCCCGCAAAAGGCAAGCTTAAACCTGTGTGCGGTTCTGGCGGTGGCTTACGCCTTTACCAGTTGAAATTAACAAATGGGTTAAATGCACCTCCTAATGAAGTTGTATGTCTGCGCTAATGTGACTTATCGCGGCCATGGAGTATTCTTTAGAATGTATGGGAGTTCATAAATTTAACCACAGTGAGTAACGTGCTCTGCGTTCATTAGGATGCAATCGGTCTGACGGTGGTTTCAGAATCCGGCCTATGTCGACGTCGACGCCATTAAATGTAGTTAGTGCACTGTAATGCATAATGCAGAGCAAAAAAAAATAGGCAACCAACAATGAAATATGACATCTCATATGCAATATGTCAATTTATCATAATAGCTAAACCTCGCGTGCTCGTTGACTGCGACAGCACGAGCTCTGAAAATGGGGAAACTTTGTAACGCTTGCTCTCGATGGGAGTAGATGTGGAGGGTAAATTTGACACAGCTCGAGTTTCTAATGGCCGTTGCAACTGCAGCACCCAGCACTAATAAACTGTAAATTGAGTTAATAAATTGTTGTTCAATATTTTGTCGTACACTGCCTCTCCCCTGAGTCCTCGATTGGAGGCGCCTTTATACGAAGTTCGACGTGCACACTGTTCAGTGGAGCTGAGAAGCTCTGGGCGGCTTCAAATTCCACACAATCAACAGTCAACAGTTCGTAAAGTTTCGAAGCCATTGGAAATGGATAGCTTCGTAGACCGGTGGAAAACGCATTGTATTGAAGGCGAATATTGATTAGAATTCAAATACTTGCAGAGTATCAGAGAGGGAACGTGCGGAACGAATATAATAGCACTTAACCTTATTGTCCGGGCTGACTGGTTGGTTGGTCGGTGGAATAACTTCAGAGTTGATCGTTTTCATTTCAAACGGTTATACAGTTGCAGCTTGTTTTTCCTATTGTAGGTGTCAAAAAGGGTGCCAGTTGGTTCGTTTCTGTCGTCGCCGTCACCGCCGTTGCCAAAGTCGCCGATTGTTGTTATGTTGTTAAACTGTTGACATGGATTTTCTGAATAGACACAATAAGACATTTCAATTGATAGAAGAAGGCCGCTTTGCGGTTTGCTAGTAGACAGGCAATTGCTTTCACTTTGGTCAAGCTAGGTGTTTCGAAAAAAATTTCAACGCAATTTCACTTGAAAATGCTGAAAAGTGTTGGAAAAGACATTGAGCATAGTCGCAAGTGCGATTTGAAGACCAACCACTGCTTCCACGCAGCAATCAAGTGGAAAAAATGGAAAATTAAATTTTAATCGAATAAGCAGTGGATTGATTAGGGAGTTTCAGTGAGGTTAGTTTGCTCATGACAATTAGATTTAAAAGCTTAAATTTCCTATTCTTCGGTAGTTCACATAGGAATTGTATTGAAAGGTGTAAGGACAATAACGTATTGAGGAATAAACGGGTCTAATACTTTAAAAATTGCGGATGTATTATGTTCTATGATCGCAGTAAGCCGTGCTTTGAAACTGACTTGTTTTGTTTTTGCTGCGTCGTTTTCGCGAAAAAAAAATCAACAAAAATTCGTTATTTAACTTAAACTAACAGTGAAATCATTAAATCTCCGCGTGCTTTGTGTAAGACGTAGTGAACACAATCGATTCTCTCCCTAAATGTGTAACTGTCGGTAGTATTTGATCGTTTTTTTTTTTCTCGTACTCCGCCCACGCACCCGGTAGAAGAGTTGCTTTGCCAGTACCCAGGGAAATTTTCTTGTATTTGGTCTTCGTATTTAATGCCTAAATTACACACCGCTTAGAAAACCGTTAATTGGAAAAATAAAACAACAATTCACCCACAGCTAAAAATCTGTAAATTCTGCTTCATCCAGCTGAAAGCCACAGTAATCGAATTTTACGAACAATAAAATAAAGTATTCCGTTTTGCTTACGTCATGACATGTTCGATTTCGTGTTGAAAAATAACGATCTGGTTTATTGTACTTCAATTTTATCTCAACTGGGCCGCAGATTCCCGAAAGTAATCCGGCAAACAAGCACCACTCCACTTGGTATCGAATTCACGCTCTTAACGACCAATAATTGAACTGCTTGCCAACAATTTATCACCGGTTGATTTAAAGAGAGCAAATGTTCAGCAACCGAGGCCAGAAAGCATTCCTCTTATCGGCACTGGCTATGGAAGGCAGCTGTATGGTTTACTTTTCATGTTTGTCAACATATTCCGAACGGGTTGTCGATCGAACCCACTGTCCAACATCAGAAATCAAACGGCCACTAAATTATGCACCGAGGTCCAGCTCCCATAAACCGATGGGTGATGTTCTTGCCTATGGTGGAGGATTCATTTTAATGTTGTGTGAAGCAAACACAACTTCCTCTTTGTCGGTTTGACCTGCACCAGAAAGTGCAACAGCAGGGCCTTCATTTTATGCGAGAAAAGTACCTACCATAAGCCTTTTCTGTGATGTTTTTGTTTCCCCTAGAGATGAAGCCACTAGCTCAAATCATAACAATTTTGGCTGCTCTATAGAGTGTTGTGTGGCTTTTCCGGTTCTGTAGCTGGTTTTCTACACCATTGCACAAGGGTATGCAAAATATAGCCATATTCACACATCTCCACAAAATCTCCCGAAAAGCTATCAGTAAAGGCAACCGATGAGAGGACGATGACGATGAAGGCCACTTTCTAGGTCAATATGCTTTATTAGAACTACCGGTCGTTTCCTGTAGTTTGGCAGGGCAGCTGCAGTGATTGTATGTTTTTAAGAGCATCTACATTCCCTGCGTAGCCCTAACCTACCACTTCTGACGACGACGTGAAGAACCAAAGAGAAATGTTTTCCAACCTTCCTTCGGTGGCCTTGTCGACTCGTCTCGCCTTATCGGAGCTGAAAACACAGATTGTGATGACAGCATAATGCATCAGAACACATGTTCTTCCAGCCAAGTGCATACACCATAAGTGATGTGCGGTGGTCGATGATTGTGTACTTGTGACTGTTTGAGAGAAGAGAAATCATATCATATTTTAGCTGAGCCACAATTTTTCACACCTTCATTTTGCATCCTTCACTCTAAGATCTACCTATCCAGATACTGAGTAGAAATATACCGTTTTGATGTTAACCTTCATGCACTGATAAATGCATAATTAACTAAACAAAGTTGAAGGGGCTACACTTTTGAAATTGATAATTTTCTGTTAGTTTGCATTAATTTGTTTGTTGCTCATATAAAAATTGCTGGTAATATGAGTGATCAACTAAATTGTGGCAATTTGAAATAGTATAGCAAAGCTCTCTTAAACTGAAAACTGTTAATGATGATATTGATGAAGCTAAGAAGAGGTTTATATTATTAAGAGTTTTCTACTTTAGAAGTGAAAGCTGTCACCTTAGTTTTTGATTTGATGAACCTCCTACACGGAAAAATACCAAAATTATCAATCATCAATACATATAAAAATGAGTTTCTGTCTTTCTGTCTGTCTGACCCTTATAGACTCGGAAAAAACAGAACCGATCGGCGAGAAAATTTGAATGCAGCGGCCGGAAAAGTTTTTATGATGGTTCGAGACCCCTCACAGAGGGCTTCATACAAATGAAACACAAATTACGGCATAACTCGAGGAATAATCAAGCAAATGGAATCAAATTTGGCATGTGGAGATTTTCGGAGGCAAAAAATGTGTCTATGATGGTTCGAGACCCCTCCCCTCCCTGGAAAGAGAGTCTCTCATACAAATGAAACATAAATTTCAACCAAACATGAGAATTATACAGGCAACTAAGACCCAAACGTGTATTTCTCGGGTAAGAAGCATGTTCTGATAAAAGTTTAAACCCTTTCTTAGTCAAAAAAGGGTATGCTTGAGCTATTAAGCTACTGTTGGTGCTACATTATGCACAAGAAGTTAATTTAATGTTATACAAGAGAAAATTACGTTCAAACTGACAAGATACGACGTAGTTTGAAGATAAATATTTTGTCTGTGAAATGCTTCTACACAGAAAGAAAAACTATGGTAGAAACTACCGATTCGAGGATTAAATTAAAAACACAAACAAAAATTAAAACAAAAACAAAATAAAAAAATAAAACTCTATAATCGAAGTTACACATTAGCAAACAAAAAGATTTTAATAAAACGCATTCCTAAAAACAACCATAAACGTACCAGTTCTATTGAATTTTTATTCATTTAGTTACAAGCATAGCAACGCTCACACCGGCTTCAGCTACCCAAGTAACACCAGAAACATCTTCTTTGACAAGAATTTAAGAGCTTTATTGTAAAAAAAAAGTCGTGAGGATGAAATACCAAACATGTCTAGTCTTGAAAAGGTTTTGAGGATGTTTTTCCACACGTATTCAGTTCAAATGTGGTACCAGAACAGCGAACACATTTTTGTTCTATTTTGTTTCGATCAAACTTTACTTCTTGAAAACATCGGTGACTGTTGGTCACCTTACCACTACGAACTATATTTCCCCCCTTACTTTTGACTAGCCATACTTTTGACTGATTTGAGTCAAACGTACTAAATTTTGGAATGTTTGGAAATACCGTGGTTGCTAGATGTTTGCTAATATGTTGTTAAGTTGCATTCACGATGAATTTTAAAAATGTTTCTAACATCCTCATGCAATAGTGAAATTATTCAGAATTGATTGAATCCAATACAATGACGGCTGAAAATATGTTTATTTGAAATACTGAAAGAAAAAATAACACTACCTATATGTAAGATTGTGATGCCACTCACTGATTCAAATAGAAGCCAAATTGGGCATGGGGGTTTATTCAAATGTAACATAAAGCAACAGTTTGGGATATTTTTTTTTTATTAATTGCCAGTATTTCTTTCTTAATTGTTACGCTTAATTTGTGGCGAAGTCTTTTGAGATATAGCTACACACAACATAGAAGAAAAATTGTATTTGTATTTTCGTTCATACTGACATTACTTCAATTTCACAACAACAAAAAACGCCCTGTGGTCATTTACCTTCGCCAGCATGTATGACCACACGAAATAATCCGAGGGATTCAGATCTGGTGAACTGAGAGGCCATTCATTCTTGTCCAAAAAGTCGGTCAAATTTTTCCGGCACCAGCCCTGAACGAGATTTGCAATACGCGATGGCGCTCCGTCCTGCTGAAACACATAGTGATCATCTCCAAACACCTCTTGTACATATGGCTTGACTACTTTCTCCAAAACTTCCGTTTTATAATATACGGCATTCACTTTAACGCCTTTTTCGATGAAAACCAGTGGTAATTTGCCTCGCTTGCAAATTCCTCCCCAAACCATCACTGACGCAGCATTTTGGAACCGTGGAATATTCCTATCACTCTCTGGAATAGTTCTCAAAGAGAGAGCCCACAATCTGTCGTTCTGAACCTTGTGGGATTGTTGCAAGACGAATAACGTTTCGTCGGAAAAGTCTTCCCCACCATGCCGCGACAAAAGCAGACTTGCTCTTTCGAGTCGTTTCTGCTTGGAAGGTTCCGAAACTCCGTGAACCTTACGTTTCATGAAAGCTTGGAATCCGAGGTCATTTTGCAATATATTGTGCATTGACGATCTCGAAACATTTAGATCTGCGTCCATTTTATGTACAGTACTGGAAAAAATAAAGTGCTCACCAAAACGAATAATCTTGAAGAGTGACACCCTTTACACATAGAAAACCTTGAGCTGTATTCGACATAATTCATCTTATTCTTCCGTTTTATCGTTTCGTGCAAAGAAAATAATAAAAATCTAGGACTGGAAATTTATATCTTAATTTTTATTGAACCTTTTCTGTTATCGACTGGAAAAAATAAAGTGCTCACAAGAGAAATTGTAAAGAAAACACAGTATATAAAGCTTTTAGTACTTAGTATGTCCACCTTTTGCCTGGATCACTGCTTGTAGACGTCGTGGCATGCTTTCGACGAGGTTGTGCAGATATGTTTCATCGATGTTCTGCCACGCTTCATTTAAAGCTCTGAAAAGCTTGGTTTTGTTCGTCACTTCGCCTTTATCCACCTGTCTATCCAAAATCGACCACAAATTTTCAATCGGGTTGAGGTCAGGTGATTGTGGTGGCCATTCCAACAGTTTAATGCGATTTGCTTTGAAGAATGCAGTTGACTTTCGTGCTGTGTGCTTTGGGTCATTGTCCTGCTGGAAAATGAAGCTTTCCTCAAGCCCCATTTTAAGAAGCGATTCCTCCAGATTTTCATTGATTATATCAATGTAACGATCAGCAGTCATGATACCTTCGATTTCTACGAGATTTCCAACGCTGGACCACGAGAAGCACCCTCAAACCATAATACTTCCGCCACCATGTTTTACAGTTTTCTGCACGTTCTGATCCAATAAGTGTTCTCCCGACTTTATCCAAACACGAGGGCGCTGTTTCTTGCCAAACAGTTCAAATTTGCTCTCATCAGACCATACCACTCGTTTCCAGAATTCTACGGGCTGTTCCGCATACTTTTGAGCAAATTTCAATCGTTTGATTCTATACACTTTTCTGATTAGAGGGCCTCGACTTGCATACTTGCTCTTCAAACCAGCTTCTTGCAGCCTGTAGCGAATAATTCTTTCGAATACCTTCAGATTCAAGTTCTCACGTATAGCACGGCTGGTTATTGATGAGCATCTTCTTGCTTCTCGTACGATTCTCGAATCTTCGCGTGGTGACGTAAGCCGCTTTCTCCCACGACCTGATTTGTCTGCCACACTTCCACATTGTTCGAATTTCTTCCATACCTTCCTTACACCAGAGTAGCTTAAAGCATACTTAGCAGCAATCTTCCGGAACGATTCATGGTTCTGGTGGTCTCGAACGATGAGTTTACGGATTTTTAAGGGGGATTTGCTTACTTTCCATCTTAAAACACGAATAACGAACAAGTAAAACGGGGAAAAATTGTTCTTGAATATACCGCGCATAAACAACAATAAGAGGATATGTCAATATCAGCGACTGGGAACGAACAAAACACCGTAAAATATTATAAGGTAAAAGTGAGGACTTTTTTTTTCCAGTTCAAAAACAACTTAATTTAAGTAAAAAAAGTTTTTTTTTATTTCAAGAGAATAGTAATTTTTTTTTCTACAAAAACTGAAAGATAACGCAAATTAAGTCAACTTTGCAGAAGAAAGCTAAATAATATAATCAAATTTGATGAAGTTATGAAGCAATGATATAATTATTTCGGGGTGAGCACTTTATTTCTTCCAGTACTGTACAGAGCGCTGTGATTTTCGTCTAATCCGTTCTCTGACCACTTTAACAACTCGTGCAGTCCGCACCGTACGAGTACGACCGGATCTCTTCCGGTCATCCGACGAGCAGGTGTCACGGTACCTTCGGATGGTCCGGTACACAAAATCCCGCTTTACTCTGAGATTTTTCAAATTTCTTAAAATAGCGCCCGGGCGCTCACCTATCAAAAACTTAAGGTAAGGTAAGGTAAAAGATAAACACCGAATGAAAACAATCGGACATAACCTAAAAGTGTTTGTATAAACATAGTGCAAAACTACAACAACACATACGTGAAGCATGTTGAGTAGTTGCACGACACCAATGCAAGGAAAAAGTGTATGAGAATATATTGGACACGATGTAGATAGAAAAATATTTTTCTTGGCAAAGTTGTAGATCTACTCTAAATATGAAACTATGTTGAAGCCAAAACATTTTTACGTCAACTAGTTTTGGAGGTATAAGTCGTTTTTGGTGACAACCCCTTTCAAATTAGTTTTTATTACTTAACTATTCATATATTTTTCTAAACAAAAAAATTGTTTGCAATCTTTCATGTACCATGCAACAATGTTTGCAATCTTCCATACAACACACTAGATTCAGGAGTTATCTGGATTAAATTTACATGAAATATACCATTCATTGCTGCCAAATCTAGCATTCACTTTATGTGCATTAGATAACGCAGAAAATTAAATGTTTCTTTTTATCTGTTTCTCGAATTGCCACCTTCTCCCTTATATGCAGTCAAAGTTGCGGTAAAATGAAGTTTAAAAATGCTCTAACTTTGCAAGGAATGCCTCAATCTACAAGCTGTCTTCACCAAAACATGTGATTTTATGTTGTTTACATTTGTTAAAATCAAAGTTTTCATAAAAATGTATATATGAATAGTTTAGTAATAAAAACTCATTTGAAAAGGGTTGTCACCAAAAACGACTTATATCTCCAAAACTAGTTGACATAGAAATTTGTTGGCTTCGACAAAGTTTCATATTTTGAGTAGATCTATAACTTTGTCGGGAAAAATATCTTTCTATCTATTAAGGAAAATAAGTTAGTTTTTGTTATTTTTTCCATAGTCGGCGATGATTTTTTTTATGCTAGCAAACTATGTGCAACACATATATGAACAATTCATCTACAGAAACTTTTTGGATAAAGTTAACATTTAAGGCACTATACAATTGAGTTCGTGATTTGACCATCCCTGTGGTGGGTCATCATCGACTTGGATGAAACTTTGCACAATTCTTCAGAATGGACAAATTTTCCACCGGTCTAGAACCGGACTTATTTAAAATAGAAAGAATGTGTTGTGTAGTCATGAAAAAAATCACCTATTCTCTTGAAATTTCGTCTGAATAAGTTTTGTAGAGAACAAATCCGGAGAAATTTGCGAAATGGGCGAATCTGCTTTTGTAAACAAACATTTAAATCGACGATTTCTCACGAATAAAAGCTCAATTTCTTAAGCTAGCTCATAATCGGGTAAAAGAAAGCTTCTGCTAGCCAATGGTGGTCTTAACTTTTCAAATTGAGCTATTATTCACTAAAAAACGTCGATTCAAATGTTTGTTTACAAAAGCAGAGACAGTCGAGTATTAGTACACGGCACTGAAGTAGTCTGTACATTGTAGACGAAATACGCGTATCTGTCAAGTTAGCAATAAAGGTAGTTGGAATTAAATGGAAATTACTAATCATTCTTCTTACTTTCTAGTTAAAGCAGATTCGCCCATTTCGCAAATTTCTCCGGAAATGTAACAATTTTTAAAAAATAAACTTTCCAAAACATTAAAAGATCTAACTTACGATGCAAATTGAATAACTCTAACGTTCGACTTTTTTTTATAAAATTCTTATACTAATAAAAATAAGTACAAAGAGACAACAACTTCATTCGTTCTACCGTTCATTTTGAAAACAATTTCGTCAAAGTTGGTTATATTTGGTATTTTTATAAGTTAGTCGTCATTCTTCATCGTTAGAGATGAATTTTCCAGAATGGCAATAATATTTGAAACATCTGTTGCTTTGAAACTTTTTAAGCGTAAACCCCTTTAACCTTGGCGAAAATTACACTGAGAAAAATATCATTTATTTTTTATATTAAAAGGGAAATAAAATTTGTTGTTGTTTTTGTTTCGTATTTACGTGACTTTCACTGAAAACATATTTCACTTAACTACTACTAGAAGCACATGTATATATTTTCCAATACTAAACTTAGTGACTTTTACATAAATATCACATGAAAAAAGAAATTCTTCTTAACTAATCATTTAAATTTCACTGGACACATAAGATTCACTTGCTTTTGCAAAGCATTTTCCACTTCCTGAATCAAACGAAAGTTAAGTAAATTAATAGGAGATATTTTCCTCTGATTATGTGATTTTCTTTTAGGTGTTCAGCCTGAGGCTAATCCGTCACGCCTTGGAGAAGACCTGAGTCGTGTATATCGAGCCTTTCAACAGTTGGGCCGGAACCAATGGCTTAACTGGACTTGATACACAGCTCGAAAAAGTAGCGTGAATTTCTGTTCAATATCATGCATATAAATGGAGCGTCGCAAACAATACAAATTATCATTATAAATCGTGTTAACTTCTAGAAAATTCCATACATTGTCGATAATGTTCATCTTTGTTAAAACTATTTCATGCAGGTTGCTGCTTCGTGTGGAATGAAGTACAATTTTACATGCTTTGATATTTACATCACAATGAAAATTCAGATTTTTTTTTTTTTGTGTGGCAGACCGACAGGGATGCGAGGTACCACACTTACCACCACACCACCGGAGGTGTCGAAACAAATGTAATTTATGTGTGTGTATGTGTATGTAAAATCCAACGCCCTCCGTCCGGCAGTGATTTTATGAGAGAAACATGTTTGCAGTTATACGAACTGTTTTAGCCCGAGAGTTGGAAAGTGATAGCTCTGTTGGGTTCCAGTGACCTTTTTCAGAATGCCTGGTTAGTCACGTCCATTTCGAGGTCACTTTCACTTACAACAAGCCCCGCATAAACACAGTACAAACATCAAATGGATATAGGTACTGTGCTTACACTTCCACCATCAAATCTTATTGTTTTGAGGATGGCACGTATTTAGCAGTATCGTTCAAATTTAGTTATAATCAGATAGATCTCACCGAATTGTTGCTGATGTACAGTCTTCATTTGGACGGCTTCCCTGTGATGCTAAAGGATGCATTTACATATGTCTCTACAGAAGTAGCACTCCGCTATTCGGCAAATATTTTCACATCATCCTTTTTGAATGGAACAGCCCGAATTCAATTAGTACTTCACGCACAAATGCAATACAATGAAAATCACAGGTACAAAAAGCACTTCCGAAAAGAAATTTAACCTGAAAATCAAAATCATTGTGTATTTAGCAGTATCGTTCAACTTTAGTTAGAATCAGATAGATCTCATCGGAATTTGTTGCTGATGTTCATTCTTCATTTAGACGGCTTCCATGTGATGCTAAAGAACGCATTCATGTCTCTACAGAAATAGCACTCCACTTTTCACAACAGCCTTTTCGAATAGAACAGCCCGAATACAATTAGTACTCCGCGCAAAAACTTTCGAGAAGAAATTTACCTTGAAAAATCACAATAACTGTGATACGAAACAAAAAAAAACTTCAGGCTCTCCATCTGTACACCACTTGTAATCAAATGTCTGCCACCCACGTGCGCATGCGTGCTAGCTTCGTTCATTGCTTCTGACCCGCAAATGGCCGTTTTATACATTGCACTGGTTTTCTTTTGTTTTTCTCTTTCCACACTCCCGCTATTAGACGACTGTATATCAACTTCAAAAATGCTTATAATCTTAAATTAACTGGCGACAAAGCGGACAATTCTTGACCAAATCATCAAAAGTTCGAAAGTAACAATTGTAAACAATGACTTAAAGCGTAAATTTCCTGGAAATGCCAGGTTGCTAACATCTATATCCACAACCAACGGGAAGGTAATAACTTCAGGTATCTGTTTCTAGTGCTTTTTTCTTTGTTGTTTCTTTCGACCTTTTGACTATTCTGTCTAGAATTACTCTGACTTAATCGTTTATGCCCGGGGGTGGCACGAACAAAACTAAGCTGATATAACTCTTCCTCCGGGGGCGAAGAACAAAAAAAAACGGGGAAATACTATCGACCATCACACATTTTGGGAGGGAATTGATTACATTAACTACGTTTTACACAAAGCACGCGGAGATTTTCTGATTTCACTGTTTGTTCAAGCTGAACTACGCATTATTTTTGATTTTTTTTTTCGCGAAAACGACGCAGAAAAAAAACAAAACACGTCAGTTCCAGCGCACGGCTTGCTGCGATCTCCTCACATCGAAACAAATTTAATTTATTTTCCAAATTACTAATCCTTCGAACGCACCAGCTTTTTCATTATTATTCTTTTATTTTTGATAAATTTAAAAAACTATCACTTGAAGTTTTTTGAAATTTGGCTGAGGTGTAGATGAGAGTCAGGGGGCGACCCCGGCGTAGTGGTTAACATCCATCTCACCCCCGGAAAAGTTACGAAAATGCCCAAAGAGCGGTGTTTGAGTGACTACGACGGGAGATGAACAACCCGGGGGCGGAAAATCTCAAAAACCAAAAAACAAACAAAAAATCATAGATGAGAGTCTTTGGTGTAAAAGACTCAGATTGGTGTTAACATTCCATGTTTAGTGTTCAAGATGGTGATGAATGAAAAGCACGTGCCGGAGTGGATTTAGTACGGACGTAAAACAAATACTGACTTGTCAATACGGGATGCAACAAAAATAGATTTACCTAAATCCACTGTTCAAAGGTCTGCTCAAATCATTATTTCCGAAACGTTTGACGTCCGAGAAAACGTCCGAGAGAGACCCCAGAAGTGATAAAAACAAAGAACGTGTTGATCTTGTCATGGACCGAAGGGGGAAGAGAATATTGAAGGAGAAACCCGAATTTCTCTGTTCGAAAAGTGGTTCGTAAGATAAGTATGTCACCTGGTTTTGTCCAAAAATCAAAACAGCGTTTTGGGCTAAAGTCGTATGAGGTAAAAACAGTTCCAAATCGAAACGACAAACAGAACATGACAGCAAAATCACAGGCTCGCACGAAATTTTCATGCGTTGTTAAGGACGGTTGAACTTATGTCCTGAAAGATTTCCAGCATTCAGGGCAGTTAATCGATTCTGCTATGGCCAGAAATGCTACATCCGAGCATTTAAGGACGAAAAAGGAATTGAATTTTCCCAAAGAAAATACCTTGTTTGTGAAACATAACCAACTTTTCAGAAAATTTAATCAAAATATCCCAACAATGGTTATGAACTTGATGGCCATGAGCATTTAAAACATCGAAAAGACATAGTTGTAGGTATCAAAATATGTTTTAAATTTAATGTTTTTATTTTGTTTTTGGTTTTGGTAAATTTATCGCTACAGTAAGAAAATCATAACTAACCTAGAAAGACCATGTATTTGCAAAATAAAAACAACTATACTGAATGTTTTTCAAAATATTTCAAAAACATTAACAAAAAGTTATTACAGTCTATGAGCGTTTTTGTTGCAAATACTTTGAAGTAATTTTTTTTTCAATATTTCTATTGATACTACGTTTTGAAAATTTATGCAAAAATGTTGCTTCCAATAGTTTTTTGTTCTATTTTTTGTTTCAACTTAAGAGTTTTTGCAGATTAAATCCCCCGAAACATTGCATCTATACATATACTGCACTCTGTAACATTATTCGCACAAATTTTTCACTAAGAGTGTTTTGAAACTCTCAACCAAGCAGTACTTTGAAATTGTTTTTATGTAGTTAAATGAAACAGAACATTAAATAAGAAAAAAAATCTGTACAATTGAAGCTAGCTATAAGGATGGGGACACAATATTCAGCTGAGCACGTAGAACAAAGGGCTATCATCCGGGATGCACTATTGTTATTTTTGATAACAAAGATTCTGATAAACTCGTATTCACTTTTCAAAACCACACTGACAAAAACTGTACGACTCATCACGCCAATAATTAAATTAAATCTTGCATCTACCATATATGTCTGAGGGCTTGAAAAGTTAGCTGGAAGCACATTCCCGATCAGCTCGGATTATCCTTTTCCACTCTTGCACACACCACAACGATCACCAATGAACACCTTTTGATAAGATTAATTTTCTATCACGAAAAGGAGATACAAGCGGAATGAACATGAAAGCTGACGAACTATTTTTTTTCCTCTGCTCGGGACATATACCACTGCGACCAATAATTTGATCTATTGTAGTATATCCCGCATCCTTTGTTTAGTGCATGTCAAGTTATTTCATCGCTTTTGAGAAATGTACGGTGTTGTTACAGTTGTCATTGTTTGTTTTGCTTGCAATGAATCGACTTTTATTGAATGTTTTCGCTATTTAAACTCTTCTATGACTCTATGATTCTAAACTTTCTAACCAGATACTTCAAACAAACCAATCCGACGACGACATGATAAGACTCCACAATCCTCGCATTAGCATGTGCTTAATCATAATGTGGTTGCCCGTTGTGTATGTGTGACTCGGTACTCAAACGTCAATAAAATGACCAGCAATCTTTAACGACACAACGAGACAGGGAACTCACGCTTGCTTACTCCGAAGTATCATACCTTCATCCGCGAATACCTGTCAATGGCCTGCAGCAGCGCGAGAAATGATTTGTATCATTATTTCCCATCCGCTCGTTACGCTCCTCGTTTGCCTCCGGGCCATTCGAAGATCGAATTTCATTTCGGTAGGCCGTGAATAATTTCTTATCACGCCGTCATCATCAACACTCCCGGCAGGTGGCGTCCAGGCGGAATTGTAAATTTAAGCAATCTAACTGGTTGGCTAATTGATGGTGTGATTTTGCGTTTTCGATTCGTCATTGTCAATTTATGACACTCTGTAGTGGATGAAATTAAAAGGATAAAAGTAAATGCAACTGGCCGTACCCATATTTTGGAAAGATTGTTCTGGATGACTTTTATGCTTCGGAAAATGATCGGAGGCTAATGTGGTGATCAAAATTGAAAGAATTAAATTAAAGCCATTACTGTCTGCTTGGTGTGAGTAAAACCCAATAATGCAATCGACTTGGAGCCTTCCTGAGTAATACCACTGAATTACACACAATCCAGCTTATTTCCACCACATCTGAGAGCATACGGCGGTATTTGTTCGAAAGAGTATTTTTTTGTACCATCCACTGTGATTCGGAGTTTTTCTTCCAAAGCAGACATCCTTTGTTCCGTTAGAGTCTATTGTGAAGTACCCGATGAGCCTTGTTTATTTTTTTTCTCATGTAGGTAGCTATCCTTTCGGAACTATCTTGTGTTGTAAAATTTCATCTAACCGTCGCTACCGAACAAGATTCCTCCCAACATCGATAATCAATGTTGATAAGCTCGGAGAAAGCAGAAGGCTGCCGTCTCTTCGATTCGTTCGCTTGAGTTGATGCAGGTAATCGAAACTTCCCTTGATTACAGATAGAATATGGTTCTGACTGGTAGAGGGATGTTGCAAAAAGGGTCGCATTGTCGTTGAAATACTGTCGAACTAAATCGGATTAGTACTGACTGGGAAGTGCAGCACCGATGGATAACATCGACGAAGGAGAATGCACTTGAAGTGCCGAGCATGGCAGCTTGCTTCGGATAGTGTTTTCCCATGCCTAGGTACTCGACGCAATCGAATGGATTTCGATTTGGATTCAATTGGATTGAATATTCAACTGAACAGATTAAGAGGCGTGAAAAAAAATTCTGCCGAGCACCGGTTATATTTTTTCTAATGATAAGATTTTGTACAAAATTAATCATCTTGGTTCTTTTGATCTTCAGGTGATGTGTTTATTTATTTCAAATTGTACATCCTTCGTATGTATGTATGTAAGGTAGCCACCATCCCTTCAAAAACTTGTTTTGAATGCGCCTACACTCAATAGCAAAATCAAGCTCTGTTAATATAACGCTGTTCGGAGGGCCAATAACGGTGGGGCGGATCGATTAGCAAAGTCACTTACGTAAAATCCACAGGAAAATAAGAATCTCTTTCCAGTGAAATGATCCAATAAATCAAATAACACAATTAAGTTCCCACAAGATGGTTTGTTAGGTAGGGTGCGTCAGTCCCCCTGAAACGTTTGGAGTGGATTTTACGTTATCACAATCGAATCGTTAGCATATAAAATTATAAAATGGTAACGTATGCTCTCCTAGACTCCAGCAGTCAATCAAACCATCCTCCAGTTCTGCTTGAATGATGCTCCCTCCCAAACCCCTGAAAATATATAATGGAATGTGGTACGTTGTATATTGTGTTATTACCTAATAATTCTTGTTTTTTATATAAATTCATTTATTTGTCTCAGTCGAATTAACTTTAAAGAGCCAAGTTTAAATACGGGTCATTCCATATCAAGTGACCGGAGAAATGCATCGACCCTTTTCGATCCGAACCAAAATTGGCTGATGTACTTGTTCTAGACTATTAATAGAAAATACAAAGTTTTGGAGCAAACGGTGAACCCCTCAGCCCATGGGCTGCCACAATTCTTTGAAATTTTTGAAAAGTCTATATTTTGTTTTTTTTTTGAATATCCCAATGACTAAAAGAGCTACGAACAATATCAGACATTTTTTCTAAAGGAAATTAAATTTGCTATCAAATGAAGATTCTTAATATTTTTAAAGTGTTGCCAATATTGTTATGTTTGTGGTTGAGACATTATATTGCGTTTTTCTCAAAATGCCCCCACTGGTTTCAATTTTGATGGCCCTAATGTGTTCAGCAGACTTTTTTACACGAAAAACACTTATCGAGGAAAAACAATTTGCTCCGTGATGGAGATATTGATTTTTAAAAATTTCATGTTTTCAAAATTTGTTCATTCTGTAATACCTCATCAAGGCAGATCTAACAGAAAAACAGCGTTTCAATTTTCAAATAATAACCAAAATGGCCTACGTGATAATTCACAAGTTGGTTTACAAATATCGTGTGAGATCTAAATATACTCTGTTTAGTTGTTCAGACGTTAGTGATAACATGAAGCTGTGATTTCATGTCAGCATTCGACGTAAACATTTAAAAACAATTGAATCCCACTATCACGACAAATTTCACCAACACGTAAAACATGTTTTTGAAGGTCGAAAAATATGCGCTCAATGTGACGAGGCAGTAAGAGCAAGAGTTGCGCTAACAAATTTTCAACGGAATTTGATGGACAAAGAAACACATGTTGAAAACGGTAAGATTGAAAAGTGTTCATTAACAATAACATTTGATGAATTTACTATTTTAGATTCTGTGGAGAGAATTCATTCAGCTGGAAAATTGGAGGCTTTGGATACACGTAGTAAGATACTTATAATGATAATCGATGTCTTATTCGCACCCTGCTCTACGCTGTTTCCTTTTTACTCAGAGATTCAAGATGACGATTACAGTACTGAAGATATTGAAATCTATAAATCGAAATTATTGAGCCTTAATGCCACATTAGAACGAAGGTAAAACGTGCGAAAAATTATACTGATGATAAGTACTCCAAAGCTCCAAAAGCTTTAAAAATGTCATTTGATGCAATTTTCAACCAAAATACGCTTTCAAATCCAAAACCTAGGCAATCCAGCGGAGCTGTGCCATCCAACGGAGCTGTGCTTCTTGAACAAGTGTACTATTGTAGCTTGTTGCAAAATGGATCAAACTAGGAATTTGATTTTGTAATATTTCTAGGATAATTCGATTGGGGAAATATCGTGCAAACAATGGACGCAACAAGAAAGGTGCAGCTTGCAGACAGTAGTATGAGGTGCTGAAACATTCATTGAAACATTTTTCGAAGAAGCCGCAGATGTTAAGAAGCATGACTAGATTACAGCGAAGCAGGCAGAGGTCTACCATTTCACTCGGGTCAACTTGACCGAAGGAGAATTTCTGGTTGTGGCCGACGTTTCCGAAAACTTTTCATTTGTTTTTCAGGTTTTTCATGAACATTTCCTCTTCCTCTTCACAACTACTGAAAAGATAGACGTGACTGAGAATAGTGACAATCCTGCTTATAAAACATTTGGCAGACTTGCAATAATGTTCACTCCCAGCATTAGATCTAAAGTAGTCTGATTAAGCGTTTCAAAAAGAAAGTGATTGCCATTCGTATCAAATCTATGACAAAAAATTATTACTTCTCTGGCGGTGCCGGTTCACATTACAAAAACAGGTTTGACATCTTGAATTTGCTGTACCATCGAGAAGGCTTTGGCGTTCCAGCTGAATGGCACTTTTTTGCAACGGCACACGGTAAAGGTCCAAGCGATGGATTAAGTGGAACTCTAAAAAAATTGGGCACGCTGTAATTGTAACTTGAATGTAAAGCAAGAAGCAAACGGAACATTTGGCAGTCAGGTTGGCTGATGCTTAACCCATTCATAGAATCCGCGGAATGCATTCGGCAGCTCCAACAGCCGATGGCACTGTTCTTATGAAGAGTATTTCGAGCTCAGAAATGGGTAGCATGTTTAAACTGATTTCAAAAAACCGTAAAAATTCAACACGTATTACAAAGGCAAAACGCAGCAGAAAATAACTTTTGATACAATTGTTATTTTAAGTGGAATTTGCTTAGTAGTTGTGAAATATAAAATTGCTCTTTTATTTGTAACTAGCTAACCCGGCAAACCTCGTACCATAAGTTCGTAAGTTTTTCCTAACCCGACGCAGCCAAAGAAGAACAGATTAAAAAAAACATGGGAATCTGTCAAGCTGTTCTTGAGTTAAATCGTGACATGCCGTTCCAATTCATTTTTATTTTTTTAGAAAGATAGATCGATTTAATGCTTGATGATTCGATTGACAAAAAAAAATAATCATGAATATCTGTTTTGAAAACCTATCACAAACAAAACGTAAGATGGCAACGCTGAAGAGTATTTTCTAACTGTCTGTTTCCACTGGCATGCGGCTGCAGAATCCGAATTGGGATCTGGCTATAAATAATTGCTAGCACAATTCCCTATTGTCATTGTTATAAGAACCATATTCAGAGAACACATTGAATATATTTACACTATTTTTAAATTTAATATCATTGGATATAAAACATGAGATATTCACTTTCCAATGGTTGAAAATAGGGGCAAATAGTTTTTCTTGATAAGTGTTTCCTTTGTAAAAAAATCTGCTGAATTGGTGATATCAAAATTGAAAAAAGTGGGGGCATTTTAAGAAAAACGTAGTTTAAGATTTCAATTGTAAAAATAATAACGTGGGCAACTTATTTAATATTTTAAAATCTTCATTTTGACCAAAATTTAATTTTACTTAAAAAAAACCTGATTTTGTTTGTAGCTTTTAAAGTTATCGAAATATTCAAAAAACAAAATAATGATTTTTCAAAAATCTCAAAAAAAAGTAGGGGCCGATGGGTTCACCGATTGCTCTAAAACTTTGGATTTTTTATTAATAGCCTAGAACAAGTATATCAGCCAATTTTAGTACGAATCAAAGAGGGTCGATGCATTTCTCCGGTCACTTGATATGGAATGACCCACACATCAGTTATCCTTGGGCCAAAGTAAAGAAAGTAGAACCGGTTACTCGCGGTCGTCTCGAAGTTAATAGGAATAACAATTTAACGCATGGAGAGATGGGCAAGAATTGAAATTATGGTTAACGAAACATATATTTTAATTCCAAATCTAGAATATTTTTGAGAAGAAAAACTAAACACAGAAAAGGGAGTAGAGGTTAACATCCATACCTCTCACGACAAAGTCACGAGTTCGAATCTCCCCCCCACACACACAAATTACGAAAATACCCAAAAGGTTTTTGAGTGACTACGACGGGAGATGAACCAGCCCAGGGCTGAAAATCTCGATAATCAAGGAACTCAAAAAAAAACTAAACACAGAAAAAATTTAAAACAAACTAAAACTAAAAGAAAACAGTAGAACAACCAACAGTCTGAGCCTTATGTATGTCAAAAACTAATGAATGAGTTTCATAAACTCCATATCACCTAGAGACAATATATCTCGAACCAGTACATTAGGTTATCCACCTCAAACCCGAAAGGAATCATAAAGCTCAGATCTGACTCCACGATGCTCAGCACAAGACCAATTTGAATGTTCTGCATCCTGGTAACCTTGTCCACATTCAACGAAATTGCTGTGGCTCAACACGGAAAAAATGAGTGTTTAAATAATCCATTTTATGCTACCAGCCGGCAAGTGACTGCTGACGGAAAATTGAGAAAAAATCAAATAAATATCGCCTTCTATAGCGCCCACCTTTGCGAGCGAATCCGCTATCTCATTGCCCGGAATCGAACAATGAGGGTGGACCCACACAAAAGTAACGATAAAAAACCACGAAGATAAAGCACTAAGAAGACCTTGTATTTTCATGAGAAAATACGAGGAGTGTTCTTTAATCTCTAAATGCGTGTATGCGTGTAAATCCAGTCGTTGGCCTATTTTAAGGACGCTGGAAGTTGGCATCATGTTCAGATCCATGAATATTATAAACGAATGAACTTCAAGACTAGCAGCATAGCATAGCATGAAATTTTCCGACCATTCACTCTCACTGGTTCTTCATCAATCGTTCTCTTTGCTGAACACCTGACAATAGCCTTCTGATCAGCAGGGATGAGATGAAGGTGTTGATTAGATGTATAGTTAAGAAGATGTCGAGAATTCATGCAACTTTCATGGACAGTCGTTGAGAATGAAGGAAGGTAAGTAATACACTCCCTTGTTGATCTGTTTTCTACGTTGGAGAACAGGAGAGAGAGAGAGAAAGAGAGAAAAAGAGAGAGAGACCAGACCAACCCAGATGTCAAATCGGCCGTGATTGCACACGAACGCGAAAACGACGCACTGAGGATGACAGCAGAGGCTGCCGAAAAGTTTTTGAATTGAATATTGGAGACACTAAACATTGGCTTTTATGCCTAACATTAAAACTAACCTCAGTGTGTGTAACTAAATAATACGGATCTTCTATGCATAAACGAACCAAAACTTATTTCATCATAAAACTATATTTTTCCCATAAGAACTTTATCTTCACTTTCCACTTTATTATCGCCAAAAACTTCTCTATAGGACGTAACAATGGACAAATTGTCCCCATTATCGTTGTACTTTTATCCCGAGCAAAGGATTATACCAAATTGAAAACAAATGTTAATACCAGGTTCTCTTTTTTTGATCACTGAATATGTTATCATTGATGCTGAATAAACTTTCAAAATAGCAGAATGAATAACAAAAAATAACTCGTTGATTGTCATAACAGTAGCTCATTTTATTATCACTGCAAACAGCTTGATAACAAATCCTGTATTATATAGATTTAATGAAATAGTTTTAAATTATATTATCAATTTGAAATCAAATTCTCACGCTTATATCTGAAATAACTCTTTTCATAAAGAGCATAATTTTTTGTTCAAATGTGCTGGAAATATTTTTAGTTTTGCATTCAACTAGCAACGTTTGTCAAAAATTGTATGTTGAAAATGATAACAAATGATAACTTAACTAGCCACCGGTGATAACTAAGTTTGTTATGTGACAACAGCGGAAATCAAAACGATATCTGCGATAACAGCACTTGTTACTTTTATGATACCAGCTTGTTATTTTCCTTTGCTAGGGATAGCACTCCCTTGCTGTAATTGCAGCTGGTTAGATCTGGCCAAATCGTAGCTGGCTCATCATAAGACTTAACTCCCTTTTGTACGCTTCCGAGTTCATTGTTTTATTCGTTACAAAAACTCTGGTTTTCTTGCCACAGGAACAGATACCTTGCCAAATCATCATCGCGAACTTTTTCGCGAACATAAACTTGAATCTGCCAGGAACCTTGCTGCGAGCAGGAGCCTTGTAGAACTTGGGCGCCGGGATTTGATTGAAATCTGCTTTAGCTTATGTTTCATCAACGATCAAGAGACACCCATCGAGTTCTTCAGAGCTTGGTCGTGCAACTTACAGGCCCGAGTTCTGGCCACTGTTTGTTGTCTGAAGCTTCGATTGGGTTGTTTACTTGCTCGGTAACGCTTTTTCGCCAAATCATAATCCGAGATGATGGGATCAGCTTTGATTTTCCGAATGATCTTCACCCGCAGTTGACGATCAACGGTTCCACTCTGTCGCTTTATTTGCATTTTGCGGGCAGTTGTTTAAGTTTCCTTGTACTTTTTAATTACTCGCGTCACAGTACTTTTAGAATAATCCAACAGTTTTGCCAGCTCCCGAATTGACGCAGATGGATTTTGAAGGTAACTGTGCACAATATTTTTCTGTTCTCTTCCTGCATGAAGATGCAGCACTGTTTACAAGCAACAAAACGCTGTGAAAAACTTGTAGATCTGACCATTTGGAGCGCCGCTAGCTCTAATATGAAGTGCCACATTTCTAAATGATACACCTTTACCATACCGCATGTAGCATTATTTCTTTTTCACTGTATATAACTAAAAAACTATTAATTTTAAAATATATTCCCTGCCACTTTCTAGTTCCATCTAACGCCCACCAACTCCTAGCTGCTCATTTCATTCTTCATGAGCGTAAATTAATCACGTTATTATCGAGTGCACTGCTTCACTAGCTTATTTTTTTTATTTACTTTATTTTAGGTCGGCCTATTTCCTCACATGGTGACAATCACCGACGCCAGGAAGACGACTCCACCACCTGTACCCTACCCTACCTAACGACTCATGAATATGACCAGATTTTTTCGCCTCAGAAAAACCACCGACGTCGGCTGGGATTGAACCCAGACCCACTGGGGTGCCAAGTAGCAGTCACGCTTACCACTACACCACCGACGCCGGCTTTCGCTAGCTTCTTTTGAAGATCAATTATTTTTATAATCGCCATAAAATCCTTGGATTTGATTTGATCACAAATCATCGTTATCCTTCTATTTTAGTCGTAATGAAGGGGAGATGGCCGGCAATATTATTTTCAAGCTCATCTACTCTGACCTATGTTTGGACAGCTATTCACTCCCAAAAAGCTTTCCATCAACAATCGGAATAAGAGAGGTAAAGCAAGTCGCATGACAGCTTTAAGTATGCAATCTACGAAATACTCCATTACCAATGCAACTCAACGCAATCGAGAACCTCGTCTAGGACCACACATTGACCATTTGAGCAGGACAATGAACCATGCATTATTTCACTAGCTTCTATTCAGTTGCATATTTGCAATCAAAAACCTCTATAGTTTACTCAGCCTTAATCACAGCATTCAAACTCTTGATGAATGTTTTATAAATAAACCATCACAACACTTCAAACATCATAAGTCTAAGCCACCTTTCTTGCGTGTGAACATACCCACGTTAGCCAATCAAATGTGTCACATGACGGCCTAAAATCCCTTGTGGATGCTTTTGTTTCAATCTCGAATCAAACATATTAAAAAGATCCCACGCGCTTTTCGGCAAACAAAACACCCAATCCATCGCAAATATCGTGGGTGTCGCGTCATTGCGCTGAAGCGAGTACCGTCTGAGAAACAAACAAAAAAGATCTAAATTAAGTTATTATTTGTTGCAATAGTGCACTGTTCCAAGCCGATGAGAACGCCACCGAGTGGTTTCGGTTTTGTGGGTTAATCTGAGTACTCAACTAATAAACTCCGTCTCCTGCCATCAACTGCAGCAACCATCAGCTGTCTATGATGCATAACAAATACCTTACTGCAGAACTCAGCTCTGTTCGAGGGAAGAGGTCGGTCGGGAGTTAGCGCCGCACATCATAGACATGGGTGTTTCCATCCGGGCAGATTATTAATATTTAAAGTAAACAAACAAGAATGTAGGTGGCGCTGTGATTTTCGCTGCCGGCGGGCTTCAAGTGCGCTAGATGCGAAGCCATGCGAACGTAAAAGTTCATGATTGTTTGGCACAGCATAATAAACGGTAAATGGTACATCTGATTCAGAGTGTGTTTGTATGTGAACAACAAACTCTATCAGTGAGTTTTTTTTTTCATCTATTCATTGGATTAAATTAATTATTCTCGCATAGCTAATATACCTGTTGGGTTGACAGACGAGTGAAATCGAGCCAGCACCTCAGGGACACAACCCAAAGCCAAAGGTGCATTCGGCTGCATTTGACACAATGCACTGTTTTGTGGGAGTTTGCACAGCTCATCAAGTTCATTCTCGACTGGGTTCGCTTCTAATTACACTAATTTTACGCAAATTAGGTGCACAGTTTGCTGTTAGGTTTGTGCCGGGATGGTGTTGTGTGCGGCAGCGTGAGCATGAAAATTATGCACGAGCTCGTGCGGTGCTTTTCCCAGGCTCCCACGATGGCCGCCGATGAGTGAGGTCATTGTCGCTATCAGCAACAAAGCAATTGAACCTGAAATAATTCCATCAGAATCAAGTTGTCGGTGCTTTTCTCAACGACATCTTAAAAGCAACCGCCCGCAGCCGGCGGGAGTTTGGTACGGATCAAAAGAGTTAGCGGAACATTCTGTGCAAGGGATCAAGTGATGCCAGTCGGTGATGGGACTGAAAATTGTGTCATTTCCGTTTGATGATTTTTTTTTTCCATAGAACCTACTACGCTCATCCTTTCAGCTGCTGGTTTCAGTTACGCGGAGCGCGTGGAAGCGTGGTAACTGCTACCGGTGCGGGTGATTATCCCTTTGCGATGGATGTCTTCACTTTTCTTTCCTTCGACCGGTGGCACGGTAACGTTTCTTTCATTGTTCGGAAACGAGGCGGTTCCCTTTGAGATATGATTCCTTCCGGTGGTGGTGGATTCAGAGATCGTTTACTGCTCTTCTCTGTTGTTGTGGTTATGATTTTTTTGCATTATTTAGCGCTTAACCAAACAAGTAGAGGTTGGAGTATTCTTTCTAACAAACAAAACAAAAATCAAAAGAAGAAGAACCTTCATTCAATCGAAACGCATTATGTAAGAAATTCATGTAAATGTCGATTGATTGCATAGCTCAGACAGACATCTCCTCTACCCCGTTCAACCTTCCATTTAGCAAAGGCTTAAGCCTTCGACCAAACCAATCTGAGCCGAGTGCACTTGGTCATGATTAATAGCTTTTCAATAAATTAAGAAGTTTGTTTTTCAACGTCTTCTCCTTGTCCTCCTTCTCTCACTGCGGCGTAATGATCAGTTGATGCATCCAAAGACGCCCATCCATTATAGACAACCTCAGGGTACTGCCGCAATGTGGGACACGGTGGCAATTTATAATTCCCCTTCTTAATCTACCCTGAAAGTGGTTGACCGATCGTCGCAGTCCATTGTATGTTAAGCGGCATTTACCGGTGCTGAAATTTCAACTCATTTTTCTCGAGTAACAATCGCAAATGTTAACTTAATTAAAAATCTCCGCCATGGGCGTCCGGGACAGTGCATGAAGAATAGGGTTGTTGATCTCCGTCGTAAACCTTTATTTATCGAACGAGTTTGAATGAAAATTGGGCTTAATGGATTTTGAAATTCATCTACCTTTTCACACGTGCCGTTCTGTTTCGGGGAAACCGCAATATTGTTCACTAATTCTTGACTGCCAAAAGATTTGGGGTATTTCGGTATGGGCTTTAGGACATTTCTAGGGTTTTTTTTTTTTCATTAGAGTGAATCTAACATTGAGAGACTCTCTTTGACTACTTTCTCTTTCATTCATATTCCAATCACTTTTACGTTTTTCATTTTACTATATGTAGAGTATGCTAGCCAGAACTGATGTGTTTCGATCTGTATTAAGGAATGCCTCGAAAGTTTTATAATGGCGCTGTAATGAATGAAGAGAGAGTGAGCCCGGAGAGAATCTCTCAAAGTTAGATTCGCCCTAATGAAACAAAAGCCCGAGATTTTGTCGTACGACATTCGGTTGACAGGAGTATATTTAGGCAGAAATACTTTCCGGCATAATAGGCTTTTTGACGTTTAATCACCTTTCCCTTTCTAGCACATGCAGAGGAAATATGGTTTGTTTTCCTCCAAATGATTAAACGTCAGGAGGCTTGGACATATTAGGCTTAGTGACGTTTAACGCAAGCACACTACACAGCTTGATATTTTGAACATTGAATGTAATGTCAAATACTACAATAATACATAAATGCAATCCATTCGTTAGCTTAATTTTAAGTTAATGATAATGTAAAAACTAGAGTATTAATAAAGACTTAAAAATATATTCATATTCCTTGAAATGTACATTAATACACGTTGTATTAATAATAAATCACAATGCCCTTGTTTTTCAAAGCCTGATCATTAGAATTTACATGATTGTTTAAATATAAATCTTCTTTCATTCAAGTTTGTCATATAATAAGGCCACCAAGTCGTTTTTGTGGGCCAAGCCGTGCTGTCATTCGCCATCCGTAAGCGGAGAGAACAGTTCTCTTTACTTTTGTTACTTTTAGTTACTTTTGTTTGCGATTGTGAATTTGAAGGAAAACTTCAATACCGGTGTATAAACTCGGTTCTTTGCTAAAGAAAAGGTCATTGTCGTTCCGTGTGCCGTGCAAAATAAATTAGAATATATTTAGTGTTGAGTCCAGTTTGCTCATGGCGGAGGTCACTAACGATTGTTTGGTTTCCGCAACAAGCTAAAATCTAGTGGAGTTGAATTAACTCATTGAGTTAATCCTTTGAGCATATCCATGAATGAAAATTAATCGCCATGTTGGGAGAAACGAGTTCTGGAACGCATGGTGAAAACACGTTTCATCGATCAAAAAGGATTCAATCTCAACCTCCTTAATAAAGGTGTTTTAATGAAAATAAAATGATTGTCAACTTGTTAAAAGCTATTATACCTAAATGATTTCTCATGTCACTTGAAGCATGTTGGGATTCTTTTGTTATTCATTGAATTAAACAATAAGCAAACTTATTCTCATTCCAATTTTTCTCTCTCTCTCTCTCTCTCTAAAAAAAAAAGGAGGCGGTGCCAGTGAGTGGACCTGACGTTAGTTTTTTCGCTGCAACTGAAAATTATTAAAATTAATGATGTAATATTATTAAAATTAATGATGTAAACTAGTGTAGTATTCGAAATACGTTTTTCACATTTCGTTAAGTGGGTTTTGGAAGTCAACCAAACCGGTGGCATTCAAACATTCGAAGAAATAATTTAGTGCAGATTTCTAAACAATCATCATCGGCGGAGTGACCCCAGGCCAGGCAAGTTGCAAAAAAACAACAACGGCCGCTAGGGAATGGAATGCGAAATTATCGATGTCGTCTGGAAGCAGAAGCAGAAGCAGCAGCAGCAACCGAGCTGTTTGTGCTAGTGTGCGTTTTCCGATTCGGGGGCCTTCTGTCCGTTCCTTTGCGCGAGTGAGTGAAATTTGAAGCAAGGTGTCAAAACTCGAAATCCGTCGCCGTAGCTCAGGAGGATATTTTTAGGCCCCCGTGAATGTTATTTTTCTGGAACAATAACCGGTAGAGCGGTGGTGCTATGTTCTACTACACGCGCAAATTGGAAATTCAGTGTTTTATCAACGAAAATAGTTATCGAGTGAATCGAATTGAGCGTCGAGTGAAAAATTGAATTACAACCCAGGCATACAGGCCGGAAAAAAGAGCGAAATAATCGACTCTACCGTTTGTGTTTGTGTGTGCAACATAATTCACCTGTCGTCGAAGTCGAACGGCGAGCGTTGTTTAATAAATTATTACTCCGGAGCCAGCTGGAACAATTATCAAAATGCCAGGATTAATCGGTGTGAGCGAGTTCCTCGAGCAAACCCGAGAGGATTACAACTCGCCGACGACGTCGACCTTCGTGTTGCAGATGGCTCAATGTCGCCCTGGAAGAGGCAACAAATAATTTATTTCTACCAAATTTTGAAGACAATTTCTAATATCTCTCTATTTCTCAAAACTTTTAAAGTAATAATACTTCAGTTAGGCATAACGATGCATGAATGTACCGGAAACTGGATGGATACAGGCGGAGTTGGGTACAGGCGACTCGTGAGGTAGTAAGTGCTCTCAAGGACGTGGAGCAAGACAGGTAATTGTTACCCATTGTATCTAGATTAATGAAATTTATTTGTAATAGGTTTGCGTAGACCAACGGTTGAATCGGTTGCGGAATAGTTTATTCCGCAATATTTTGTTATCGGGCGAAGCGTTTTGTCTGTTGTGTCGGTTGCCTATTGTTCGTTGCGCGAGTGATCGAGTGAGCATCAGAAGTCGTGGTTCGCCGGGTGAGATCGGTCCGTGCTGGAGTATTATTATAAATTATTCATTCGCCATGCTCGTCGGGCCACCCTATCTTGGAACAAATAAACCACTATCCCATTTTGTGAGTGAATCCAGAGGCATCCGTACTGTTTGGGTGTAGTTCGGTCCATGTTAGCTCTCAAGTGTTGAAATGAATTACCTTGTTTTCCTAATGAAATACCACTATCACACTCTGTGAGTGGCCTCAATAGCATCCTTACTGTTGGTTTAAATCGGTCCAAATCGGCTTTTCAGCATTATTAAATATCACTTTGTTTTCCCAATGAAAAACCACAATCACACTTTGTGAGTGGCCCCAAAAGCATCCTTACTGTTAGTTTAAATCGGTTCAAATCGGAAATCGGTACTAATTACAATTGACAGCTTATCGTTGGCCAAAACGAACCCTGCTGAAACCCAATCCTACTATCCAAAATCCCAGTGATTTCTCGTGGAAGTGCAGTGGACTCCGCGGCTTCCAATAAAGCGAGTATCACGTCAACATATTCCTACCCATTCCCTACGTGACCTGCATTCGGGCGAGGCCGGCGCCGGTATTGCCTTAGTTTGGGATCACCAGTTTTTACACATTCAAGATGTATGTTAGTCCCAAGCATCATTTGTTGGTTCTCTGTGTAATAACAGCTGATCTGGCAATAACGGAGTAGCAACCTCGGGCGGTCAATCATGCTCATGCTCAAGCATGTTCATGCTCATCTCTCTCTCTCTCTCTCTCCCTCTCTTTTTATTTTGAAAAAAAAATAATTATGTTAAAATAAAAAAGGGTCATTTGTGCAGGTCATGTAAAATTCAATTGAGCAAATATTGCAGGCTTTAATTATCAAGTCGTGTAAATTTGAAAACAATAATTTTGAAATAATATGCATGCTCTTTTTATGTGCATAAAAATAAACTGAAAATTACAAAATAATGTTAACTGTATACAGCGCCATTTAGATAAAAGGAGTGCAAGTAAGAAGGGAAATCATTTGGAGGAAAACAAAGCATCATTCCTTTGCATGCGCCAGAAAGGGCAAGGTGATTGATTAAACGTCAGAGATAAATATTTCATGTGGCTTTCCTCCGAGCAAAGGTACAACCGTGGTCTCAACCACGGTTGTTCGTTTCGAAAGTGTTACACCGCGTTGCATTATGTGAACACTACGACAGTCACGCGGTGTATTGCATCCAATGAATCTGACAATAATTGAAGGTTATTGATTGGCCATAGAAACCGTATAAACAATGATTTTTTTTTTTGCTTATTTTACTGAGGTACTTCATGAAAAAGATTTCCATTTACGTTGGGGAGAGGGAGCTGAAAATTGCCGAGAATTACGTTACGTAATATTAGAATGAATCTCAAGGACCAAGGACGAACGACCTCTTATGAATTGTCACTGTACTCGTATCAACCTGATCGAGTAGCTGCTTGTTTCCGGATGCAAGATTCTATTTCAAGTGCCAATTTCGAGTGAGAAGCGAAAGATTGAAGTCGTTGAGCGGTTTTTCGGCGATATTTGGAACAAGTAAATTTATTTTTGATTTTTTTTTTCTGTACATTATTAAAGTTTAGTTCCTAGTATAAAAGTAGTGTAAATATTGGATCAAGTGTAAAATGTGTTTTTTGGTTTTTAATCAGAGTAAGACCTGAGAGAAATGTTTTAGTTTAGTTAAATAGAGTTAAGTAAAAAATAATGTTTGTGAAATCTTAATGATCCGTTGAATTTGAGGGGTCACAGCTAAGGTTTTAATACAAATTAAATAAAATGAATCACAGTTTAATGAAATCGCTTTGTGGATCAAGCGCAATACCTCGGACTTAAGGCATCTCATATAATTCTCGAGACAAATCGATTTTCGGAAGTAGATTTTCTAGATTTTGACTGGTACGAATATATCTTATTTATAAATACCTAGCTCAAAAAAGTATGAATGGTGAGCTCTGCAACACATAATGAAAAACCATTGACATGACTTAATCTGTTACATGGAATGACGTTACATTTTACAAAAAATACGCGTGTATGTGTGAGCGCGTCATAAGCGTTGCCAGTTTATTTTCGATGCAATACTTAACACATCGGCTAAAAAGCTCCCGGTCTAACAATGAAAACAATTTTTGTTTTGTAAAATTTGACTTCATTCATCAACATAAGGCCTGTACTCGAAAAAAATGCTCTATTTTTATACGTGTGTGACTTTTTTGTCCGTGGGTAAAAGTTTATGAAAATCTTAGTATAACTAGCTTGGGGTAATTTGTTTACATGTGCAAAATTTCATAACAATCGGTTCAGTGGTTTTTGAGATGTCATCGAAACAAGAAGAAAATCGCCGGAGAATTTTACGCGCCGCCGTGGAAAATCCGACTGCGACCATGAGATGGATCGGAAGATAACATACAACTGTGTCTCAGGTGGTAAAATCGTTTAAGGAGTTCCAGACGACCGAGCGGTGGGCTGTAAGTGGAAGAAAATCGAAGACAGCTGACCCTGTGAAAGCCCGGAAGGTGTTGGATTATTTCAAGTGTAATCCGAACCTTTCGATTCGCGACGCGGCTCTGAAGGCAAAGTGATCCGCCTGGTTCGTTCAGCAAACCATGAAATGAGCTGGGCTTCGTGTATTTCAGGTCCGCAAGGCACCGAACCGGCGTGATCAACATAACACGGCGGCCAAATCCCGCGCAAGGATCGAGCTGTATCGAGAGTGGTTAACGAAACCGATGTGTGTGGTTATGGATGACGAAACCTACATCAAGGCAGACGCAAAGCAGATACCGGGGCTGGAGTTCTACGTTGCCAGTTCACGGTTTGATGTTCCGGAAGACATAAGGAAGAAGAAAGCGGACAAATTTGCCAAAACATACTTGCTCTGGCAGACCATATGCCAATGCGGTAAACTGAGTAAACCGTACATCACAACGGGTACCATCAACAGCGAAATTTACCGCACCGAGTGCCTCCAGAAGCGTCTGTTGCCCTTCCTGCGGTCCCACGGAGGCGAGACATTATTTTGGCCGGACCTGACATCATGCCATTACGCTCGATCGACGTTGGATTGGTACAGAGACAATAACGTTGTTTTTGTACCAAAAACCGCCAACCCCCCAAATTCACCAGAGATTCGTCCTGCGGAAAGATTTTGGGCCATAATGAAGGCCAAAGTTCTAAAATCGTCCAAGGTGTCAAAGAATGAGCTGGAGTTGAAGAAAGAATGGATGAAAGTGACCAAACAGGTCGGCTCCACCATTGCACAACATGTAATGAGGGGTCTTAAGAGAAAGGTACGGGTTTTTAGCGATGGAAAGGAAATTGAATAAAGTAGTTACGCCGAAACATAATCCATATGTATTAATTCATTCTCTGAAAGTTTCAAGAAAATCCGACTTAAAATACATTTTTGGCGAACACTTTTGTCTGGTGCATTTTTTTCGAGTACAGGCCTTAGTTTCCTTCAAGAGCGATACACTCACACCAGCGTGTTTCTTACATTTCTATTCCCTTCTTGTAGAACAATTTATTGTTGGCCTCAGAATAGGCGTTTGTTTCGTTGATTACCTCTTGTTCGAGCGACATCTCTTTCCAGCAAGCATTTTTTACCAGTTGGCCCATATAGCGATCGGTATTGATGGTCTGGCCTTTTTCAAGTTACTCGATGAACAAAATTCCATGGGTATCCCAAAAAACGGACGTCATAACTTTTCCAGCTGATTTTTGCGATTTTGGCCGCTTTGGGCAAGGTTCCCCGGCTGCTGTTCTCTCAACTGCCTGCCTATTTGACTCAGAAGTGTAGTTATTGATCCATGCTTCGTCCATCGTTAAATACATTATTTATTTCGCCAAAACAGCTTCAAACAGAACTAATAATCATCGACTTGTTGTTGTTTTTGGTCTATTGTGACCAAAGGCGGCACCCATTTAGAAAACAGCTCTTTCATGGACAAATGTTCATGCAAAATAAAGCTCACGCGTTCTTTTGAAATGTTCAAAGTGTCAGTTATCTCCGGCAATTTCACTTAACGGTTTGACAAAACGACTTTGTGGACTTTTTTAATGTTTTCCGGTTTAACCACCACTTTTTGCCGACCGTGGTGGTGTCCTTACGACCGCGTTCAAACTCAGCCTACCAGTCAATGATGGTGAATTTTCCTGGTGCAGAGTGGATAACACTTATCATGTCAATTTTATGCTTCGATGGTATTTTTCCCATCGAAATACAATGTTTAATTTATACGCGAAACTCTTTTTTATCCATTGTCTTGAAAATCGCATAAGCATCGTGACTAAAATCACTGTAGCATTTGAACTAAAAGTCGGAATGCCGTGAAATGTTGACAGTTATCTTTTGAAGGTTGATACTTTCTAAAAACAGTATTATTTTTGTGTGTGTCGATATGATATGTTTCATAGGCTCCACCTTTAGCACTTTCTCAACTTCATAGAAGCACAAAGCAAAAATAATCACAATCTAACAGTTCATGTTAATTCGGCATTGCTTTAAAGTTTTAAATTTTTGATCGCCTCAGCGATTCCAAATAAGGTAAAAGTAGGTTAGAGTGGAAGAGTCTGCATAAAACAACTTACAACATCGGTATCATTGCAATCTCCATATAAGGTTCTTAGTAGCCTCCAAAAATTTGAGCCCATTTCTTAAGAGATTGGCTCTACACAACCAGCTTGAAATGTGTTTGGAAATTACTGAGGGAAACTTAAAAAATGTGTTGCTGACTGAGCAGAATGATTAAGCTGTCATACCAAGAAGTTATCAATATTTTTTTTACTTCTTTTTGCATGTCACGTTTGGTTAGAGAACGATCTTCTGCTGATTGTTGGTCTATTTCTTATAAAAAATAGCTATACATAGAACTTTTCATTTAAATTGTCATGAAAAAGACTACTATACAGTGAACAACAAATTCACTTTCTCCGTAGTAACTTCCATAAAAACCTCAGAGTACATGTTCCAAACAGAGTTTCAAATTCGTAGTCAAATAAACGTCCCATAAAAAAATAAAAATTCGCAAAACATTACATTGCGAAATTAAAAATTATCATAGAAAATTTGTAAGGCAGAAACTTTATTGCAACAGCCAATTCTTGAAAGCATCCTGGAAAATGACGACTTCTTGAATGCATCATTTTTCTTGTCTTCGGCCAGGCCAACTGCGTAGCATGTGCCACAGAGAGGACTCCAAGAAATAGAACGATTCCAGTAAGAGTGTCTGAAATCACTCTACTACTTCGATTCAAGGGAAGGGGGAAAGTGTGGACCTCCCGTACCAAACGCTTCCATATAGAGTAGAAAATTTATATTTTATCGTTGGGAGCGTACATGCTAGAAAGATTAGTTTATGCTCCTTCTGCATGTGGGCGGAGTTTTGGCCTTTTAACCAAAAGTCGGGCAATAATTTTCCAAGGTTATAGCACCTTATCTCGCACACTTAAATTGAGATTGAAATTCAAAATTTACGGAATAATACATTAATTTATATAATAGTCTAATAATACAATATAATAACAATCCAAAACTACGACAGAGGGACCTGGTAAAAATAAGAGTCCGTAGATGCATTTTGCGACTTCTGGCAACTTTGCTTCCACTGATATCCAAGCTCATCAATTAAGCACCACCCGGGGGAGACTTGGTCTTATACCGAATGATTTCATTATCTTCTTTCCGCTCAACAAATCGCAATGCTTTGTGATATAGTGGACGGATTATTATAATTTGAGATAACTCAATGCAGACGTCTTCCAAATTTGGCAGATCGACAGGCAATCGGTGGAGACCCACCTGGTACCTCATAAGATAAAGGCTTAGGGGCGGACCGTAAGATTTGATGAGCTACCTCCCCCGCCAAAACTTTATTGCAACTATAAACAGTTTATTTGAAAATTGTTCATTTAAAGCTACGCTTATCGCTGCACATCGTTTCTTAGGCAGGGTAATGAAAAATCAATCAAAATGGAAAAAATAGCAATAAAAATATGTTAAATCACCACTAAATTATTAAACACTGTGCCAACAAAAAAAATAACAATCCGCACTAGAAAAACATAAAATAGCAATAAAAAATTGATAATTCACTTTCAATAATTCAAAGAACGGTCGGTAAAACTTTCAAATAAAGCAATGGTAATTAGTAAAAACGCAATAATAAACTGATAATTTTCAGTCATAAAAATAGGTTCTAGCGCTATACATGTGACCACAGTCTTCAAGTCTTTCAAATCTTTCTAATTGAAACCAAACAAACCGCAATAAAAAAATTAACAAATAAAAATGCTACATTATTGCGATTTGTTTCGTTTCAATTGGAAAGATTTCAAAGATTTCAAGACTTTTGTTACATGTATTGCGCTAGAACTTATTGTTATGACTAAAAAATGTCAGCTCATTATTGCGTTTATACTAATTTCCATTGCTTTATTTCAAAGTTTTACGTTTGAATTATTGAAAGTGAACTATCAATTTATTATTGCTATTTAAAGTTTTTCTAATGCGAATTGTTATTTTTTCGTTGGCACAGTGTTTACTAATTTAGTGGCAACTTTGTGAATTTTCAATGCTAAATGTTCATTAACCAGTGCCAGTATATATTTTAGTCCGTTTCTTATCATATGTGCTAAAATTTTAAAAAGCTGTTTGAGACGTTTTGTCAATAGATTAGTTTATCAATTTAATTGATACTGCACAAAAACAGCAAGCAACCATTAGAAAAGATTTCTATTTTTCAAACCTAACTGCACTTCTGGTGCCGTACATCTCAATAGAAGCAAACAAAAGGAGTGAAATTAATCAGCATCAGACTAGAAACGATCAGAAAAAAAACTAATCCACATGAGCTCTATCTTTCCGAAAATTTAAAGAGTAAAATGGGAAAATCTCACCCATTCCAGCAATTAATCCATCATTTAAATATACAAAATTCTTACCAGCGGATTTAAATAAATTATTCCACTTCGTTCGCGGAGTCATACTTTCATTCCAACCAGGCGACTGCTCGATTACAGAAGTACAATAGGAATCAACTAGATGATGATAGTAATCCTCTTTCGAATAATTTATCACCTTTTCCGTTTGCTTTCTCTCGACTCTTCTTGGGCTATTGATGTGGCTGGCTTCGCGGCAAAATTCAAGCTGGCTAGAATAGCCGGACGTGCCGACGGGACGGAATTAGCGACGGTCTCAAATGGTGGTTCTTCAAATCCATTCATTTTATCAGAGATGGACTAAATAATTATTCTCAGTTCGTTGATTTTCCTAAGCACTGCATCAAAGTTAATAGAGGAAATTTGATCCGATATGAGATTTTGTTGCGAGTCCTTCAACCATGGCGTGGAGATAGGATAACTGTCGGATATTGAGAGAAGTCAGTTATTCAATGCACGACTGGTTCAGGAGCACTGAGGTGTGATTTTATTTCAAAGGATTACTGTTGAGAATCGTTAAGCAATGAGATCCAGCCTAGCCAAATTAAAATATCCGCAGTGCTTTAATTAAACAAGATTTAGCATTTTTCTAACAAGCTTTCCGCATCAATCCGAACGAACGACAACTCTACCGCCAACCGCCGTTCAAGATATACGATCGGAAGTGTGAGTAAATCTAAATTTCAGACCAGCAGATCCAAACAAATTTCCCATGCATTATTATTAAGCTTGTCAATGTTATTTCATTAGCGAAGCATTTTATGGCCCTCTGAAGAAAACGAAGGAAGACCGCTGCGGTGCCGTTTTATGTAGACATTTTTTTTTCTTCTACGTCCGTGCCTCGCTCTGCTCTGGTGGTCACCGTAAGATGTTCTGCCTCTGTGGGCTCAAATTAGATTCCAATAAAGCCATGTATGCATGCTGAAACCAAAGAATACCTGAATAAAATATCTTTTCCTCCACTGTGTTGGGTCAAGTGCTATTGATGTTGTTGTTGTTTTTGTTTTTTGCTTAGCACTGCCCTAGACCATAATTGAATTAAATACAAAACGAAAGTCGTAAATCTTTCACTACCTTTGATTATAATAATAATTGGTCTGGGCCGTTTTCCAACCGGGCAGAATTTTTCGAATTTCGGAGCCCTTAAGCGGATCGCCGTGGCCAGTCGCCATGGAAATGAAATGGAAATAAAATAATTAAATAATTAATTTTTATCGCTCACCTGACTATTTAATGGCGCGCTTACTGTCCGCTTAAGCGAAAACCCACTCCACGATGTCCGGTTGGCATGACAGAATGAGCTTCCAATTTTCACCCATCGTGGTGAGTGCCATCATTCATTATGATGCAATTTTTACGCAGGTTTAGTAGCCACTAAATTTTTATTGTCTCGAATCGCTGAAAAGAAGGATTTCCACCATCCTCCAAGTCCCGATCGTCGACAGCAAAAATATGCAGTTCACGCTTCATTCCAAAATCGGTTTAATGCTTTGTTTTCTTTTTCTTGCTCACTGAATTAAAACCCATAATGGATTATTTCCTCCAAGGCGTCCCTCACACGAGAAGGATGAACACAGAAGCGGAATAAATCGTTGCTAATACGGCTGAACGATGACGGTAGGTATTTATTCTGCTCCATTTTTATAGCACATTGTGGTCAAGTTTTATTGCGCTAGCTGCCTACTCCCAGTGTTGGTGAGTCTGATTGCATCCATTCCAGGGACCAGAGCAGGACAGATTCACCAGCTAAGCTGGACAGGAGACCACAGGATTCATCGTCGTGATGTGGTGGTGACGATTTATGACTGTAGAAAAGGAACATGTCGCTGATCGATTACTTCTAAATGGTTGGCTAGTTGTGTGTGCTTTTTGAAGTTTAGGTGTAGCTTGACACCGTTTAGATTAGATTCGTTTTCCTTGCATAGGCACACAAAACCAGATTAGTTTTTACGAGAAAGAAAATTGTTAAGCTGATAAACTCATCCACTCTAGGTTTTCTGTAATCTAACATTATGATGAGAAGAATAGTAGAGAAACCAAAATGTATAGAAAAAAAAACTACAAGGGGCAGCCCAATTGCGTTGTACGCAAAGGTGACGTAGAACTGCGTAGAAATGTGCAATCTAGATCGCTTGATTGTGCAAAGAGTGGCCGAAATTCGTTTCGTTCAGAATCAAACGATACGTTCGTGAATTTCGTATTCTGGATTGCACTCCCATACACTAAACGTTTAAGTCATTTGGGACACTTGCATCCCATAGCAACGGTTGCCTAGCCAATGGCTTCCTAGCAACAGCCTGCTGAGCCATCAGCTACCTAATCAATAGTTGCTCGCCAGTGCACCCTCCAGGGTACTTGCCACCGCCAGCAGACAGTCCAATACTGTCTCTCCGCCGCTCCGTACAGCTTCAATACTACCAAATGAATGAGAAAATTTTCGGAGGTGTACCCCTTATACATCGTTCATTGCTGCATATGAGACCTCCCTTGCTCACATTTGAAATCTGTGATAGATTGCACTTTTAGTAAATTTAGCCTGCAAAAATAAATGATAATATATCACCTATTATTTACGCTATTTTCAAATATGTACAATCGTTAAGCTATAATTTTAGATAATTGAATAGATACGCGGGAAAATTTCCACCCGATTTATGTAAACATCTTGAAAATTTATCGAGCATTAATTAAGTTATAATCGTTTAATTTGTAACGATATTTCGTGACGGTTGCTATTTTCAGATTTTAATTTGACACCTTACCCTGGCAGTGTGAGCCAATCAGAAAGTGGCGCAAATATAATGTCATTTTCGACCAATAGCTTTGGCTTTTAGAAATTATTTGTTTAAGTGTTTTTTAATTAGTTTACACAAATGTAATGATTTAAGTTAGTAACAGAGATTCAGCGTAGATGTTCTACCTTTTGAATGAAATACTTATCGTAAAAGTTTTGTGGGCCAGAAAGGAAATATTATCGTTCACAATCTCCAAGCGAGTGTAACGCGGTCGATATTAGAAATTTGAGAACGGCGCCCCTATACAGGAATAGAAAAGAGAGACGTGAGTCCTACACAAAAAAATCTGAATTTTCATAGCAGCAACTTGCATGAAATACTTCTAACAAAGATGAGCTTTTGTATACAATATTATCGGAAATTAATGGAATGTCCCAGAAGTTTACTAAATGCATAATGCATTTTTTTTAATGTTTTGTGACGCTCCATGTATGTGCATGATATTGAACAGAAATTCAAACTACTTTTTCGATCTGAGTACGACAAAACAAAACACCCAAACCAGTCTATACAATCTAGATGCATGTGATTGGTTGATTCTTGTTTTGACAGCGCTTCACATTTATTAATTTTTCAATAGTAAAATGTTTAAAATAAAAAGTTTTCAATATCGTAGTCGACGCGTAGTAAATGGCCGAATTGATTGGTGCGAGAAATTGTGCAAGCCTAACGTGAAATGACTGAGTTATTAACGTTCAAAATCTTAACATATTTCGTGACGATCCAATTTTTCGAAATCCCAACGTGTATTCCAGTAGTGAAAACTCAGACGTCTCAGACCCTACGTCAAAAAAGGAAAGTTAGTAATTTCCAGTAGTTGCCAAGTATAACTGAAAGAAGTTTGTCCATTGTAGCGAAAATACGCGTAGAGTAAAGTGAGGCAAAAGTACGCAGGTAACAAAAATAGCCTTTAGTAACAATAACAAAATAAAAAAAAAACCCAACACTATATCAATGTGACAGGTAATCGAATCAGCTGTTCAAGTTCGCATTCCGGAAAAACACAGATAGAAAAAAAAAATTTAATTTTCTGCGTTATCAAATGCACATAAAGGGAATGCCAGATTTGGCATAAATTAATGGGATCTTTCATGTAAATTTAAGCCAGGTATCACTGGAATCAGGTCTGCTGTATGGAACACTGCAAATAATGTTGTATGTTGAATGAAAGATTACAAACAATTACGTTGTTTATGCTTGCTTTGACTTGAAATTAAACGAGGGAAAATTTTACGTGTTTCTTTAAATTCATTATTTTTTCTGTGCAGGAGGTAAGATTCATTTCTTTACTTTTTTGAATCTAATTTTTTGAACTCTTAGAAACAGTTAAGGATTATTTTAAAAACATAATTATTTAACGTTATCTTCTGTTAAAAATAACAAATCCATAGTAATTGAAAACGTACAAGGCCAGATCAGTAAACTTGCAGTTAATTTTGTTCATAATAGTTTCTATAAAAATATGCCAATGGGGTAATTAAATTAAGTTTTTTTCTATGAAATCGAAGGAAGAACTCATGAAAAAAAATTGTTGTTTTCTGCAACGAAACTGACCTATACTGTTTACTAAACTATCTTCGTATTCACACAACCAAAATGTTGAAAGCGAATCTTCTTTGGCGTAGGTTTCGTCGTCGATCAGGATGCATCCGTCTTTGTTCTCCAGAATTCAACTACACAATTTTCACGTTGTTGTTTTGGCCCGAGATTGCTGCAATAGGTACTTTTTCGGCACCTTTTGTTTCTTGTTCGTTTTCATGGAGTTCCGTGCTTTGATCCGTTGAATCATCCAGATGCGGGTGTTGAATTGCTTGGTCAAATCCCACGTCGACGCCGATGGGTATTTTCCTTATGTACTCAACCCCTTTCAAGTCCCGGCCGGACTGGCTGGGACCCGATTTCCTTCCGGATCAGGGCAAATCTTTCACGGGAAGGGTCTCCGCATATTTCGATTACATTTTTGACACTGGTGTGGTTAATGCTCACCAGTTTTGCAATTTGGTTGTACGTGACACACTTTTCCGAACACCAAATGTGCAGAATTTGCTTTCGCGTGTCCAAATCAATTCGATCCTCATCTTTGCAACGATCCACTGTACCAAAACTAATCGATTGCAAAACTGTTATTAACATGTAAACAAACATGTCACCGCAAAACACACCAACAAAATTTAAGCCATTTTAGACTAATTACTGTTTGAATGTTGTTTACTACATTTTGATACACTTTTTATTACACCATCAGTCAACCTGGTACCTTGGTTATTCGTTTCATAGTATAAATGAATAAATAACAACATAAATTGCCACAAAGTGAACTTCTAGCCGTTTCCTTTAGATTGAAAGTAAGAAGTCTAAAAGTGAAAAAAGCATCACACTTTATGTTGGCGCCTTTATATAAACGTTTTACGCCATTATTGAACCGAGTAGTAAAGTTTGCACATTAGAACAGATTGGTCTCCGACGGTTTCCATGGTTCTTTTGTATTGGTAATCGGGAATGTTCGAGAGAGTGAAACGATTACCAAACTGTGTGCGTGTTTTGCGTGTTTAAATATCGATTGCTTGAAGCTTGCTTCAGATAGAATTGGAACAAAAACAATTGCCTGTATTTCAGTTATTTATTATTGAATTCAAGATCTTTTTTTATACAAATGTAGCGTTTTCTTCATACTTTTAAGAAAAAATACGGATAAAATTATTCGTCACGGTTTCGAAGGAATTCTCGAATTTTTCCTGTAACACGGCTCATTAGGCGGCGCACACCTTCTTCGTCCATCGTTTTAACTATCTTATTCCACCAGGTCTTCATCTGATTGATGTCTTTGACAACCTTTCCCTTTGCCTTGAGTCTCCTCTTCATGATTGCCCAGTATTTCTCAATAGGGCGGAACTGGGGGCAGTTGGGTGGGTTAAGGTTTTTCGGAACAACCTAGACCCCTTTCTCTGCATACCATTCTTGAACGACTTTGCTGTAATGACAGCTTGCCAAATCTGGCCAAAACATTACGGAATGGTCGTGGGATCGAATGAACGGCAAAATTCGTTTTTGGAGACACTCTTTTTGGTATAGTTCCGACGTCATTGTCTTATTTGTAACGAAAACTTTCGTTTTTTTGCCACAGCTGCAAATGCCCTGCCAAATCATGAATTTTCGTGCAAATTTGTCGGCAAAAACAAATTTAAATTTGGCTGGAACATCCCTCCGAGCCGTTGCCAAGTAAAATTTTTGACCTGGGATTTGCCCGAAGTCAGCCTTGACATAGGTTTCATCGTCCATCAGAAGACACCCGTCGAACTTGGTCAGCACCTGGTCGTATAGCTTCCGAGCACGGATTTTGGCCACACTATTCTGTTTTATGGTCCGATTTGGCTGTTTGCTAGCTCGATGCGACTTGATTCCTTCCCGGAGTCGAGTTCTCCTCACGGTACTATGGGCAGCACCAAATTTTCTGGCCAAATCACGGTCCGACAGATTGGGATTCCTCTTAATCGTCTTCAAAATCTTACCACGCAGTTTTCGGTCGACAGTTCCACTCCGACGATTGGCTTGAGGCTTCCGAATCGTCGTCAATGTTTCCTTATACCGTTTGATAACGCGCCATACGGTATTTCTGGGCAATTTCAGCTGTTTAGCTAGCCTAGCTGCAGACCACAATGGATTTTCCAAATATCTGTGCACAATTTTTTCCCTTCTTTCGGCTTCCATGTTGATTGTTGACAAAGTACAGTCGATTTGCGGAATGTCAAAAATACATACGTGAAGCTGACAAAATTTCCGATACGTGGGCGCCAAGAACTTCCAAATCCGTCCACCAGGAGCGCCACAATATGAGCAAAAGTTTGTTCCAATTCTAAATGAAGCAAGCCTTATGACGAGTGGACGAGAGGTTGTGATATAAAAGTATTGGTAAGAGTTTCCCGTATATGAGAGAGAGAGAGAGAGAGAGAGAGAGAGAGAGAGAGAGAGAGAGATAGAAAAAACGAACGACTTGTTGGGTTTCGGAATTGGCGGAGCAAGATTGAATCGTCATTCAGAAAACTATGTTTGGAGCGATAGGAAGTTCGTTTTTGAATAATCAAAAAAAATGGAAGCTGGAGATGACGCCGGTCACCACAGGAGGGTCACCAAATTCAAAGGTTAATCAAAATCGTCAGCCGTCATCCGCACAAAGTTCCATAAAAGAATAAGATTGTCGCATCTCAGCTCGTTTAGCAGGCTCGCGTAGCATCCTTTGATTTGCCGTTTTTAACCCAGTCGTCAATTTAAAAACTACGGAAGATTTTTTCTGGTTTGTCTTCTTCCACGGCGGATATGCTGCTCCAAAAACAATAGTGAACATGGGATGGTTCATACTTATTTTTACAAAAACTTTCCAACTTAATCACAACACTGTCAGACAAATGCAGCGATCGAATGACAAACGAACAATCAAATATATACAAGGTGTTCAATAAGTTCTAATATACTTTAAAAATGTGTCAAAAAAACTAAAATACAAGATATTCTTTTCTGATTCAATTTTTATTGAAGCAATATTTATTGAGAACCTTAACGACATATTAGCTGGGAGCACCCTCCCCCACTTGGCAATGAAGTCAACATTTTTGTTAATTCATGCGAAGAATCATCAAAAAATACTTGCACGCATCTTCCAGAACTAGAATGAAACGCCACTTTATTACGGAGCGGATAACAATGAGTTACTCGTTCGAAGAGATTGTTTTCTTTGTTTAAATATACAAAATTATCCTGTTCTCTGACGAAAAGATACTCAGCATCGATGCTGTATCCAACAGCAACACAGACCGGTTAATTTCATAGAATAAACTTGAGCATGTTCCGGAAAAATAATGGTTAGGTTCCAAATCAAACAACCGAGGCTCTTTAAGCAATAGGCATCCTTAAAATCCTTTGCCATTTTCATGATAAATCCCAAACTGCGGTTTGCTTTGGAAATAATGTAGCTATTATGCTCCTTGTACGTAAGTCCCGCATCGAGAAAAACTCCTAGATCCTTGACGCAGGATTCACGTTTAATAATGCTGCCTTCGAGGTGGTAGTCGAACGTTATCGGTTTCTTCTTCCTTGTGAAAGAAACAGCGGAGCACTTGGCTGGATTCAGCACCATCCTGTTTGTGTTGCACCACGAAGCGAAACTACCAAGTTGGTATTGAAGAAACCATGCGTCTTCGATGGACTTGACCTGATTATAAATTTTCAAGTCATCAACAAAAGATAACCCAGGGCCTTCCATACAAAGATTTACGTCGTTGAAGTACAACAAGAAGACAAGGGGCCCAAGCCGACTTCCTTGTGGAATACCGGATGTGACAAGGAATTCACCAGATGTGAAAGTCATCAATCCTGACGCTTAGATGTCGTTCTGTTCGGTACGAATGTAACCAACGTAAAACGCTGCCTCCAAAGTCCCAGTCTCCAAGTTTCGAATGCGATTCAATGGTTGATCTTATCGAAAGCTGAAGATAAGTCAGTTTAAATTGTATCCGTTTGGAAGCCCTTACACATAACATCTGTCGCATATGTTATGAACGTCAAAAGGTTCGTTGTCGTAGATCGCTTAGGCATGAACCCGTGCTGTGTATCGGCTATATATTGCTTGAAATGATTGAAGACTGGGTTTAGAACTACCAACTCAAAGAACTTCGCTACAGCATTTAGGGCAGATATTCCTCGGTAGTTGTCGGCGTTGCGCTTGTCGCCTTTTTTGAAAACTGGAAACATGTTGGCCGATTTCTAGAGCGAGGGAAATGTTCCAGTTGCTAGAGATAGTAGGAACAAGCGACGCAGAGGTGCTAGTAATATAACTGCAGGAATACCATCCGGACCAACCGATGTTGATGATTTCATTTTAGAAATAGCTGAACGGATCATTGAATCATCAATATTGATGGTGTTTAACGGATCACTAGATGGCGGTACATTACTCTAGCGAAATTTGAACCCTGTGTCAATGTCTCGGAGCAGAACGCGCCCTCGAGTTTTACTTTGAAAAGTTCGCAAATGTCCTCGGAATTCGATGCTGTGCGTTCTCCGTACGTCAACGTTGGCGGTAGTCCAGATTCTTTCCTTTGATCGTTGACATGTTTCCAGAAAGACTTAGGATCTAATTTCAGCCTATTTATCCTACACATTTCTCAAATAATTGGCATTTAAAAGATTCTTCTTCTTCTTCATTTAAGTAAGTTATTATATAATCTCAAATAAATATTGAATATTGAAGACGTTCAATTATTAACGTGTGTGTATTGTACCTCCAATTGTATATCTTGCTCAATTCAATATCAAAAATGAAATAAAAAACCTGTAAATATTTGAAAAAAAAAATTTTCAATTGAATTCAACCAGTCTTCACATTAAAATTTGTTTTAATTTATAAGATGTTTAGAGCTCCGCTTTTAGGCATCAAAATTGGTATCGATTTTGTCACAGTCCATGTAGGCATTTTTTCCACTTCTAAGCTCTTCGAGGCTCGAATATTATATGCAAAATTTCTTAAACACAGTTGGTATTAGCAGGTGACAGTTTTCATTCCATACTCTGATCAACTGTACAGATCTAAATGTCTTTGGCAGTTGTTATGCAATACTTTCCTACCTCCTTTCTTCAAGAATTGTTCCCTGGTCGTTTCATCAGAGGTCATCTTCCCGTAGGTAACGTCAGTTTTGTCAGAATCTTAAGACGTATGCAAAGGTAAATCCTCTTAAATATGTTTAAGTTTTCATCGAAACAAAACTGGCCCTGATGAACAACGTTTGCTTTTCAAGAGTCCAGTGTCCGTTGACTTATTTACGACCAATCGAGTAAAGAGCCAAGATTCGATGGCTTTTAGCAATTTGCCTACCGTCTGTCAGCCGTTCAACCATATTTGGGATATTTCGAAAAGATGCGTTATTTAAGCATCCGACCCGACCCAAGCGAAGAGAGGCGACCAATAATTCCAATTTAAATTAATATTCTGATATTTTTATGTGCCCCAGCTGCCAGCTTATCGCCATAAACTAGCATGGACGGTGTGTCCCCTCCTTCGACAACGGATCCGCGAGTATTTATCTTGTAGTTTGGCCTTTGTTATCGGCTGCCTTTGGAGCTGATGTTTTCATCATGACTGTAAGCAGCCTAAGACGACTTTAATGGACTTTACCGAAAAAAGTTACGCACGGTTGACTGGTCTGAAGCTATAAATTATGAGAACATTCTTCATCACTTGGAATCCGTTGCCGACTAACGAGATCTACAATTAAATGCTAATATTCAAAGATGGATGCTTTCCGAGAGTGGCCAACCAACGACGATGCTAATCTCTCATACCTCACTTGTCCCATCACTTGACTGGCTGTTCGGGGCCACAAAAAGAAATAATGTCCTCTCATTCAGTTGGCAGTAGGAGCGATGGCGTAGGACGGCCACAAATTGGATTGGAACGAAGAGAATTATGGCCTCCACCCCGTTACCTATATCATAAACGAAAACAGCTCACGGCAAGGCAGGAAAAAACATACTGTAATTAAGCCCTTGCTGAATGAAGCTTGGCTAGAGAGGATGAAAAAGAAAGCACAGCACTTGGCAGGCTGATGCAATGCATCGGTACACTGCAACACAGCAAAAGATGTCAGTAGAACGAAAGGAGGAAGCGGGCGTCTATATGAGTTATGTGCTTACTGAATTCGTCAAAAAAGCGTGCTCGTTACGTCGTGATATCTTCATCAACCCGCTGAAAGGAAAATGGGTTTTGCTAGGAAAAATCACTTTGCACAAGACTGAGTCGGAAAAAGCCATTAGCAACAGGTAGTTTGTGTATTCGCGTGCAACTTTCTAATAGATGGCATTTATCATATTGACTACTGCGGCCACGCAAACTTGGTATTGCCGAGTTGCTGTTTCGATTTCTTTCCTGAGTGAGAACTGTCATAGTCATTGATTTTTGTACTATTTAAATGTTTGCCTACAGATGCATTTTCATGCACCTATTTAAAGTGAAATATTCACAGTATTATATAAGTATGTTATCTTAAGTACCTAAGCAATTCTTAAACACCCCCTTCCATTACTCAATGAGTCATTCTGTCGCAAGACTTCAGTTATGATACCCCTTCCCCATCGTCATTCAGTCGCTTACTAATGGGTTCGCTCGTAAGTGCAGCAAACCCAACCAAATCCTCAATCACTGGACTCCAGGATTATGATCGTAAAACAAATTGAAAATATCAATCAATCAATAAAAACCATATAATTTGGAGCTCCATTCTATGCTTCAATCTATCATAAATTCCTATCGCTCGCAGAGTTGGTACCTACCTTGACATACGGCACTTCCAACCGCCGAGAGTAGCCGCATTTTTCTCCTCTCGTCGTCATCGTCGTCGTCGAAATCAAATCATGACTAATGGTTTTCGGCGGCGGAGAGGGAAGTTAATCCGCTCTCGCCAAGCCAAGCCAAGTCTTCACCAGATGAAACGCAGCTATTTTTGTCTCCACTTTTCCAAACTGGAGAGGTTCCATCGATCCGAAGATCTCCATAATTGGAACTATGGCAAATTGGCTGATTGAGCTTTCGGATAGCTTTATTGGACTACTGCATGGACCGGGTGCTCATAATGAGAACTATGCGAACTGGTTCGAGACGACGGTCAATCAGATGGGCTTTCAATTTTTTATGACTGCCTTCATCGCCGCTTGTCAATGGCACTAGGATAAGCTGATGTTCCACTACCGGTTGTAATAAAAGATGTTTCCACCCATGAAATATCCCTTGAATTTATTCCAAATTGATCAATTCATATCTGTGTGCATTAGATAACGCAGAAAATTCCATAATTACAAAATGATTTATTGGGGTGAAATAAGACCACCTAAGTTCCTCATAGTATAATAATTTAGATAATTAAGGGCGACAAATGTTTCCAGCAGAAAAAAAATGCCTCATTTAAGATGACCAGGCCTGTCGTCGTAGATAGTTATGATAAATAGATAACTAGCAAGTAATTTCAACAGTTTTTTAATTGATGAAACAATGGGGTGATTTTGGGGCGCCTAAGTTCCTCATATTGTAGCATGTTTTAGAATGTTAAGTGTCGTTGGGGAATGCATTGAACTGATCTTACGAGATGAAGTAATGATTAAATTTTGTAATGAACGATTGCAAGTGGCGTGCTAGTCGTTCAACTGTTAATTATGTTATTTGTCGATATCTTGTGGAACGCGTTATTCTTTTCATTTTTTCTTTTTCATTTGTTGATATTGGAATGAAAACCAGATAATCAAGAAAAACTTAATTAAATTGAAGTATTTTTTGACGTAGGACTACGTCTTTGTTTTCTATATTGGGGTACAATTTAAAAATAAAACACAAAAAGCTGTCAGGTGTTGAGCGTTAATATCTCAGTCGTTTCTCCAAACATTTTCAAAATGTTTGCTCCAATAAATCGGAAATATTTCTATGGGTTGATTCCAATATAGAAAACTACATATTGATGTTCAACATTAAACTATAGGAAATATGTCACACACAAAAAACTAAAGGGCGAGTTATGTCAGTGACATAACTGCAAAGTTGATGTAGGACTGCTTGTTGATGTGAAGACATTGATGTCATCGAATTAATAAATTTCTACTAGCTCAAGAGAAATTTCACCAAACATACTCTGTAGTTGGCAAATTGATTTGGTCGTCCTGAAAGGACGGATTTTATTTGTTTACGGAGGGAATATGGTTCGCGATTGAAATTTTCTCCGGTCTGGGAATGAGGCCTGAGTGTTGGACACGTAATACTACGATACAAAAACATACCGTCTCAACTCGAGAGTTCGCGAAATGTTCTTCTCAGTCTTCTTGGGCTGCAGGACGTTTGGCAGGACACCACTATGTGAAATGGTCACACCGGAGAAAAGTTTGTTCAGCTCCTCGTCGTTACGGATGGCCAGCTGGGATGATTCTGGTCTTCTTGTTTTGACGGGCGGCGTTTTCTACCAACGTGCTCGGCGAACACTTCTGTCGCATACGGATGCACAGCGAGAACTGATGGCTGGTCGGTCGTCCCCACATGTTTCATAATCGCTGGCACGGTAACTGTAGCAGTATGAACCAATCAGAGCGTGGCGCAAATATGATGTCATTTTCGACCAATAGCTTTGTGCATTTAGACATTTTTCCTTTAAGTACTTTTTAATTAGTTTAAACAAATGTAATCAATTAAGTTAGCTACAGGGATTCAGCTTTGATGTTCTACCTTTCGAATGAAATGCTTATCGTAAAATTTCTGTGGGCGAGAGAGGAGATATTATCGTTCAAAATATCCAAAACTGCGTAACGCTTTCGATTTCAGAAATTTTAGAACGGCGCCCCTATACAGGAATAGAAAAGAGAGACGTAAGTCATACTACGTCAAAAAACTTTCTAGATTACGCCGACAAAAATGCAAAAATTTCTTTGAGTGCAGTCATCAATATCGCACCCAGTTCCCTGCAGCAATACCAAATCATCAATGCCTAAACGATCTTCCAGAAGCTGTATATTTATCCCACTCTCGCACCGCCATGGACAATCGAAGCAAAGAACAATAGTTCCATTTAAAGTGGTCAGAATATAGCTGATGTATAGTTGTCGTCCTACCAATCACTATCTACATTACTATAGTAAGTACGTCCTCGCCCGAATTCGTCCAAGTAATTTGGAAACGATCCACTGCAGGATATTAGGTAAATATAAAAACCTTACCATCCAGGTTGCATGCGTTGTTGAGCATCCAGAAACGAACGAACCGCGTGGATAAGTCGGAAACTCGCTGTTGAGGAACTCAATTACTTGTTGTTGGGGGGGGTCCCCGGGGGGAAAGTGAAAAAGATAAAAGGTAGGGAAAAGAAGTATTAAAGGGATTATGCAACTGCTCGTAGTTCCTTCTTCAGTTGGTCGAGGGGAATGTTCTTTACAACCAGTGGAGGAACCTTTGAAGGCAGATTCCCTTGTTCGTGGTTGCTTGGTGCGATGATGTCATAAGTTTGACCAACGTCATCGAATCCGTCCATCTCGCTCTGGTTTTCGGCTGTTGCGGCTTCAGTGATGACACTGGCAGTTTCAACGATGGTTTTGCGCTGATCAATGGTGGATTTCGGACTTCTTTTCGATTGCTTGTCCTTGGGAGCCAATAGCGAGCTATTTTGGTTGGAGCCGATGACGATGTGAGTGTCGTTCTTCTCCTTTTATGCCGTTTAAGGCGACAATGCACAGTCGTTGAATATGCCTACATACAAACCCAAACCGGTTAGTATATGATTCTGTCGTCCGTGTTGGGAAACAACATTTCAGATGCACGTAATTCTTTGATTTTTGTTTTGACGGCGTTTCGCATTAATTATTTTTTTACAAGTTAAGAGTTTATAATCAATAATTTTCAATATAGGAATCAACATTTTGGACATCTATCGGGAAATGACTGAGTTAACGATTAACGTTCAAAATCCAACCATATTTTATGACGCTCCAACTTTTTGCACTCGTAACATTCACCGCAGTATTGAAAACACAGACGTAGTCCTAAATCAAAAAAAAAAATTGGGTTGGTATTTTTCCTAAGCCCTGAATTGTATTTCGAAACCAATTTCATAAAGGGTGATACGGTCAAAATTTGGTCAAGGGAAAACGCGTGTAAATCGGTGAAATCGTTTATTTAAAAAATCAAATTAAATTTCTTTTTCAAGTTCAATTAGTATAAAATTCAGGAAAAATATTCAGTTAGGCTTTCGCTTTTCCAAATCCGAATTGCCGGGCCTTACGCTTGACCCCTGCCATCAGATTTTGTACAGCCACCTTGTCCACCTTCTTCGCCGCAGGAAGCCAGTTTGCCTTGAACTGCTGCTCGTCCTTAGCAGTTTTTTTGGTCTTCTTTAGGTTCCGCTTGACAATAGCCCAGTATTTCTCAATTGGGCGGAGCTCTGGCGTGTTGGGAGGGTTCTTGTCCTTGGGAATCACCTGCACGTTGTTGGCGGCGTACCACTCCATGGCATTTTTACCGTAATGGCAAGATGCCAAATCCGGCCAAAACAGTACGGAACAACCGTGTTTCTTCAGGAAAGGCAGCAGACGTTTATTCAAACACTCTTTCACGTAAATTTCTTGGTTGACAGTCCCGGAAGCTATGAAAATGCTGCTTTTCAAGCCACAGGTACAGATGGCTTGCCAAACCAGATATTTCTTTGCGAACTTTGACAGTTTCGTGTGCTTGAAAATATCTGCTACCTTTCCCCTTCCTTTTGCCGTATAAAACTCCTGTCCCGGAAGCTGCTTGTAGTCGGCTTTGACGTAGGCTTCGTCGTCCATTACCACGCAGTCAAACTTCGTCAGCATCGTCGTGTACAGCCTCCGGGATCGCGCTTTGGCCGTCGTATTTTGTTTATCATCGCGATTTGGAGTCACTACCTTCTTGTAAGTCGATAGTCCGGCTCGTTTTTTTGGCTCGATGCACGGTTGTAGACGATACACCCAGCTTATTTGCGGCATCTCGGAGAGATAGGTTAGGGTTTCGCTTGAAACTACCGGCAACTCTCTTTGTCGTCTCAGCGGCTTCCAGTTTTCGATTTCCCCCCGATCCAGACTTTCTGGCTGTCGACAAACGTTCCCCAAACACTTTAATTACATTTGTAACGGTTGATTTGGCAACTTTGAGCGATTTTGCCAACTTTGCGTGCGAGTAGCTCGGATTTTCGCGATGCGCGAGCAAAATTTTGATACGCTGCTCTTCTTGCTTGGACGGCATTTTGACAACTCAAGAGTGAATTCCAAAATCAAAATAAAAGCAACATTCTACACACACACACCTTCAAAATGAGGGGTGTTCAGGTTTTTTAAATGCAAAATTGAAAGAAATACGTCAAGTTGATATTGACCAAATTTTGACCGTATCGCCCTTTATAATCACTAAACTACTATAGCAAAGCGGTTTTTTTCTACACTTGATTACCTGTGCTTTTTCGATTTAGGTGTAAAACAAGTTTACCCATTTTCTTTTATCGCCTCATTGAATAAAACGTGTGTCCAGTGTGTCAAAGTACAGTAGAAAATCGCGTTCAGGTAGTGGATTTATTGGGAAATCAAGCTGATGATTTTCGATTTTCCATCCTTTGGAATTTGTTTGTTTGTGCTCTGAAACAGCTATATTTTTTACTCGAAGAAAAGTTGTCCCGACTTTCTGATCATAAAACAACTCAGAAGGTCTCCAACTAAGCGGTTTGTATGTTCAAATACTCTTGGAAGATCCGGTTTTATAAATCTCGAATATCGAAAAATGTCACGCACCCTTTTGAACGGTTGTGTTACGGGCATTGTTCAAAAAATCCATCAATGGCCGTCATCTTGAAGTATTTGCATCGCCACTTCGAATGTTTGAAGGCAGAAATCTGAGAAAGAACAAAGATTTCAAAGGTCAAACTTAATTCACATGTTTGCTGAACTACAACATACAAGTAATTCACAGTTGCTGCTCAAAAAGTTGATGGTTTCTGAGATTTGAGCCCTCAAAAATGCGAATTGGCGATGTGAAAGCATCCGTTGGTGAATTCTATAAATTTTCAGCGATGATTTGCTTGACATTCAAATAGACAAGTTTATCTGGGACTAATGTTAACGCAAAGTAGCACTTGATTATAAACACAAAACCCGTTCTTAGTACGACAACTTCAATAACCTGATAAAAACACATCGATGATTGCGGCTCAACACTAGACATAGACGTATAAATGAAGCTTCGAACCCCGCCTCAGTGCCCCAATCTTCATCAACCAGCAAGATTAACATGTGATGAACACTGCCACCAACAATCTTCATTCGATATCGATCAAATCGGACAGCACTTATAAATTACCCATGAGATGCACCTTCCGTAAGCTTCCTCGCTCCACCTCATGCCCCTTCGAGAGCGACCGTGTAGCAAACACTCCATCTAGATTCAAACTTGCACTCGTTCAAACGCCTGATAGGCTTCTGTGGTTTTCTATGCACACACACACACCAAGCCCCATGCAAACACACTCCGTGTGTGCATATGCAAATAAGTGATAATCGCAATTATAATTTAATTACACAATTACTAGCTTATAAATTCTGCGAAAAGCCATTAATCGTCAACTTTCAAGTCAGCACCGGGCTTTATCGACTGAGTGTGGTGAAAATGGTGACTTGAGGCTTTAATTTATGGACCGATAGGTGGTATCCGTGTGCCGTGGTCGGTCGTCGCAGGCCAAGTCAACAATGGTCAGTCCCTTCCGGCCTGCTGGCAGCAAGTTGTTGCATCTCGTCCTATCAGCTTGGATGCTGTTGCTGCTACCGATCCGGTAGTTGTTCGCAGCGAGGAAGGATGCGACTTCATATATGTGCAGGTATGCGCACCAAACGGCCATAAATTGCACTGTCATTTAAATTAAAGCAACAAATTATCCTTTCCCGGGGCATTAGAGGTCCCACACTCCTCGTAAACGGGTTGAGCGGGTGTCGCTGGGTTGAGATGTGTATCTTAAGTCAACCGTATCATGAAGTACAAATTATGATTATTTGCCTAATAGCTAAATAGGTGCTAAGGTACTTCTGTCATTACATATAAGCATATGTATCTGCTCGCCTTTTAGGCTTGGTCAACCGTGCCGGCAGAAGCGCTCCAGGGACGATTGCAATATGCATTATTTGTTTTAAACATGTCCAGTCGAGTGCTCTCTGCCAATGCCGCAACAACAATTTAGCATTTGTGTATGTATGAGAATATGCAGCAATTTTATGTTCCGGCAGGTCATAAAATGCATATTAGCTCCGAGAATTATTACTTTAATGGAAGCTCCTTGGCTGTGGCCGATATTGAAGTTGAAGCCACTCTCTAACCTATTTCTCCTGGCTTGTTTATGGCCCACAAGATTCATGAACCCCACAGAGCTTTATCCATCTTACGCCTTAAACCGATATGATTTACTATTGCCACGGCCTTCAATTTGCTGCAGAAATGATCGCCTTTCGGGCTCATCAACGAAATGCTTCTTTTTTATTGAAAACTATAAACAGTTGAAAATCCCATATAACCAACAAAAGAAAAACAACCATCCTTTCTGGAATGATTAAAAGGCTTTATTAAAAATGCATAAATTCAACTCCGAAAAGAGCGTTTTATGGTCCAATTTTCCCGGCCACACTTGTTTTACGATCCCTCGGTTTTAGACTCGGATAGTTCCAATTGAAGGCCCCAGCTTAGTTAAGGTCGTGTGGCTTCATTTAGATTCCATTCTGACGATGCTTGACAGTGCTGTTGCAGCGGCGGCTTTCAGTTGTTTTTATTTTATTGGATTAGAACAACAACTAACAACATACATCAACGCACACCGGTGATAAAAATGAGCCCAACCAGCAACGAATAGTTATAGGTTGCGTTCCCGCGACGATATATTAAGAGCCCGGGATATAAAATTCACAGCTAGTAAAAAACGAGTTAGAGCATAAATAATTTATCCCGGGACGAAAAATTAAATCTATTTGTAGTTCAGAGCTAGCCACGTTCAATGATGAGCTCTGGCAAAGAAGTTTGGGTCGTAAAAATAATTTGTTTTGCACCTGCCACTGATAATGATTACCTTCACTGCATCCTCAGGGCTGTAAGGCGTTGATAACTGTAAATAGATTGTTTGATGTTCCAGCGGTGATTCAAAAACTTAAACCGTTAGGATCTATGAAAATTTGTAGAATGAGCCATCGACGATAACAGCAAAGATAAATTGAATCACTTAAACGCATTTCAACGCTATCTTAATCAACAAATGTATTATTGTAATTATAAACCACGGTCGTTTTCCACTAGATACTGAGCAACTATGTTGCAGGTATGAAAGCAATTACCGACATACATTTTACTTTATTACAAGTCAATTGGTCACGTAGCGCTTATAACCTGGACCTTTTAGCGCCTTCTCCGGCACTAATCTGCATGGGAGCTCAAATAAGTCTTACGCTCGACCGTCCGGCTGGGTGTTTCGCACTTCCCCTCAGTTCAATTTGCATCCGTGCGCTCTGTCCCTCTTCGTGGAAGGAATGACCCCATGTTCGGAGTATGATGGCTTGGGAAATTATAGCTATCCTCTTGATTTGAGATGATCCTTCATGTTGGGTGAGAGCACCAGGTCGGGAACACATTTTTACCTTATAAAGTGAACATTCGGACCGTTTCTGAGTTTAATAACTAGCCAATTGAAGAAAACGGTGAAAAAAGTCACGTAAGCCATCAGTTGGGTGCTCAGGTTACTTTGACGCTTTTTTGGAAAATTCAAAAGCAGTCATATCAGATTTCAGGAAGCTCGTGTCATTTTGTATAAAGGGTGTTCCGATCAAAATTTAGTCAAATAGTAATGTGTGTGAGTCGATCAAAGTTTTTATTAATAAGTCAAATTATTTTTCTTTTTCAAGTTCAGTTAATTCAGAATAAGGGGGAAAATTTCGGTTAAGCTTTTTTTTTTTCTTATGGGGATTTGCTGGGTATTTTTTGTTTTACCACCTGCTGAAGGTTTTTGTTCTTTTTTTTTTTTTTTTTTTTTGGCGGGAGGCCGGCGGGTTGCGTTGGGTTGTTTCTCCCCAACCAGTGCTGTACATTTTCATGACGGTTATAAGACTATGACCATCATCTTCTCATGATCATTACAACTCACGAATGATGGTCAAATACTATGTCACTCAAAAACAGGTTGATCTCATTCGACCATTTGTGACAAAAGCCTTCATGACTGCCCGAGAATGTGATATGAAGGGAGTAAAAAAAAATCAATCACTCACTAATTATCTGTCAGAACGATTTGCAAGACAAATTATTTTCAGCATAATAGGTGTTAACCTCTGTGCATATTAAAAATACTTCTTTTTATGTTGTCATTTTATTAACCTTAGTCATTATTTTCATTTTATTAACCTTCCTCGGGTATTAAAAAAAAAGTTACATTAGGGTCAATATTGACCCGGATTTCAACCCTTTCTAGAATTATGAAACTTCAACCTATATACTATGTTTGTACCCCATTTGAAAGGTTATGATCTCAAAAATGCATTGGTGGTAAAAAAAACCTGGTTCCAGTAACATTGGTCACCAAGAATCTGCTACAAAGGAAAGGAGGTTTTGATTTCGATGTGTGAACAGAACTGCATTCAAAACATTCCAGACTAGTTGTAGAGAATTGCCGTCTTCGACAAAGTTTCTCAGTATGTCATTTGTCGTCTTTTGACATTATCACATTAGTTCCAAATCATGACTCAGAGATGGCGCTGCGGTCTATCTTTGTCAAATGAAGCGCTAGAGAGTTGCCGTTTTTGACAAAGTTTTTTAGTATGTCATTTGTGGTCATTCGACATTATCAAGAATAAGTTTCAGATATTGCCCAGAGACAGCGCTGCAGTATATATTTGCCAAATGAAGCGCTAGAGAGTTGTCGTCTTGAGCAAAGTTTCTCAGTATGCCATTTTTCGTCTTTTGACATTATCAGATTAGTTACAGATATTGCCACAGAGATGGCGCTGCAGTATATATTTGCCAAATTAAGCTCTAGAGCGTTGTCGTCTTCGGTAAAATTTCTTAGTATGCAGTTGGCGTCTTGTGAGATTACCATATTAGTTCATAATCTTGCCGCAGAGATGGCACCCCAGTCTATCTTACATTTAAATGACGCTCTATAGAGTTTCTGTTTTCTGCAAAGTTTCTTAGAATGTCAATTGTCGTCTTTTGATAACATCATATTAGTTCCAGATCTTCCAGCAGAGATGGACTATGGCAATGTAGCTTGAGAGTCATTCTATGTTTGTCAAAGCTTTTGTCATTATCATGTTATCAGATTTTGCCGCAGAGATGGCGCTGTAGTTTATCTTTGCCAAATGAAGCTCTACAGGTTTGCCACAAAGAACAAACATTGATGCCTATATACCTTTTCTTGAAAAACGTGTGTAAAAGTTAATATGGGTAGCCGGGATAAGAAGCAAGTGCAGAGAAAAACAAACAAAAATTTTCAGGTTATGTGCTAGGCTTTTTATTGGTGAACATTTACATGACAGTTATCGCACAACTAGCGATTAATTTCATGAATTTTGATACCCATATTGCCAGGGTTTTCTACTGAAAATGTTCATGGACACTCGAGGCCCCATGGGAACCTGTTCCGGAAAGACAGGTCCGAGGACAAATCATCAGATGGCCACAATACGTTGAGAAATATCCTACTGGATAAATTTCATGAATTTCGAAACCCACATTGCCAGGGTTTTCTACTGAAATTGTTCTGGCCACTCGAGGCCCCACGGGAACCTGTTTCAGAAAGACAGGTCCAAAGACAAATCATCAGATGGCTACTAAACGTTGAGAAATATCCTACTGGTGATATTTCATGAATTTTGATACCCATACTGCTAGGGTTTTCTACTCGAGGCCCCATGAGAACCTGTTACAGAATGGCCGTTGCAGGAACAAGTCGGCATATGGCCTACAATGGAATAGAACTAGTTTCTAAGAATTATTCCAAAGATTTTGACATCCATTCCCGGAAATTCAATAGATGTTTCCAAATAGTGTCTGCGTAACGGACCACAGCCCCGAAAATCCGGATTTACGGGAATCAGATGAATTCAAATGGTCATTGCTGATAATGTCCCGAAAGCGAATGAGTTTTTGAATCTAAAGTTGCCAAAAGAATTCAAATCGGTCAATAATAGCCAGAGTTATCTTTTGAATTTGGTGGCCCTGATAAAAAATTACCTTAAACGAACGATATCACAAATCCTCCAACCATTTCTCTAATGGTTTGGATGATACTCTAAATAGGTCGTTTACCCGGGTACCATGTCGATCACTCAAAGGTGTTTTTTTTTTGTCGTACACATAAGGGTTAAACTAATTAAAAAAAAATATGTTTATGCAAAAATGAAAAATTTCCTAAAATATTAAAAGTCAGAAAATTTCAGCCCGATTGGTTTAAAAATAAAAAAGATCGTGTACATTGAAGTTGCGCCATGTTGACCCGAATATCTTAAGAAGGTTAATAAACATTATTATTATTACAGTATTGATATTCAAAAAAGTTTAACATAAGAACTGCACATTCAATTAACTAAATTGTGAAGCTAAAGCTGCGGACACATCGCCATTGACGGAGTGATGTCTGCCGGTTTTGACGGCGGAAACATCGGTACTAGCGATGACCATCATGACCGTCTGTGTACTAGAGAAGTAAAATGATGGTCAATTTCCATGCCGGTTTATTTATTCTTGGCGATATGATCGTAACACATAACACTTGCACAAGATATAAAAAATGGGTGAGAATCGCGAGAGAAAAATATCTCTCGGTTGTTATTTCGTGATGATGAGAAGTTCGAGATAGAGAGAGGCTCTTCTGTTGCTTTGATTGTTATTTGCAAGAATCTCATTTGTCAATTCTAACGCTGTCAGTACCGTGATGAAGCTCAGCACTGCTCACAACAGCTTTTTGAGTCTTCTTAAGGTTCCGCTTGACGATGGCCCAATATTGTTCGATTGGGCGGAGCTCTGGCGTGTTGGAAGGGTTCTTGTCCTTGGGCACCACTTGAACGTTGTTGGCAGCATACCACTCTATGGCCTTTTTCCGTAATGGCAAGATGCCAAATCCGGCCAAAATAGAACGGAACAATTGTGTTGCCTCAGAAAAGTAGACGTTTTTGTAAGCACTCGCTCAGATATATTTCCTGGTTGACGGTTCCGCTCGCAATGTAAACGTTGCTCTTCAAGCCACAGGTAAAGATGGCCTGCCACACCTGATATTACTTCGCGAACTTTGATAGTTTAATGTGCTTGAAAATATCTGCCACCTTTTCACGTCCGGTTGTCGTATAAAATTCCTATCCAGGAATCTGTTTAAAGTCTGCCTTGACGTAAGTTTCATCGTCCTGTACCACGCAATCAAACTTCGTCAGCATCGTCGTGTACAACTTTCGCGATCGTGCTTTGGCCGACGTGTTTTGTTTATCGTCGCGATTTGGAGTCACCACTTTCTTGTAAGTCGTCAATCCAGCTCGTTTTCTAGCTCTATCCACGGTTGAAGGCGCCACTCCCAGCTTCTTTGCGACATCTCGGACGGAGAGGTTGGGCTTCCGCTCGAAACAGCGGGCAACTCTTTTTGTCGTCGCTGTGGCCTCCGGCTTTCGATTTCCCCCCGATCCAGCTTTCCTGGTTGGCGACAAACGTTCACCGAACACTTTCAATACGTAGGTAACAGGTGACTTAGCCACATTCAACAATTTCGCCAACTTGGCGTGAGAGTAGTTTGGATTTTCGCCATGCACGTGCAAAATTTTGATGCGTTGCTTCTCTTCCTTCGAAGACATTTTGATAACTGAAGTGCTAATCTCAAAATCAAAATAGAGGCATGATGCTACACGCACACATCTTCAAAATGAGGGGTGTGCAAAATTATTTAATGCACGATGAAAGGAAATGCGTCAAGTTTAAGTTGACCAAATTTTGATCGAAACACCCTTTAGATATAGGAACAATGCGAAGGTGGATGTTTCAGATTGCAATTCTTTTACAGTACTCTTGATAACTGTGAAGCTTGTTGTGTTTTTGAGATTGACATGGTGAATTCAGAACTTAGAAATCATAGGCTAGACTGTTCCGAAATATATGAATACACTTTTGTTCTCAAATAAAAAGACCATACAGTAAATTTTTGATTTTTATTTTCAAACAGAGTAAATTACAATGCTATTATATTATTTTTCTTGATTTTTCGTAGGCTAGGCAAGTTCTCTAATTTTTTTCCTTAACACAGTGTTTTCTCCTACTATTCCTACCACGTTAGGTCAATCTTTCTTAAACACTTCACCATTATCCACTGGTTTCACGCCTTCGTCAAAATACAGAAAGTTTCGAAAGAGCGAATCCCTTTGCAGTTTGATGGATTTATCTTCTTTGGTTCAAATACGACATTGTTACTTTTGTACCACTCTAGCGGGATTAATGGCAGGACGCTAGAGCAGGCCAACATGTAGATCTGTTTGATCAAGAGTAACAACATTTTTTTCGGACACTCTTTTGCGTAGATTTTAGATCTTGTTGATGCTGAAGAATTTCATTTTAAATACACTGTTCTTGATACTTCCGTAATGTGCTTTAAACTCCTGCGGCGCTGACATAAAGCCAGTCCACGTTAAATTTTGTACACTTTTCTTTCAGTGTAGATTTATTTGAATTATTTCATGGATCGCTGAAACGTTTCACTTATATGACAGCTGAAACTCTCCACTTTATTCCGTGGTACAACATGATCACATTCTTGTTTCATTAAAATAATGGCGTTGAATCAAGTGGAAGTGCGCAAACGCATTTTGTACGAACGGCAGCAAAATCCAAATTTATCGACACGCGACCTTGCATAGAAACTAAAACTACCGAAAAGGACCGTGTTTTGTGTTTGCAAATCATTTGACCAGCACTTGACTGTGGATCGGAAGGGGAACAAATCGAAAGTATGCTCTCGACAAATGGATAAGAAGGTGGAAGCCATTTAAAAAAAAAAATTTTGGGAAAATAAATTTTTTTTTTGGGCCTTTTTCTTTGGAGAATTGCGGGGAATTTTGGGTATAGTTATGTTAACGTACCCGTTGTGTATAAATAACTTACTTTTGGGTGAAATTCGACCCAAAAAGTAAGTTATTTATACCCAACGGGTCGGTTAACATAACTATACCCAAAATTGGCTTCCCACACGCAACTGCTCAAATGGGTACTTTTTTTCTTCTGTGTACATAATTACACATTGCTACGTAGTTTTACGTCATCTTTGCGTACAACCCCATTGGGTTCCTTTGAAGTTTTATTATTGATTAAGAATCAATTAATTATTAAGAGTTTCACTTATTAGTAGACAATGTTTGTTTCCATACGATGACTTTGTTGATGCAATAACCTACTTACTTACTTTCATTTTGATTTATAATTTAACTGACTATTTTGGAATTTTTTTATGAAAATTTTCTATGTTTTATGGAACATTTATTTAGCTGCCATTTTGAATTCCAAATTTTTTGACTGACACAAGTGTTTGTATTTTATATGTGATAAAGAATTTAGACACATCTAAGACTTCTGAACCCTATGGTATTCCTTCTGGGTTTAAGTAAAAATAAGAAGGTTTTTTTTTGATGTTTGATAATTCGTTTGAGTTTGGAGACATTCCAAAAATATTGAAACGTTCATTTCTGTACCCATCTTTAATATATAGCATCCACAATTTCTTCCCTCTTTAGAATGTAAAAGTATTCGTTTACGCTGACGATATGTAACGTTTATGTAACGGAAAATAAGGAATTTGACTCAGGATAGGTTAGGCAAAAATGTAAGCTGTAGGTACAAGTGTTTGTGTTTGGAAAATAGTATATATACGGCAGGTGGCGAAGGTTTTCTTTCTCAGGGACGAATGACCCGAAGGGTTAAAGTCCCTCGCAAAAATAATAGAAGAAGAAGAAGTTTTCTTTCAGTCAAGTATTAGTACACGACACTGAAAAATTCTACACATTGTAGACAAAATACGCGCATCTGTCAAGACAAGCAATAAACATAGAAAAAAAAGCGTTCACGAAAATGAAAACGGACCAGACTAGTTCGCGTTTTCAGGATTTTTCCCTTTAAACGTTATTTGGTTCATCATTATGTGATTCAGTTCTCGGTGTATTTTTGCTTGTTGTTGAATTCATGACTGCAGCTCACGGATGTGGGCATGGATTTTTTTTTGCCGTGAAGGTAGCTGGAAATAAATGGAAATTACTAATCATTCTTCTCATTTTCTAGTTACAGGTATTCCACTAGAAAGCTCACACTCACCAGCATTGAATAAAAAAAATGCTGGAGAAATAAGCATATCAAACAGAAAATATTAATGTCCCAAACATGGTGTAATAACAGCTTACTGCAACTAAATGTAAAAAAAAGTAACAAAATAACCTTTGCTAGGAAACGAATCAAATTTAACAATAACTATAGGCAACCATAATGTTGAAAGTGTGCTAAAGTAAAGGATTAAGGTTTTCTCTTAGACACTGACTTACTTTCAGTGATCATTGTAATACAATTATAAACAGAATTTATAATTTGTTTGGCATAATAAAACATTTCGGTTTTAACGCCATGACTATATTCCCTAAACCGCCATATAGAGCACTACTCGTACACAGATAAAAAGGAACATGAATGCGTTATCTAGAGGGATGAGAGGAGATAGGATTTTGTTAGAGAAGAATTGTTGAAGATTGCTTTTGATGGCGCATGAAATATTGCAAACATTTCGTCATTGCGCTCCTTAAAATTCATTATTTTTTTCTGTGTAGGAACTATTGTCAAAATTAAACTTGTACATTCAAACACGTCATTTCAGATTTCGACGATCATTTACAACCCCTGAAACTATCATCAAACGATTTATGCAAAATGGTGGCGCATTAATTGAACTATGACTACTTAAAGCAGACACAGCAATACTATTAATTTTACAATCAAATCAAAATTGAAACAATGCTCCCGCGTGCAGTGATAGCTGAATTAACATGACAAATAATAGCATATACTCATACATTTTGGACTCATTTAAGCGATTCTAGCGATAAAGAAAATAATTGTAACAAAACGGTCAAGTATGCTTGCTTAGCACATAGATAAGGAAGAGATTTACTACATGAAGTATTGAGTCGAACCTTACTGTATTTTGAGTTGTTCTCATTTTCTGTGTCACTTATTCACTTGTCTAGTGCTGCCACCATCTGGTAACTAGTGGTTCTAATGCTTCTACGCAAGGTAATAAGGCAGAATTTAAACGCTGTTTGTAACGCTTCTTCAGCTGCACGAACGATGAAACCATGTCAAAATAGAAAAAATTTACTTCAGTGACCAAATGCAGAGCCTGATTTTATACTCACCACTTCGTAGCTCTAGATTCTATGTGAGGAAATAGTTTTAGTGGTTTAGTAAACCGTCAAAACATATACAGAGTTTCTGACCCGGTTCTTAGCCTACTAATGAGCTGCAGCACAACAAACTCATTGGTTCTTCTGGTCATCACACATTTATGAATTTCTCAGTTCATGGTAGCTTCTTGTAGCTCTTGAATTTAAGCAGCGCTCGTCGGAATCACCTGTCCCCGTTCTATCCAGCTAAAAGAATCAATAATAGCAAAAATCAGCTAAGCCCAAATTAATATTTCCGTGATCTCGGGTGACATTTATCACTTTTCGATTATAATAACGTCTTTAAAACAAGAACGGTGAAGAGCCTCAATAAATCATATACAAGAATTTTGTATTAAAAGTTATTTTGGGTGTCTATCGTCGTGTAAAAATGGTTCACATTAAAGTTGGCTTACACTCAGCGAAATAAACTTTCGATATTCATCACATTGCATTATGTTTGTTTGTCACAAGAAATCAGTATGAATTTTATTGATTAACGGTTACGGGTTACGGGTCTAGTAACTTGACCACTAGTGTATATCATAAAACTTTTTTTAGATGGTATATCATAAAACTTGCAAACAGGAAAGCTTAAAGACGTACAACAACAACGTCGTGTTAAACAAAATCCATTCATAAGTCAGCCTTATGAAATTCCAGAGCATCGTTCATAGGTTGAAACTTATGAAATTTTTAAGTTTATTTATCTGAGTGTAAGAAAAGCTCAATAGAAATACCATATGCGTGATAATTTTTGCACCATCGTAAAAATAGGTTCACGTAACCGAGACAATATGGACCATACATCAACGGAAGGTTGAAGCACTTTACCTTGTGATCAAAAAGTTCCGGTAATTTTCAATTTAAAAAGGCCGCCTTTATTTTTTCGGTAAAATCTTTTTAGTGTAAGATGGCAACACTAGTTCTGATATTCTGTCAAAGTGTGAGAGCAAATTATCCATTAGTTTTGTTTTGACAACTGCTTTTGTTAGTCGAAAAATAGACGCTCGGCGATTTTTACCATGGATAAAAAATTGGAACAACGCGTTTGTGTGAAATTTTGTGTTGCAAACGGATTTTCTGCAGCGGAAACGCTCAGAATGTTGCAAAAAGCCTTTGGTGAGGACTCTATGTCACAAAATCGTACATTTGTTTGGCACAAAGACTTTAAAGAAGGCCGTGAAAGCGTGAGTGACATGCCGCGTTCTGGACGACCATCGACCTCAACTACCGATGAAAACATCGCTTCCGTGAAGAATTTAGTTATGGAAAACCGCTCAATTAGCATTCGGGAGATAGCTGCACTCCTTGATATCTCATTTGGATCGACCGAACACATTTTGACGGAAATTCTGGGCATGAAACGCATTGAAGCACGACTTGTTCCAAAAGAGCTGAATTTTTGCAAAAACAGCATCGAGTTGAGGTCGCTAAACAGATGATTGCGAACGCAGATAGCGATCCCACATTCATGGAACGCATCATAACTGGTGATGAAACGTGGGTATATGAATTTGATATGCTCACAAGTCAACAATCGTCCGAATGGCGCGCCGAAGATGAGCCGAAACCAAAAAAATCACGACAAAGTCGCTCCAAAATTAAAGTTTTACTGACCGTTTTCTTTGATTTTCGCGGTGTCGTCCATTCTGAATTCCTTCCAGAAGGTCGAACGGTTAACAAAGAGTATTATTTACAAGTTATGAGACGTTTGCGTGAGGCAATTCGAAAGAAGAGGCCAGAATTGTGGCGCAATAATTCGTGGATTTTACACCACGATAACGCTCCATCACACACCGCGCTCACTATTTGTGAATTTTTGGCCAAGAACTCCACCAATACCATCAAACAAGCACCATATTCACCAGACCTTGCCCCGTGCGACTTCTTTCTCTTCCCAAAACTGAAAATTCCGCTCAGAGGTAGGCGTTTTGAATCGATTGATGCGATAAAAAAGAATTCGCTGGAAGAACTGAAAGCCATACATTCATCGGCCTATAAAAAATGTATGGATGATTGGATAAAGCGCTGGCATATGTGTGTTGCCTCTAATGGCGAGTACTTTGAAGGCGATAATAAAGATATCAATTAAAAATTGAAATAAATGCGTTTTTTTTTCAAATTACCGGAACTTTTTGATCACAAGGTAGCTAAGGGAGGACCCAATTCGGATTCGGATTCGGGTGCATTCAGTGCGTTAAATGACGAAAATGGCGAAGGAACGGGATCAATAGCTATACGGCACGGAAGATAGTAAGGGCCTGTTCATAAACCACGTAGACTCATTTTTGAAAATCTCAGAACAAGATGGTGCTCCGTGCCACACCTCAAACCGCACTCAGAAGTGGTTGCAGGAACATCTGCCGTTCTGGGCGAAGGATATGTGACCGCCATCCAGCCCCGATCTTAATCCACTGGATTCCTCAGTATGGCACGTCATGAAGTCCAAGGCCTGTTGTAAACGCGGGAGGCCTGTTGTGTTGGGGAGAAATGGTTCCAGGCTTCATTATTAGGACCTGCCTTGCGTTCCGGAAGCGTGTAGAGGCCGTAATTGCTGCAAGTGGAAACTCGATCGATGATTAACATAGTTTAAGACTCTCAGAAACATGCCCCTTTTGAATAGATAAAAAAAAATCGAAACCGGAGTTTCTGAGGTTTTTTTTTTAAAACGATGATATTGCTCAATGGTGCAAACGTTATCACGCATACGGTATTGCTTAAGACGATTGAGCTAAACGATGTCAAGAATGTGAGAATCTGATGGAGATCCGATACATGAAAATATAAGAAATCATTTCCTTATCGAGCGATGAAATGTTGTACAGGAGTTTCATCGCAACCCTTCTGTACACGTAGTATATACTTACTATAAAGATTGTACACGAAAATAATGCAACAGACAAAAATGATCACCAAAAGTTTATTTTAAGTTGGATATTTTTCTCAGGGAATTAATAAACACATATTAACTATGTTTTTGCATAGTTGGTTTATTCAACCTCTTCTCCTAGGCTAAATTCTCACACCTTGGACTTCACGCTACCTAAAGCTATGTCCATGTAGAATCCGAAATAATATAATCATCTGTATCTCGGTAACGAATTGACGTACAAATATGTTTAATACATCAAAACAAAGGTAATTTAGTGTTCTTTAAGAAAAAAATAACATTACAAATCATTCCTCTTTGTTCTAGTGAAAATTTGCACTTTCTTCTTTATTTCTCCCATCAAACGCTGCACACCTCCAGAGTCATCTTCCTTGGCACATTTGTTCCACATTTTGGTCATCTGAGTCGCGTCCCGAGCGGTTTTTCCGCTTTACTTAAGCTTCCGCTTCATTATTGCCCAAAATCTCTCGATGGGCCGGAACTGCGGGCAGTTGGGTGGATTTATGTTTTTATCGATGAAATCTACGTTAATATCGCGGTACCACTGGATAACTTCCCGGCTGTAGTGGCAACTCGCCAAATCTGGCCAAAACTTCACGAGACCTTATCCGGTGCCAAATCATCAGTTTTTTGGCAAATTTGTCCATAAAAGCAAGCTTAAACTTCGCAGGAACATCTCCTCGTGCCGTCGCCATGTAGAATTTTTGGCCAGGAAGCTGTCCGAAATCCATTTTGACGTAGGTTTCATCGTCGATGACCAGGCATCCTTGATACTTCGTCAAAACCTGCTGGTACAATTTCCTAGCTCGAGTTTTGGCGACGAAACTTTGCTTCAACGTTCTGTTTGGTTGCTTGCTGGCTCGATAAGAACGATATCTTACTCGCAAACGAATTTTTCGAACGGTACTGCGAGCAGCAGCGTATTTTTGTGCGATTTCATTATCTGATAGTCCAGGGTTTGCTCTGACGGTTCTCAACACCTTCTGGTTCAGCTTGCGGTCATATGTTCCACTACGACGCTTACCTCGAGGCACTCGATCCACGCTCTTTTGCTCCCTGAAACGTTTGAGCACATCATACACGGTTGATTTGGCGATTTCCAACGTTTTTGCGATTTTTATTGCGGAGCACGTTGGATTATCAACGTGGGTGTGCAGATTTGTTTCTCTCCTCTCGGCTTCCATCTGGAATAACTTTTGACTCACTGCACGAAACACCGTGAAATTTATACCACAGAAAGTGGGCGCCTAGGTCAACAAACCGCTGTAAAAGAATTCTTGCATCGGCCACCTTCTGTGCCGCTGCAACACAATAAGTGATTCCGGATTCTAACTGGACAGAAGTTTATCAAATCCTGAGCAACACTTGCGCCATCTTTTTTATACACTTTAATCCACTCATTTTTCAAATCCTTGTTGTTTTTGAAGATCTTCCCTCTTTTCCGGAGCTTGCCCTTTATAATCGAATTTTTCTTTGAGTTTGCGGATTTGTCTTCTTCGGCACATAAACAACACCACTCCATCACTGGTTTCGCGTAATGGCACGATGCCAGATCCAGCCAAAACAGAGGGTCACCTTCGTGGGACCGGAGGAAAGGCAGCAGGCACTTCTGAAGGTATTATTCTTTATATATTTGACCATTGATGTTGACGGTCGTTATGTACGGCTTGCTGAATTTGCCACACCCACAGATCGCCTGCCACACCAAGTACTTCTTGGCAAGTTTGTCGGCTTTCTTCTTGCGGAACTTCTCCGGAACATCCAGGCGGGACTTGCCGATGACAAACTCCAGGCCGGGGATCTGCTTGGCGTCCGCTTTAATGTACGTCTCGTCGTCCATAACGATGCATTTCGGCTGCACCAACCACTCGCGGCACAGCTTCTTGCCACTATATTCTGTTTATCGGTTCGATTAGGCACCTCCCTTGCATTGAAGACATGAAGTCAGGCCCGCTTTATTATCTGCTTGACGAACCAGACGGATGAATGGACATCCCGAATCGAATGGTTCGGATTGCGCTTGAAGAAATCCCTCACCTTCCTTGCGTTAACGTGTCGGTCGTCTTCGCTTTTCTTCCGCACGATTTTACCACACGGACACGGTCGAATCAACAATCAATATGAAATTAGCGATTTGAAATTGGATCACTGTAGTAGAACCCCTTTGCAGCCTGCACCTTGCAATACTTTCTTGCGCTTTTCTGTACATGAATCTTAGTTTTTGTTTTGATTCGCTGTGTTATTTTGACAGAATATTTGAGGGTGTGTTCGTGTGAGATGCATTATTAGGGGCGAATCATTAAGCTTGGGACCGATGTGCTGGTACTTCATGAGCCAAAAAATATATCCATTCTCTGCTAGACTATCAAGCCCCTGGTCGAATTGTCGATTCCCAACATTTTCACGATCCACCTGTGGGACTGGTCTGGATTTCCAAACACCACGCCAATATGTTTTGTCGAAGAACTTCTTGCTTCAAAGCCATCACGATAATTACTTGACAGATTTTGTTCATTAAATGTTTCCAATGTAAGCATTCCAACTAAACTAGTTTTACCCTAAATGTAATCACTTTTTACACATGCAATATAAAGTTGTACACAAAAAAAGTGTTGCATTTTTTTTTCAATTACAATCTTTAGTAGTTGATGCGTCCATATTGAGACAAAAATGAATGCATCAGCTGAAGCAGGCTGGCTGAAAGCGGTGCAACGTTTAATGATATGGTTGGTTATTCTAACGTCCATTACGCGTCGATGAAGTGTCATAGTCAACTATCAATTTTATGTCCATATGTGTAAGTAAACTGCTATTGTGGAACAGTAAGCAAACCGGTAATAAACAATGTGTTCGATGAAGTCAGAGTATGAGCCGCTCGGCAACGCAGAAAAAAATGATGAATTGTATCAGTCGCGAAAAATCTCCTCTCGTTCAATTGCAATCCAAAGCTAACAAAATCAAGTAAACGGTTTTTAATCTTCCATACAACAGACCTTATAGGCGGGATCTCCCTCTTAAATTAATATGAAATATCCCATGAATTTATGCCAAATCTATCATTTCCTAAATGTGTAATAGATAACGCAGAAAGTTTTGTGTTTCAAACTTTGTACTTCCAGTGCAATCATCGCTACCTTTCTCATAAAATATGATCGAGCCATTCAATTTTCAATATTATAGTTTCCAATTTCATAGTACGAGTATTGTTAACTCCAATTTTATGAATGAAAAGCATAAAATAACGTAAAAGAATCAGATTATAAGCTAAATAATCGGATTCACTAAGGTGTCAATCAGTTCGTTCGTATTGCACTTCCAATTATGTTCGAGAAAACAGCCTCCATGAAGGTTCACCGCACCGAAGAGAAGCCAAAATACGCGCCAAACCAGTTGAGAGGAGTAAATGCCCGGTAATTGATAAGGAAACTCTCGTGTTCATTGCTGTTCATGCCGGTATCAATATCTATATGGGCAACCAATTCCGTTCAATTCAGTTCAATTACAGACACCACCGCAGTCAGTAGCATTCGCTCTATGCCGCGTGGTGCTGCTTTCGTATCACTGTTTACACTGTGCTCTCATTACGGAAGTGAACATTTCGCGATCCCAATCGGGTGTCCAATGCTACCGAGCAAAGTGTTTGTTGTTGGTTGTTGGTAGCCGGTGCGCTTCGACTTTGGCGGTGAACCGATCCCGACATTGATTGTTAGTGAAGGCACATTGATCCCAATTAGGGTTTAATTCAACACTCTCCCATCACGTTGCGAGTTAGTCAAAGTCAATCAATGCAGTGAGAGCAACCCCCTGGAAAAAAGGAAAAACCTTTGCGTGTCAATTTGCGGCGAGGAATTCTTCCGGCGAAGCGCATGCGCCCAACTGCCAGCCGATCCTGAAATAGATTGATTCATTTCGCTACACCACGAGTGTTGGTGGTGTGTTTTTGGTGTTTTTCGGTGTCGTAGAGACAGTGCATGTTGATTCTGGTCGTAGGTGGTTGCAAAAATGCCGAAATCGGAAGATGACATTGATCTCGACGGAGTGCTTAACGAGATTGGACAATTCGGACGGTTTCAAATTCGTCAGTATGCATTGATGGTGATACCGATCATTCTGAATGCGTTCTTCACACTCAGCTACGTGTTCACAGCGGGAAATTTGAGCTACAGGTAAGGTCAATGTTCATGATGCAACAATTGGATGCCATTTTTTGTCATTGTAGATGTGAGGTACCAGGATGTGATGAAGGATTGTCTTCTGTTTACCATCCAGCGTGGTTGAACAACACTGTTCCGTTCAGACACGGAGTACCGGCACAGTGCGAAAGGTTTCAACCGATAAGCAATGCTAGTGTAGATAACTTGTCGTGCGATGCTGATGAATTTGACCAGACAAGCATCATCGAGTGCGATAGCTTTATTTTCGAAGATGATGAAGTAACAATCGTTAAAGATTTCAACATAACATGTCCAAACAATGACTGGAAACTGACGCTCGTGGGAACCATAAACAATGTGGGGCAGTTTGTGGCGCTGCCAATTGCAGGGTACATATCGGATCGGTTCGGACGACGCCTAGTCCTGCTGCTAAGCGTAGCTGGCAGCGCAATCTTCGGTTTAATCCGTTCATTTGCCACTAACTACGAAATGTTTGTCGCACTAGAATTTCTAGACCCATTGATCGGATCAACCATGTATACAACGGCCTTCGTTCTAGCACTAGAACTGGTCGGCCCAAAAATGCGTGTAACGGGTAATAACATCATCTCATGCGCATTTTCGTTTGCCGAAGCTGGTCTAGGCCTATTAGCTATGCTACTTCGTAATTGGCGATATCTTTTGAGAGCACTCTACATACCGGGCATTGTCTCGCTGCCATTGCTGTGGATGACTACAGAAAGCGTGCGATGGCTGCTCTCCAAGGGCCAGCGAGAGAAAGCATATGATGTTCTTAAGAAAGCTGCCAAAATGAACGGCAAAACTCTGTCACCTTCGGCGATTGAAAGCTTCTGTCCTGTCAGTGATGACGAGTCTGGATCGGAGGTGTTAGAAAGCAACAACTTTTTCAGCTTACTGTCCAATGCGTTCAGCAACCGGCGACTGATTCTGCGAGTTGCTAACTGTTCATTTTGCTGGTTGACCAATGTGCTCGTTTACTACGGTTTGAGCTTAAATTCCGTCACTTTAGCGGGAGACAAGTACCTTAACTTCATCCTGGTGTCGCTGATAGAACTGCCGGGTTTCCTAATCATGCAGCTGATTTTGGATCGTGTTGGTCGAAGAGTGACGCTATGCACCACCATGATACTGTGTGGAATATTCTGCTTCCTATCGGAGTTCATACCAACAGGTTACGAAGATAAATGCATTCATAATTAAGCCAGATCAATAAATTTCTATTAATTTTCAGGAAACCACTGGCTCAGCTTGATCATGTTTCTTGTCAGCAAAATGGCAATCACCATGTCTTTCGGAACTCTATACATCTACACGGTAGAAATCTTTCCCACAAACCTGCGACAAAGTCTTCTGTCAGTATGCTCAATGTTCGGTCGGATCGGTTCAATGATCGCTCCGCAAACACCGCTCCTGGCAAAGGTCTGGGCACCGCTACCGATGGTCATTTTCGGTAGCATCGGCATTGCATCTGGACTGGCGATTTTGGAGTTTCCGGAAACCCTCAATACTCAGCTTCCGAACACGGTAGACGAAGCAATGAACATGAAAACTGACTTGAAGAATAAAGACAAGGAACGCTTTGCTTAGGAAAATGTAGCCAAGGAACTGATGACCTGTTTTGGGAGTACAAAATGTGACAAAGTAGACCAACAGATTGAAGTATTTTTCAAAAACGTTTTGGGACAATTGTTTTGCGGAGCTATTATCACACGCCTTTTTGGTTGGATTGGAAGATACCTATGAGAAATAGAAATCGTGTGAATGGAAATGATAACATGCATTGGGAAATACAAATCATCTGAACGCGAATCAAGTCCTACGCCTTATCAAAGACGGTAGACTATATCACCTGATGTGGTCAATTATGATACATTTGAGCAATAAACCAGATAGGTTTTGTTGTTTTTTAAACCCATCCAAGTAATTTCATACCACTATTTGGAGCAAACATTCTTCATTTTTGTTGATTTGACACTTCTTACGTTTATCCGCAATTTCTCGTTTCTTATTCCACTTTTTTTTATCTATCGATGTGACTTTTTTAACAGTCCATGAAGTATATTTGCCTTATTCGTAAGAACACCAAACTTAACCACAAGGAACAACCCGATAGGGTTGCACGTAGTGTTGATATTGAACTCCTAGAAAGCTGTTCTCTCATGATTATTTTTAATTATCATAACAATCAGGAATTCTTTCAGGGAGAGAAAACGTTATGGGTTTGTTCTTAAATTAATGACAAATCATTTTCTCATTGAAGTTAATTATTTCAAACTTCAGTTCAAAGATTTTTGGTGCTCGATTGTAAAGTTTTGTTAGAACCACATGCGAAACCACAATTATAAAACTTGAATCATCCAATCAATCAATTTTCAATCAATCAGTTTTTAAGAAAATTATGAAAATTAAATAACAAGTTGTGAAAATATTTTAAATCAGTAGCTGCAAAAATTTCGAAAATCTTACGAGAATATTCTGATTTAAAATAGTTTTAAAGCTGATCACTTTTTGTGACGCTCTTAATACACAGAAAGAAAAAAAAGCGTTCCCTAAAATGAAAACGGCGCGTGAACTAGTTCACGTTTTCAGGATTTTTTTCCTTTAAACGTTATTTAGTTCATGATTACGTGATTCAGTTCACGGTGTATTTTTGCTTGTTCTCGAATTCATGATTGCAGTTCACGGATCCGGGCACGATTTTTTTTCTGTGTAGTTTCCATACCAGCTGATTTAAATGGTAGAGGGTAAGTTTCTTCTGAGCATAGAAAAAAGCACAAAAGTGTGCCGGCATGAAAAATGCAGGGATATGTATGACTTGCTCAATATTGAATAATTGATTGCTAAGGCGATATTTAAAAATGAACATAATAAATCACACACCTGTTTTTATTCATTAAACAATTATACCTTTGACTTTATGTTTCAACTTTCATTACTCAGTGTAACCCCCCTTAGCCTTCAACACTGCTTCCAGTCGACGCAGCATAATTTCGATTAACTTTTTGAGATATTCCGGATCAATCTGTTCCCAGGTTGTTTCGAGAGCTTCAAAATAGTTATTTTTGTTTGTAACCATCCATAGATTTTCAATCGGATTCAAATCAGGAGATTGCGGAGACCATTTGAACGTTTTGATTCTGTTAGTCTTGAAAAACGGAGTAGTTTTCCTCGTGGTGTGCTTTGGAAGATGTTCTTGGTTTCCAGGCCAATTTTCAAAAGAGACAGCTCCAAAATTTCGCTGAGCAAGTCGATGTTTAAATCCGCAGTCATGATCCCTTTGATATGTGCCAAACTTCCTCTGTTAGTTGAAAGAGTATCGGGACTTCGTAATTAAGCGTTTTTTGAACGGTGAGCGACCCGGCGATATATTCCGGCTGCTGAAATCGCATGGGGTCAAGCGGAACTTTGTCTACACGACCATCAGGCGATACCGGGAGACGTCCTCGACCAATGACCGTGCGAGATCCGGTCGGGATCGCGTTCAGCGAGGACGCCACGGGTCATCAAGATCGTGAGGGAGCGAATTCGGCGCAAAAAGAACCGCTCAATCCGGAAAACGGCTGCAGATCTCAACGTTTCCATTGGAACCGCTCACACCATACTCACCAAGGACCTTAGTTTCAGGCCTTACAAAAAACGTAAGGTCCATGGCGTTTCGGAGGCTACCAGCAAAAAGCGGTTGGATCGAGCTAAGAGGATCCTCTCTCGGCACGCTGGTCAGGAGTTTGTTTTTTCGGACGAGAAACTGTTCGTGTTGCAGCAGCCGCACAATGTGCAAAATGACCGGGTGTGGGCGCCATCGAGGGACAGCATTCCTGAATCCAATATAAACATCCCTCGGTTCCAAAGTGCCGCGTCGGTGATGGTTTGGGGGGCAGTATGCAAACGTGGTAAGCTACCCTTGGTGTTTATTGAAAAAAACGTCAAAATCAACGCGGCGTACTACAAAACTGAGGTTTTGGAAAAGGTTGTTGCCCCCAGTCTCCGAAGCCTCTACGGCGATGAGCACTACGTGTTCCAGCAGGACGGTGCACCAGCCCATACGGCAAATGTGGTTCAAGCCTGGTGTCGGGACAATTTAACCGACTTTCTGGACAAAACTTTGTGGCCTCCCAGCTCCCCGGACTTGAATCCTCTCGACTTTTTTGTTTGGTCCTATATGATGGCGAAGCTGAACGAATACAAGGTCAGCACTTTGGATCATTTCAAGACGGTAATTCTCAAAATCTGGGACGAAATGCCCATGCAGTCCGTGCGTGCCGCCTGCGACGCGTTCGAGAAACGTTTGAAGCTCGTTAAGGAGTACAAAGGGGGGGTCATTCCAAGAGAAATGTTGTAAACGTTCCTTGTAAACATAGCTTTCAATAACATAAATCCAAAAAATAAAAAAACATGTTTTCATTTTTTTAACAAATTTTGAAAGTGTATCCGAACTTATTGAACACCGTGTATATATTTATGTAAATGAAAAATACTACAAGAATTCGTATCTATAATATATGATCTTCATTCGGTTGATCCTGAAATGCAAGAAATGATGTAAAATTTTAAAGTGTAGAGTTCTGTGGTTCGTGCTTAAGCACGTTCTCGTTCGTTTTCAGTGATAGCAGCATTTTACCAAAATCTTGATTTGAGGTATCCTGAAAAAGTTTGTTAAATCTATTGAAATTCTACAAAACTAACATTTATACATTTTAATTTACTGTTGCCATGGTCACTATTTGCTTCTTGATGCTGTTTTTATATTACCAATTCGCTTTTACTTTTGCTGATTTAATAGTTATTGCTACCGAGTTAGGAATGGGAAGATTTAACTGGAAGGGAGATAAAGATAAATGGGCAAAAAAACAATAAGTAATGTTTAAGTACAGGCATTCGGCCATCGTTGTAGTTTATTTCCTGAAAGTTGGAGAAAATTCGACTTTAAATGATTTTTTAGCGATCATATTTGTTTGTCTCATTTTTTTTCGAGAGGCTTTATCTAACATTGAAATAATTTCGCTTCGTGTTTTGTGCGGGAAAACCATATTTTCAAGATTTGTATGGGATCAAAAATAGGTCATATTTTAGCATTAACGATGTTTTGCGTACTCAAAACCTTTTAACCTAACGCTATCAAATTTAAAATGACATCAGGTATAGAAAAGAGAAACGTAGTTTTACTTTGAAAAAAACTGAAAATTGTTATCACCCGAGGTGGCAAGAATCAACTCGTAAGTGACGACGAATCGTCTCACCTCACATGCGGTGTAGAAAAAACCTGACTATAGAGCTGTTATTGATGGAGCAACATGGTTCTAACATTGTTGGGATAATTTCATCCAGACGAAGTATTTTGAATTGTATCGGACGACACACATGTCTAAAACAAACACACGAAAAACCCGTTTAGTTTGAAATAATCGTCGTTGCTAAATCTTAAAGATTCCAACCAACCACTTGATGCCACCTGATAATACGGCAATGCCAGTCACGTTTTTGCAATAATGAGCTGAGAAGAGTTCAAGTGCCGTCAATACGATTGATCTTTATTTCTCATGCGATTTTCCATTCAAGTATAACATGTTTATTCGTTTCCACGTTCTGCACACATAATTTTCTATTTAACGAACTAGTTCAGGCATATAAAAGCAGTTAGACTTACATAACAACAAAACAGTAATGAAAACTTAACTAATTATCTCATCCGTACAGATCACAGCTACATTTCCTGTAATATACCTACTATTGTCTAAGTTTCGTTGAATTAAGCACTTTAAGTTCTTCGGCCAAATCCTGATGCACGGTCGGTTTGACAGGATCTAAACTATGTCGATATATCCACATCCACAGGAATACCAATCCCGTCAAAATAGTCCCCGCCCCAAACGTCCAGTAAGTTCCGAAAAGTACATAAACCGTGACCGACCCGGGACCAAGTATTCGAGCAAAGCTCCCGGCGCATGTCAGCAGTGCCATCCATGTACCTTGTGGCCGGGGACCCAACAGCTTCGAAAAGACGGCTTGGCTCAGTGTTGTTCCGATCGAGAACGAAATGCAGAGTAGGGTGTAGGAGATCGTGAACTGGACCTTTCCTATCGGTGGTATCCATTGGCACCACTCCTGAGTCGAAGGACAACCGGTACTGGTGGTGATATTGTTGGTTGAATTAGTTACATCCAAAAACGATGTGATGGGCTCCTTGCCAAGTGGGATCAGCAGAAGTTGGCTGATGAAGAGAGCAAACATTGCACCGTACACGAGGACGTTCGATTCGTTGAAACGCTTGCACATTGGATCCAGCAGTAGGAAAAGGATGCAGGAGATTAGAGCGCCGACCGTCATGAGAATTCCCAGGTAGAAAAGGGATTCCTCGTTGTTCCAGCCGAATTGATCCAGGGCAATCGGGGAGAGTAGTCTGAAATTATAATACAGAAAAGTTTACTGATGGGTTCTGGAACTAGAGATTGAAATGTTAAGGGACGAATGGTAGCCTGAAAATAAGAGAATGATGGATCTTTTACAGGCTGCGGCAGGAAAAAAAGCAAAGATGTTTAAACTTTAACATAGCGTTAATTTGTGAAACTTATGAATTATTTCTGTTGACAGTGTATTTGTTTGTGTTTACTTTCAAGTGTGCTGCATCAGAACAATGAAATAGTTTTATTGCAAATTTGTGAACATGTAGGCAAGAAGTGATGGATAGAATGCTGCTCGCCCAGAAGACGCCGAAGGAGATTACCAAGGTGGTAGGATCTCATTTGTCCACAGTTTATTGCATCAAAAAGTCTCTACAGGATGGTCATAAGCAGCGGATGCCAGGAAGTGGAGTTCCGCGGTTTACACGTTCGCCAAACGTGATCAAATCGGTTCGTGGAAAGATTGCCGACAACCCGGTACGTTCCATCAGGAAACTTGCCAAGGAAACCAAAATTGGTTTAATTTGTTTCAATATTTCGTGACGTATTCGTAAATTTCTATTTGATATGCTTCTCTTGCCGTAAGCTTACTTTATTAGTATATTACTGCTTTGGAATAATTTAGTGTTTGAAATTGTACACTAGATTTAAGGTAAGCAGCAAATAGAAAACTGAAACTATTTTAGTAAGCGCTGGCTGCCAGTTGACAAGAACTTGGAACGGTATGTTAGATAGATTCCAATCAAACAAACTCTTTAGCTGAGGAAAATCGAATTGTTCTTCCTAAAAAGGACAAATTTTCAATGTTTCATGTTTGATTGGCCTTCTTTAGAACTGTCGTATGGCCCATCCACATTTTTGCTAATATTATTCGACAATGCATTAGCCATCAATACAAGTGTCACAAAAGCAAGTTATTAGCAGACAATTGAAATCAATTATCTGCTATTTAATGACTGGTAACTGATCATGCTAGTGTTGCTGGTTAATGCATTTTCGGCACACATTAGCGATGATGTGAACCCTGTTGGCGCATACAGTTCATACCACTCAACATTGCGTCATACCTAAAGATGACACAACTGGATCACACATATTTCGCTCCTCGTGGTTGCACCAACGCGTAGAACTTGTCAAAAAGTTTTGAGAAAGAAAACGTAATTCTCGTAATTTTTCGTTTTTCTCGACACTTTGTAATTTTCAATCGGTAATGCACTTAATCAACTCAAGCATTGTGAGCTTAGTTGAAACCCTCATTATTAAATAAAAAGATGGGTATAACCTACATTATGAGTACTGAAGATCTCTTTTATCGATTGCTTAGCATTTTTGCTTCGAACAAATTGCATCTTATCAGTTCAAGTACATCAGTTCAAGAGCTACAATATGTTATCTTAAGGTGATAGTAAATGAAATCCAAAAATGCGTATTGTAATAAAAAAATGGTTTTCTTCATTTCTATAATTGATGGTAAAAGATTTGATTATTCACATTTCATAAAATTGTGTGATTATCAATTGATTTTCATTCACTGAATTCAAGCATCAAAGCGATCTGAATTTGCAGTCCAAAGTAGAATAACAAGAATTAAACATTACATGTGGTTTTATTTTTACTCGAACTGAAAACATCTCTTGTAGTGTTCAATGGAATTACACTGAAAATATATTTTTGTAAATTCGCTTACTTTGTAAACACAGTTTTCACACAGTGAACATATGTTTCATACATTATAAGCAACATTCGTACTGCTTGTCACCAGCGAAATTCGTACAATGCACGAAATGAATTTCGTGCGAACCAACCAATCGCTGCTCCTTTCAAATCAGACCCACACATGTTGGTGGTGCTGTTGTGGCGACAAAATCTTTTGTTCACCTCGAAATTAAATTTCAAGCAGCATACACTTCAAATAAAATTTTTGATTTCATCGTCATTTACCTTTTCAATTCTCTTGGACCACCATAGCCTAGAGAGACGAATCACTGTTTCAGCAGCAGCTCTTCCCAATTGGACAGGATCAATTCCCATTAAACCAAAACATTTAAAAAATAAGATCACAATGAAAGCTCTCCCTCCTCGCGGTAACGCTTTTTTTTTCGAGGTTCATTTTGAGAAGATAAAGCAAAACTGTCAAACATGCAAGAAAATGTAAGCACCAGTGAGACGTATCTTTTTCGTTTTTAAAAAAAAATGACGTAATTATTTGTATTTTTTCATACAATGCACGAATTTCCTTTTTGAATTTACAAATGCTTCGTTATTTTGACAGCGCGTGTGGTATTGCTTACGAAGCCAGCTTCATTAATGGTACAAATCAATTTCGTTGCAGAACGAGCGTTAAAAGAGCGATTTCGTTGTATAAACTAAATTTTATTTTCAGTGCAAATTTATGCATGCTTGGTCTGAAACAAATCATCTGTTTCCCAAACAATGTTGTAAAATTTCGATTCAATGGCTCCATCTTACTGACAATTTTGTATACCTTGATGGACTTTTAATCACCATTTGGAGTTTTTAAATGAAAATTGGCACGTGATTATATTATAATTATTTCCACACAGTTCTGTCAACCTGAGTAAATAATTTATTGGAAATCATTAACAACCTAGCAAATGTACATTCGGCTCTCTTCTTTCAATGTTGTGAAACGAAATAGAAGATGTTCGAAAGAGACCAAAAATAAACTGGGCGCCATGATTTCATAAGTTCAGTGATCAAACGTACAAATTAACAAGGTCGTGTGAACTCAAATTTTTAAAATTCAAAAGGCAGACCGCTTCAGTTTATTTAAACAACACAATATGACCAAACATTACTGCTTACACGGTTTGAAAAAAAAGTTTAATACTCTGAGGTATCTTAATTACTTTACTTTAAATAGCATTACGTCCGGGTGAGCATTGTCTGCTCCACTAGTCTCCTCCACGTTGCTGATCTCCAGATTGCTAGACCAACCATGCTTGCTAAGTCCTGCTCAATTTGGTCCTGTCATCTCGAACCTTGAGCTACTCTGCGTCTTTTCCCAGCCAGATTTGAGGCGAACACCATTTTGGCTGGGTTGTTTTCCGGCATCCTGACGACATGCCCAGCCCATCACATCCTGGCAGCCTTTGCCACTCTCTCGATGCTGGGTTCCCCGAATAGTTGCGCTAACTCGTGGTTGATTCTTTTCCGCCATACACTGTCTTCACATACAACTACATATATAATCCGCAACACGCTAGCGCAAGCTGGTCCTCTTTGGACATCTCTCACGTCTCATTTCCGTAGAGAACAACTGGACCAACCAACGATTTGTATATTGTGCACTTTGTACGGGGTTGAAGTTTTCCAGAACACACATTTTTGCGGAATCCACGGCTTCGATTGATGATACAACTCCGAATTAGTGGCTCTCATCATTGTCCGCTGTCACAAGGGAGCCAAGATATATGAATTTCTAGACTGCTTCGAATTTATCACCGTTGATCGTGACACCAAGACGGCCCCTGGGGCCGTGGGGGCCGCCCGCCGTGTATGTTCTTTTTGTTGGGGGTGTTCTCATTTTTTATTTCGTGCGTTTTCGTTTTTCTGTGGTGTGGTTGGGTGGCCCACTATATTAAATATACTGGCTTTCCGCAAAGCATACGAGCTGACCGGATTTATTGAAAATCGTGCCCCGCATGTTAAGACCCGCTCTCCGTTCAACACCTTTCAACGCAATGTTGAACAACAAACAGGAAAGACCATCGCCTTTTCTTAACCCTCGCATGCATTAAAAAAGAGACAATTTTCAGATGGTTGGGAAAAAAGTTGATAAAAAAATATCAAAACAAAACAAATTTTCATTGATTCCAATATTAAATCATGATTTTACAAAAATGACTTCACTCCTTGTAGGGTGGCTTTACGGCAGTTGGTCGGAACTTTGGCCATAGCCGTCGAAAAGGAAAATGTTGGCATATTCTTCAACCCTCTGATCGCCTCATTGATCAGTTCCTTTTCGGTTTTCGCCACGAAATTGTTCGAATTCGATCTTCCGCTTTAGGTTCGCCCAGAAATTTTCAATTGAGCGCAACTGGGGCAAGTTGGGGGGACGGGACGGTAGGCGTTCTTGGGAACGACTGGGATCTTCAAACGCTTCATCTCCGTCAGCGACCGCTTCGCGTAATGTGCTGAAGCCAGATCCGACCAGAATATGACATTGTCCTTCAGTTCATGTTTCAAGTCCCGAAAATAAGAAAAGCGGCTTTGACATCCCCTGTTTGTTACAGGGGGGGGAACTTTTTTTGGGGGTTTTGGGGGGGGGGGGTCTCCGCGTCGCTGTTTCCTCTTTGGGGGGGGGGGGGAAGGGGGTGTTTGGGGGGGGGGGCGGGAAAAAAAAAAACGGGCTGCTGCTTTTGGGTGGCTTGTGGCTTGTGAGTCCGACTCGGTTGGCGCCCACTTCCGCTTTCTTAGGACGATGCCCATGTTGGCCAAATACTTTTTGACCATCTGATCGGTCTCACCGACCTCCTGGCCCAAGGCGCGAAAGAATTTCGCCGCCTTGCCTTCCTGTCTTCCACTTCAGCGTTTGCTGCACTTTCCAGTCACGCGAAACCGTCAGACGGCCGGTACCCGTCTCCAGGAGCGCCAGGAGCTTTTTAATGACCGCTAGGATGTATCCGGTCGACACAAAATGCGGCAAGATGATGTGTTCTTCTTTGCTCCGGGGTGGAACCTGTGGTAATTACAAACTATCGAACCTAGTTGTTTCACTGCTATCGCCATGATAGAGCTGTCAATTTCTTTTCTGTATATAGCTTACTTATATTATTTAGCGTTGGACCCACCATCAGGTAGTACAGTCGCATCATAAATGGGTGAACTTTCTCTTTTTTTAAAGTAAACGTTAACATAAAATAAATCTTGAAATGATTGATAATAAAATCTTTCCGATCTAGGAATAGACAGGTTCTGGCTTCCATGAAAGAAATATAAGGAGCAAAGCTGTCTTGACCAGAGCTTTACAAATGTTGGTGTGAATTGCCTCAAGCTGCTCAAGTTATGTTTGACATGTATCATCAAATGAGCATTTCAATCAATTTTCAGGATAAATCAGCACTTTTATCTTATAACTTTATCTTTATATAACTTGCATTGATTGAATTAAGTTTAACGTTATTTTCCTTAAGCGTATATTATTTTCAAGAACCTTGTCTTTTGAATCGTTAACAGTTATTGAATTCATTTTGGTTGCCCTTTTTAGATAATTTGAAGGCTTATTTCAACAGACGTTTATTTCAACAGACGCATAAAATTTGTCAAACTCACTTTTGCAACGATCCATGAAAAAATTAAAAATTGCTCTAAAAAAAACGCATTCATGATGTATTAGATTCTGGTGAACATTCAAAATGGAAATGATCCATAAACTTCATCAATGTGATCCGTTCAATGTGTAAAATTCAGCAATAAAACGTCAAAAATGTACCGTTATATATCTAGGTAGTCTAGTCTGTAAAATTTTACGGATTTCCCATAAACATATTTCAAAAGAGCCATACAAGTTTCAATAACTTTCCCTAACCTTGCAAAATTATAATTGATCCTGAAAATGTAATCTTTGTGCAATAAAAAATATGCACATGATCCAAAAATTATTGAACATAGATAAATTTTCAATGTTTCAGAGAACGATGAACTATGAAATTTTAGCTTTTAAAAATGATTCATATAGAGACGAACCTTTAATAAAGACATCTAATCTAATGATTCATAGCAAACCAACTTTGTGCACTAAGACACATAGGTACGATCCAAAGATTAAGCGTGCATTTTTTTTCCAATTTTCCGCACTGTTTTAATAAATTTTGATCCATAAAGATTGGGAAATGGATCCCTTACTCCGTTACCTCTCATATCTAGTGGGTCAGATTTGATGCCCGTTCCTTTAGGTATCCGGGTAAAATATTGCGACCAAAGATGGACCGCTTTGGTATAAAGAGGTTTTATGGAGCCGCTATGAGGATTGAAGAACTAAGGCGGCAGAAGCGGCAAATGTTTCCAACATCCGAAGATTTAGCGTAGCAGCGATTCGATTCCAAGCAAACGAATGATTCAAGCATTTACCAAAGTGTAATACAAACGGCGAATGTTTTTTGGTAGTAAGGCCCGATGAGTGATTGCAAATTGGACGGCAAGCTGGGATTAAAATTTTCGGAAATTTTCTTAACAGTTTGATCAAGTCTTAAATTTAATCAGTAGTTCTTAACTGGCACGATCGATCTTCACCACATTTATTGGCAAACAGTTGCGGTTCTGAAGCATAAGTAAGTTTTCTTAAAAATTGCAAAAACTTTTCAGACCAATGCGATCTTTTACAGCAGTATTTTAACCACATAGTTCAAGGAACTGGCAAGTCACTAAATCTGAGTATAAGTGCAGTTAAGAATCGATTTCACATTATCTAAGGTCAAAATTTGCAAAAATAGTACTCAAAATTGTAAAAATGCAGGCATAGTTTATGAATCATACCTATTTGTTTCAGTGCTCAAAGATGGTTTGCTATGGTTAATTTTTAAAAGATTATGGTTTATTATTGAACATTTAATGGATCATTGGCAAATTGTTTATGGAACATTTTCAATAGTGTGTGGATCCTAAGATATTCTATATTATGTTTCATTCTATGGATCAATTTTCCAAGTTTAAAGAAAGTGAGCGTTTTATGGATCATTTGCAATATAATTGTGGGTAATCTGTCAAATTTTACCGATTATTTATTTATTTATTTATTTATTTATTTAAAATAAGTCAACGGATAAAATTTTTATCCCAATGACAATGAACTAGGTCTTAATAAAAGGACAGCTACAATTTAAATCAACTCAAACATTTTTTTAAATTGCACTTATTTAGTCCACGGGAAGAGTTAAAGTTAAATACGTGGTAGACACTATTAAAAACGCGGCACATGTTTAGCACGGGTTCATGTACACCATAGTTAGTCCTCGATCGCCGGTTGTTGAAGAAAGCATGTAAACGGCTTAAGTAGCTTGGAGCAATCGATGTGCCCCTGCAAGAGGTCGCCGATGAAACACGCCTTAGCAACGTTACGCCTTGCTTCTAGTAGCTACAAGATGATAAGCTTACAGCGACTTTCGTAGCTTGGTAAGTTTCGTGGGTCGCGCCAATGCAGATGCCGCAAAGCGAAACGAATAAATCTTCGCTGTACGGCTTCTATCCTCAGGGTTGCGTTTTGGTAGAAAGGAGACCAGACTACGGCGGAATATTCCAGTATTGGGCGAACCAAGGAACAATATAATGCCTTGAGGCAGTACACGTCCTTGAAGCTTTTAGCAAAACGAAATATAAATCCTAGCTGCGAAGAGGCCTTAGAAACAATGTAAGCGATGTGATCCTTGAACGTCAATTTGGAGTCAAGCATGACTCCCAGATCCTTAACTGTCCTTTCACGCTTCAATTTTGCCCCTTTTATGGTGTCGTCGTAGGAAAGCATCACCCGTTTTCGCCCGAACGATATGACCGAGCACTTGGATACATTTAGTGCCATCCTGTTGAGCCTGCACCAATCGTCGAATGCTTCTAACTTATGTTGCAAAAAGTGAGCGTCATGACGGCCATTTATTATGTAGTAGAGCTTCAGGTCATCCGCATAAGAGAGCTTGAAGCATTTGAGGATTATGTTCACGTCGTTCATATACAGCAGAAAAAGGAATGGCCCCAAGTGGCTGCCTTGAGGAACTCCAGAGGTAACGGGGAAAGGTGATGAAACATAGTCGCCAATCTTTACAAACGTAGACCTACCAATCAGGTAGGAACGAATCCAAACAAGAAGATTGTCGTGGATGTCCATTGTGTCGTATTTCGCAATGACAATCTCATGGTTCACTTTATCAAAAGCAGCGGAGAGGTCGGTGTATATGGCGTCTACTTGATGGCCAAGTTCAATCTCACGAATAATGAACGAAGTAAAAGCAGTTAGATTAGTCGTTGTGGATCGCTTTGGTATAAATCCGTGTTGATCTTGCGAAATCATATGCGAGCAGTCCTGAACCAGCTTTTCCAGAACAATTAGTTCGAAGAGTTTAGAAATGGCACTCAACGCAGCAATTCCACGGTAATTAGTGACAGTTCGTTTGCATCCTTTTTTGTGAATAGGGAAAACGAAAGATTCCTTCCAACAGTCAGGAAAAACGCCTGAAGACATTGACAAATTGAAAATTTTGGCTAAAGGCGTCGCAAGAGTATTTAGGCAGCGTTTCAGGATCAGTGAGGGAATGCCATCAGGACCAGCTCCAGTAGATGATTTAAGCTGCTTTCCGGTTGAAACCACTGTGACACTGTCGACGGAAAATGAAGTTCCAAATAGAGACATACGAGGAACGTTACTCGTGGCAGCTGCAATATCCTGTTCATCAAGAATTTCGTTGGAAAAAACACTGCTGAATTGCGTGCGAAATAAATCGGCGATATCTTCGATTGAGTTGGCATCTGAAACGCCATCCGTCATGTTAGAAGGCAATCCCGTTTCTTTCCGTTGCTCGTTAACCTGGCGCCAGAAACTCTTTGGATTTGCTTTGAGACGACCCTGCAGCTGATTCTGATGGGCATTATACAAGCAGTTGTTAAGGAATTTGTAGTTGTTATTGACAAGCTCGTAGTTAGCCTTTGTAAAATCTGTATGATATTTGCTATGTTTCCGCAGGGCAGCCCTTTTCAGTCGTTTCAAGTGTTTGAGTTCGGAATTGGACCAAGCAGGTTTCGCGGGCGTCCGGTTGATTTTTTTCGGCACGAACTGATCGATAGCGTAAAGCAAAACACTACACATAGTTGAGGCAGCGAAGTTTACGTCCCCGTTACCGAGCTTCTCATTCCAGTCCACTCTAGCAAGGAAGACATTCCCTCGAAGTCAGCTTTGTTGAAGTCGTAGTAGAAGTTTTATGTATTGGCTTTATAACGGTTCATTTTTGCACTTTTATAGCTGAATTTAATGCAAAACATGTAGCACATTGATGATTTTTAGGGATCGTTTCCATTTTTTATGGATTTTCACCTGAATTTTTTGAGTCATGAAACGCGTTTTTTATAGAATGACTTTGAATTTTTTATGAATTATTTCTTCAATTCTAAAGGGCTGCCATAAAATAAAACCATGTAAAAAATGAATTGTATAACATCTTGCATATTTTGATATTTTACTTAAATTTACATAACATATCACATAAATTTAAGAAAAATCTAGCGTTCACAAATTGCAAACTAGATAACGCAGAAAATTACACGATATTTTCAGACTGTGTATCTTATTACAAAACGTCTAATTAATGAATTTATCTATCAAATGATTTGTTTTCAATCGACTTATTCAATCTAATGCTTTAACCTGGATAATTCTTAAGTCGAAGCATGGTTTGATCTATACTCATTATAAGCAACCCATCTTCTGCATGGAAATATATTATCTAGCAAATACTCTCGGAGAAGCCGATTTCCTGTTGCTAATTATTTAAAGGCAAAGCACTTGTGTGGCAAGCAAATTGATACACTTTTGCCCCTGGGAAATTTATAATCGAAAAAAACTCCTTCTTTTTGGCTTTCATCGAATAAGCAATTTGAGAGACTAAATGATCCAAACATGTTTAGTCGGTTAAGGCGTAGGTACAAAGCGACACCATATTGGATGCAGCTTTGTATGATTTCCGGTCTGGTCTAGAAATTTTTCGTTAGGGAAAATTGTTCGACTCCCTTGCCCACAATATTTGCCACTTACAAGTGGTATCGAAATATAAATCAATAACTATAAAAGTGCATCTAGACCACTAAGTCAACAGTAGTAAATTAGCTAATCGTGGTAAGCAATAAGCCTCAATTACCCATAAAGAAGAGGATAAAGAATGAGCATTCAGAGATTGAAAATTGGAAATATCATTCTTATCAATATGCCACTCTTGCCATAATATGCAGAGATTGTCATAATATGACTGGTCTGAATAAGATACTAAGAGATTTCTTGTTAAAAACGCATGCTTGCCTTCTTGCAACCTTAGCAAAAATTTAATGCTGTATAATTTTCGAAAATATTTGTTGATCACCAGAATTCTTTTAAATTTCCAACCAGTACAAAAGCAGTACCTTTTGAGCTAGCACTATTCTCACGTTCACTGGATTTAATTCCACTTGATCATATCACTTGAATGAACGCAAATAAGTCATTAATCCAATCCAGTGGAATAATCGCTTGAAATCAAGGTATGTATGAATACACTCGATCCCGCCTAAGTTTACATTGTCTAGATGACCTAATAAGAGAAATCACATTTTCGCAAGCCTCACCATGCTTGAAAACATTTTTTTTTTCTCATAAAACGTCCATTGTATCCCATACAACTATGTGCTGATCACTGTTTACATCCAAAGCAATGTTTTCACGAAAATAAATCAATTACGACAATTGTTTCCGTCATTGTGATAGTCATTTGAATTATTCGTTCTGTTGGCAGCAGTAATCATTGTGGAAAACATTCATCTAGCACAAATTACCCTTCCGTCTAACTACTTACGCTTGAAACGCCACATATACGAACATCAGCAATGAAAATGCCGCTACCGTCACTATGATGGCAAAGTATCGCAATTGAATCGATTTCCATGTTGCTTTTGCATTGTCAGCTCCTTGAGTCTTCATTGCCTCCTTGACGGCAATTGGACTGTCCTTGAAAATGAACGGCAACAGGAGAAAAATGTTGAACAGACCCAAAATCACACAGATCCATCCGGATGCAGAGTACATGTTGATCCGGAACCAGCCGAAAACTCTAAAGCCATCCTCTCCCACGCCGGAGAAGACCGATTGAAATGTGGGTCCTATCATCAGACCAATGCTCTGTGCGAGGGCCATGTACGAGATGGTTTTGGTTCTCTCCGAAACGCGCGTCGCAGATGAAATGTACGCCCGACATATTGTCACTGCGGATGTCCCTACTCCAACCAAACCTCTGGCCAATAGTAGGATGTACCTCCGGTTATCCTGAAACTCCTCAGTAACAGCATACAGCACGTTTCCGGCAGTGAAGACCACAAGCAGTAAGACCAGCGGCATGCGAACCGAAGACAGCTTGTTTGTCCACCATCCGAAGAATGGGCTGAAAATGATCTGCCCCACTGGAGGTATCGCGAATATGTACGCCAGAAACACTTTATTCGTAGATGGATCCAACTGTAACCGAAATCATGTAATCAGATATCTTTCTTCCATCTCACTAACCACACAAATCATTACGGATTTCAGATATGGCCACACACCGGTGGCGACGATTCCGAACGCCAGAAACATCACAAATCCGGTGAAATACAGCACACGAATCGAAATCCACCGTGCGCGGTACTCGGCTTCCGTTTCCAACCCCAGAACGCGTTGCTTTTCCGGTTGCTTCAACGAAATCCACTTAATGATACGTGCCATTTTGCTGATGCCTGACGACCTACCCTAATACCGAGTATAGACAAACAAGCTTATCCCGAAGCGACCTACTAAGAATCAGCACGTCGCCGTCGTCGGTCACTTTGTTACTCGTTCAAGTGCCGTTTCGAAACTGATCGCAAACTCATTGAACGAGGGTGTCTTTATCAAATAATAATAGTGACGTCGCCCGCCAGGGAGGGAAGCTCACACGCGCCGAGAAACTATTAACTTGCCTATCGGCGGATTCCAGTCGAAAACAACACTCACATGTGCCCAGCTGCGACCGGCAAACAGAGAAATTTGGACTGAAACCAAGCTAGGAGTCAATTAGTTGGATCCTGAACATCCCGCAAACTGGTCAGTCGCGAGAAAGCTTCCGCGTGGTTCGAACTTCGGTCGAAGAATAAATCGTCCAAGCCTATAAATTAGAAAACCAATCAAGCGGAGGGAACCATTATTGTAGCATAGTGGAACATTTTCGAACGAGTTGGGGACACAATTTTGTGTCGTGACCGGTTCCCATTAGAGTCTTTGGTAAGACGAATGGTTGGTTTTAAAATTTTCTACCGAAAGGCCGGCGCTCGATGGATCGATGTCTATGTTTTAATTTATTCATAAACTCTATTTCGATGCCGAAATGTGTAAGCATGGAGGGGGGCATGTTAGTTGGCAAGCAATCAGAAAACAGATGTTATGTCCGTCAAGTGACGACAACTTAGCGCGATGATTGCCAAAATTGGGACGAACTTTAAATTGGAGGAAGACGAACTACTGTTCTGGCAACACTCAACGTTTGAGCTTATTCAGCTCAAGTGATTGCATACGATTTTATCAGATTGTTTATCTGGCTACATCAAATATCAATCAAGGTTAGATAAATAACAGTTTTGGAGGGACCAGAGAAAAACAAAACTCAAGGCGGATGACTAAAGAAGAAGGTGTTAAGGTGAGAGATAGGGTGATTTCTGTTCAATATACATCACTGTCCCGCTTGTCTCACCCCCAAGGGGCATCAGATTTGGATTTTTCATTAATTAAAAGTAACTGTTGTACCAAATCTTTTTCAATAATCTTCAAGATCAATATTTCAGGTACACTATGATAGAATTAGAACCCCTAAAAAGCAGCTCGGTTCCTTAAAATATGATGAAATGTTTTTTGCAAAAAGGGGGTGACAAAATCGAGTCATTACTGTAAACACTTTTTTTTCTCTTTTACATCAAGATACATTTGGGGGTCCTCCCTTAGCTCAGTTGGGAAAGGCGTAGCTACAAAGAAACACTATGCTGGTTATGGCTGGGCATTTCGGGCATACTCTGTGTTCTTCACAGAGAATGACATTTATTCTCAAACGGTATGCAGAAAAAACAAAAACTCTTCGAAGAAGTTTGTGCCTAGCGACTAGATGCTGATCTAAGAATTCTTTTTTTATAAGGGAAATTCTCCATGGGTAGAGGGTAGTACCTACCACACAATTATCTGATGCAAAAACTGACTGACATTGACTAAATTAAAACTGTGGAAGGTCGTTAAGATAATAAGCTGAGAGCAAGCCATAAGCTAATCTTAGTTCGACGATCTATAGGTCAAGACAATGAAGCTATTTGGATTGCCAATCAAGCATAAACTGTGATTTGGAAAGCATGCCAAGTCAGTGAAGTGTAACGTCAACGTTAAGTTGAACGTTCTCCGGGACTTAAACAACCGCTTCTCTGAAGCTTCGTACTGTACCTTGACCAAAATTGCTTAGGCAACGATCGTTCCTTGCATACTGTACAGATTGGATCCATGACGTCGAAGCAGTATGTCCTTGCTCAAAATCCTTCTTCTTTTTTAGCATCTCAAGCTTATTGCGTTCACAATTAGCGTATTGCTTGCTCTCAACTTGGTGTTCTAAATGCACTTCCACAGTTATTAATTGAGAGCTTTCGATGCCAGGTACCATTTTTGCATTAAAGGGTGATACGGTCAAAATTTGGTCAAGGGAAAACGCGTGTAAATCGGTGAAATCGTTTATTTAAAAAATCAAATTAAATTTCTTTTTCAAGTTCAATTAGTATAAAATTCAGGAAAAATATTCAGTTAGGCTTCCGCTTTTCCAAATCCGAATTGCCGGGCCTTACGCTTGACCCCTGCCATCAGATTTTGTACAGCCACCTTGTCCACCTTCTTCGCCGCAGAAAGCCAGTTTGCCTTGAACTGCTGCTCGTCCTTAGCAGTTTTTTTGGTCTTCTTTAGGTTCCGCTTGACAATAGCCCAGTATTTCTCAATTGGGCGGAGCTCTGGCGTGTTGGGAGGGTTCTTGTCCTTGGGAACCACCTGCACGTTGTTGGCGGCGTACCACTCCATGGCCTTTTTACCGTAATGGCAAGATGCCAAATCCGGCCAAAACAGTACGGAACAACCGTGTTTCTTCAGGAAAGGCAGCAGACGTTTATTCAAACACTCTTTCACGTAAATTTCTTGGTTGACAGTCCCGGAAGCTATGAAAATGCTGCTTTTCAAGCCACAGGTACAGATGGCTTGCCAAACCAGATATTTCTTTGCGAACTTTGACAGTTTCGTGTGCTTGAAAATATCTGCTACCTTTCCCCTTCCTTTTGCCGTATAAAACTCCTGTCCCGGAAGCTGCTTGTAGTCGGCTTTGACGTAGGTTTCGTCGTCCATTACCACGCAGTCAAACTTCGTCAGCATCGTCGTGTACAGCCTCCGGGATCGCGCTTTGGCCGTCGTATTTTGTTTATCATCGCGATTTGGAGTCACTACCTTCTTGTAAGTCGATAGTCCGGCTCGTTTTTTGGCTCGATGCACGGTTGTAGACGATACACCCAGCTTATTTGCGGCATCTCGGAGAGATAGGTTAGGGTTTCGCTTGAAACTACCGGCAACTCTCTTTGTCGTCTCAGCGGCTTCCGGTTTTCGATTTCCCCCCGATCCAGACTTCCTGGCTGTCGACAAACGTTCCCCAAACACTTTAATTACATTTGTAACGGTTGATTTGGCAACTTTTAGCGATTTTGCCAACTTTGCGTGCGAGTAGCTCGGATTTTCGCGATGCGCGAGCAAAATTTTGATACGCTGCTCTTCTTGCTTGGGCGGCATTTTGACAACTGAAGAGTGAATTCCAAAATCAAAATAGAAGCAACATTCTACACACACACACCTTCAAAATGAGGGGTGTTCAGGTTTTTTAAATGCAAAATTGAAAGAAATACGTCAAGTTGATATTGACCAAATTTTGACCGTATCGCCCTTTAGTATGATTGTGTGGCAAGTACAATCATACCCTATGCCCAGGGAGTCGAGAAATTTTCCTTAGCGAAAAATTCCTAGACCAGACCGGGAATCGAACCCAGCCACCTCCAGCATGCTGTTGCTTTGTAGCTGCGCCTTTACCGACTGAGCTAAAGGAGGACCAAATTCAATGAGGCCTATAGAATTTGTAGCGGAGCCTTTCGGACCTCACCAGAAAGGTGGCGCTTTCCTATTGGTCGAAAGTAGTACCCGAAGACCTGGCTATCAAAGCCACGAGGCCAATACAAGTGAACAGCGCTCTTGGACTAAATGGTTGCAGGACCTGACAGGAATATTTAGAGATACCCACATTGTTGCAACGGACATGGGACTCAATGTGCCCCAAAGTGGACTTGCGTGATTTGAGGTAGCTATAGCTGCCTATGGGGAAGTTGTCCCACTTTTTTTTTGTGTAGAATCACTGCGTCAACTGAGTTGAACTTTTGTGCTATACCTCTGTTTACTATTCGCATCTTATAGGTTGATCACCTTTTGTCAAGAGAACAGCCTAAGACGCGTCTTCTCCCAGTCAGGTAAAGTTGAGTTTATAAAACCCAACACCTTTCCTGGATTCTCAGTCCAAATATTTTTAGGTTGCATATAGCCACTGTAAAGGAACTCAAATTTGCGCTTATATAAAGCATCACAACTGCAGAGCAGATGTTCCGAGGCTTCACGTTCCATATTACAGAAACGACAGATATGATTCTCAACCTGGCCAATGTTTTTCAAATAATATTTACTCGGGCGGTGTCCGGTTACTAGGCCAGTATAGGTACAAAGAACTATGTTTTTGAGATCCAAGACCCTTTGACTGATTGTGGCATTTGGAATTATAAGCCTCTTCGCTTGAACACACTTTGTGGTGACTAACCAGTTGGTCATCACCTTTGTTCTTCCCAAGATTTTAGTTCAATTTTTATGGCACAGTGTGATCTACCGCAGAATGGTTCTGGGCCAATAAACTGTGCATTTGAACCTTGTTTAGCAAGCTCGTTTGGCTTTAATTACCTTCAATACCACAGTGTCCCGGAGCCAAGAATGAACTTAAGAAGTTCTCTTGGCGCACCTTTTGCAGTGATAGAATGCATTCCCAGACAAGTCTGGATGTGCATTTATAATTACTCCACGCTTTGAGTGCCACTTGGCTGTCTGTAAAAATACAAATATTTGCAAATCTTGAGACAAACGTTAACCTATTTCATTATAGCAAAAATCTCCACTTGGAACACCGTTGGATAGTTTCCAGGGCCTTCAAGACCGAAGATTCCTGCTCCCGTTTGTGTTCCAATTTTTGAACCATCTGTAAAGAATTTCATGGAACCCTGACGTCAAAAGCAGTTGGACCTCAGACTTCCCAATCTATACATGACATCTCACATATGCTGTGAGAGATGCCATAGTTTTCCACAGGTTCCAGTCTCCATTCATATGCAGCTAGTATCCAATACCGAATGTACAATCGTCTTCTCTACAAGAATTATTACAAACGAATCCAATCTAACCTTTGGCACAACCCTAAGTTGTACTGGTCTTGAAGACAAAAAGGAATGTTAATGAGCTACCGGTTGAAATTCATCTTGGCCACAGAATTGCCAGCACACCAGTGGACAAATGTGATCTCCTTTTTGAGCATTTCATAAGCGTATTGAATGACACCATGCCAACATTGGAGCAAGTCAGCGAAGCACTCAGAGATACTCCCAGAGACGCGTTCGACTTCAATATTCCTGCAATTACATTGGACCTCGTTGAATCCGCAATCCAGAAGCAGAAACTCTCAAACGTGGGTGGCCCTGACGGAATTCCTTCATGTGTATCAAAGTGTTGCTCTGCAGTGCTTACGATTCCTCTTTTGAAGCTTTTTATTATCTCGTTATGCCAGGGAAAATATCCAACATGTTGGAAATCTTCGTTCATGTTCCCGATTCTCAAGAAAGAAGATAAACAAAATGCCGAAAATTATCGAGGAATAAAATCGCTCAAAAGTCTTCGAGATCATCGGCAACGACTTGTTGTTTGCTAGTTGCAGACACTACATCTCTCCTGAACAACATGGATTTCACCCCAGAGGATCGATCTCAACCAATCTTGCACCTTTCGTTTCCTCGTGTCTCCGGAATATGGAAGCTGGATCTCAGGTCGACGTTATTTACACGGATCTCAAGGCTACTTTTGACCGGGTCGACCATGCTATACTTTTGGCAAAGTCAGACAAACTTGGGGTGTCAAATAACTTAGTTTTTGGTTTAAATCTTACCTAACGGACAGGATACTCTGTGTGAAGATCGGCTCAGCTCAATCAAACTACTTTACTAATATGTCGGGCGTACCTCAAGGCAGCAACTTGGGACTACTGCTGTTCTCAATTTTCATCAACGAGGTTGGAGTTATACTTACACCCAACTGCAGATCGTTCTATGCAGACGATGTCAAAATGTATGTGGTTGTGCGATGCTTCGCTGATTGCTTACGACTACAGCACTTGATCAATAGCTTTGGAGAGTGGTGTTCTAGGAATTTCCTCACTCTGAGTGTAAACAAATACTTCAATATCACATTCCATCGAAAATTGAACCCAATTGCATTTGATTACATAATAAACAACCAGCCGCTGCTAAAAGTTGATACTGTTCGTGACCTTCGAATCACGCTTGACTCCGGTTTGACATTTAGACAACACTACACGGATATGATTACTAAAGCCAACAGACAGCTTTGATAAGATCTCCGACGAGTTTCGTAATCCCACCTGTCTGAAAACATTGTACTGCTCTCTCATGCATTCTATCCTGGAATTTGAAGACTTGGTGTGGTGCCCGTATCAAAGAATCTGGATTGCGAGGAATGAAGCTGTTCAAAGAAAATTTGTTCGTTATGCTCTCCGTCATCTGCCGTGGAATGATCCTGTCAACCTGTCCTGCCCTGATCCTGTCCAGCGTACCAGGATCATTGCTCACTCTTATGTATTGAAACATTGGAGCATAGGCAAGCAGTCTTCGCAGCAAAAGTGCTGCTAGGTGAAACCGACTCTCCAGGAATTCTGGTCGAACTCTTTATCTACAATCCTGGACGAGTTCTGCGAAAAAGAAATTTTCTGCAGCTCGGAACCGCTGCTGCAAACTACGGCCGGGCTTCAAATGGTGAGTTGACAACTTCGAAGGAGGGTGCAACCGACCTCCGGTCCTCACAAGTTCCTACCTCACGCCTCCACGAGTCATATGATCACAAAAGACTGCCAGCTGAAACATGGAGACGCTGGTTGGCGTAGCCTGGGCAATGTTGTCAATCTGACAATAGCGAAGTGAGGGGGTGCGATTGAAGATCGTGTACCTTTAAATCATATTGTATATTTTCCATTCTCATTTTAATAATAATTTCAGCACGCTTTAGAATCATCTTTGCATTCCAAAACCATGTAAGACCCTGGAGCAACATGACAAGCATAAAAGGCTCAATTTATTTTTCATGAAATTATAAAAGACGAAAAAAAAATATTTTCACAAAATTCATAAAAGACTGGCATGTGCTTCTAAGCAGTAAAGGATTATATTTAAATATTTTGTTTGGTGGTATTATTATTAAATAAGCCATTTATTTCAGATATCATCAAACTGGACTCTTCGATTACTCCAATTGCTATCTTTGAAATGTTACTAGAACAGTATGAAGAAAAAATATTACAACATGTCTTTTATTGAAATTTCATCTTTGATTTTTGGAATGATCTATACTGTTTTAGCATTTCCAGGACTAGGAGGATATTGATAAATATCTAATTTTTATTTATTTTCCAGTAACAATCCATTAGATGTCAAGAGGTGGCAATGGAGTCGGTGATAGGCTTTTGCAATTATTATTGAATGTATTTTTCATTACCGTCTTGCAAATGAACATTATACCAAATTCGAGCGGATATGATTCATACAGCGTTGTATTCATTTAGCTTGTGTCTGATTTTACAGTTCAATCCTTGTCATTACTTTATCATTACTCACAATGTTATTATATTTGATAATTGTGGTTTTATTGATTTTACTTCATAGATGAGGTTATAAAATCAGCATCAAGCAGCAAATAGTAACCAGTAAATATGAGTAAAATAAAATTATTAAATTTCAATAGATGTAACAAACTTTTTCAGGATACCTCAAACCGAGATTTTAGTGAATTGCTGCTATTACTTTACTATCACTACACTTACTATCACTGAATTGATAGTGAATTGCTGCTATCACTTTACTATAACTACACTTACGATCACTTTAAATTTCAATTTACGAGGATTTAATAATGCAACAAGAGGTAGGTTGGGTTTTCGGTAAGTGAACGGTTGGAAGCGCATTGACTTACTGTAGCTGCTCTTTACATAGCCAAGTAATTTAATTTGTATAGTGTAAAATTCCATGTAAATTATTCAAGTTGAAATTTGTATATATAGCAATTGGGTCTTTCATGATGTCTTTCAATATGAGAAGAGTGAGACCTTGTAAAAACCAGCACAGTATATGCAGTTAAGCTCTTGATCCATTCATATTGGATCAGTCTATAAAAAGCAAATTAGTCCTATACGAATAACATGCAGCGGAAGATGCGTTGGAAAGTAGTATCCCTTGATTTTATCATGCAACATAGAGACTGATATGCTTTTATGGTAAGTTATTTGAAATGTAATTTTTTGGTAAGATCCTTCCTCATTTTATTGCCCACAACTATATTATTAGGAACAGTAGAAATTTGCAATATCCCAGTACATTTACTAGTGCAAATAAAAACAAATAAAATGTGTTAATTGAATCTAAAGTTCAATATAGCCGTGGAATTTTCTTTTTGTCTTAACATTTTTTTATTTTTTTTTATTTTATAAGTCATTTATGCTAAAAATTTCCACTGTTCCTTTAACAACTATATAACGGGGATTGCCCTAGGGGGGTAGCCTAAGGCAGTCGAAGGATTTGTTGACTGGACAAGGGGTTTCGTGGAGTCGCCAGTCCCTTGTCATGCGAAGACACGCGGCCTTCTGGCCGTAGTCTTCCGAAGGTCGTCACTGAGATCGGCTGACCCTGCTACAGAAGCCATCACGTAGGCTATTCTCTCAAAGAACAACCTGCGGAGAATAGTCCTGCAGCCATTAATCCTTGCACTGATGGTGGGTTCTTATCACACATCATCATCATGAGTTTAAAAAAAAATACTTTGCTGGCTATTTTTATTCCACTGTACTTTTATAACAATTATCACGTGTGATAAAGAGAATACACTCATTTACAAACAAAACACCAACATCTGCAAAACAAGCGCAATTTGATATTTGTGTATGTTATTGTGACCGGACAATCGATGGATCGCCAACATCCAAAGCCATCATCTTTGGCTTTTTACGACTCTCACCAACTCCAGCCATGATCGTGAATTGGGAATCGTAAAGCATACTGATAGAATGAATTCAGGCGTTTTAATTTTTACAGATTGCAGCTCTGCATAGATTTCGAACCCTTTAACAACAAGTGGGATGAAACAATTTTCATAGATGGAATTTCATGGAACACAATCTCTTTTTCTGTCCCAAAATATCAGGCGAGGGGAAGATAGCGAAATCCTTCCTTGCCTGTGGCCAAGAGATCAACCATTTTTCGGTCAAATCCGAGAAGTAGCTGATCGAAAAAGTGAAGAAGCTGAAGAATTCAGTTTTGGGATGGGGGGGGGGGGAAAATGTTTTTTTTTAATAGTATTTGTTTGTTTTTTAAATTTTGAAAGTATTTTAATTTTATTTTTAATTATGAGGTGATTTTTTTTTTTTTTTTTTTTTTTGGGGAGATTGGATAAATAAAAATACACACTCAATCTGTTCGGTAAAATTTCAAACAGCTGAAAAGTTCGATAAACTTAAAAACAATTCTTCAAAATTGGGGAAAACATAAATTCTTTCGAAATGTACATTGAATGCTTTATTCCAACATTATCTATTGATAGAAAAATATAACATTTTTATAATATTCCTTACATTTCATGTGCTGATGATTCAAAGTTTACTGACTTTTTCAGCTGTTTGAAAACTCAGTACAAATTTACCGACCTCAGTATAAAAACTAAGTGTGTACCAAACAGGATATACATTGAAAATTAAAATTCATGCAAGCTTCACGGACAGGAATTCCCACTCACCCTGTATTGTTTAAATCGGCTTTTTGTTTGGCTTGTTGTTTTTTTTTTTTTTGCGGTTGCTGGGGCTTGTTTTTGAAGAGGGGAATTTTTTTGTGTGTGGTGCATCATTTAAAATTAGGGGAGGGTTGCGTGGGAGGTTTTTTTTTAAAAATAAAAATAAATCCATTTCTTTTGCATCTTCTCTTTTTTTATATTTTTTATTTTATATTTTTTTTTGGGACTTTGTTTTTTTTTTTTGTGTTTAAAGTGTGCTTCTTGGGGCTCTTTTCTTCCTCCATTCAACTCTTTTTTTTTGATTTTTATTTGGTTTGTCGCCTCGAAATTGGCTACGTCTCCTGGGGTACCCAAAACATGTCCGGATGTGTTCAATGTAGTCTTGTTCATTTCCAGAATTGGATTTGTTTTATGATTCTCCTGTTGTTCTTAAGTGTCACATTTAGGTTCAATTCAAAAAAATCAGCTACTTTTCGTGAGGTACCCGAAACCAGCCTGGATGTGGTTAATGTTGTCCTGTAAAATAAATATGCCAACTTCTGATCTACTTATGTGATTTAAAGTATCGCATGACGGGTTAAACAGGCCAACTTTCCATCGATCCATATTGACCGGGATGCCTTCCTGAGATATTTCCGGAACCGATTGAGTGGTACCAAAAACCAAAGAGTCGAATCGAAACATTTTTTGATTTTTGGCATTTGTTTCACGCAAATCTCTCTCTCTCTCTCTCTCTCTCTCTCTCTCTCTCTCTCTCTCGCTGAGAAAAAAAAATCACAACATCTCTATTAACACTTCTTTGTCATTACTGGAATAACTACCAACTTAATTATTTTAATGTAGGGTATGTGTCCCTTGACTCAGCCTAATATGCAACGATCGATTACATTTTTTAATATAACTCATGAAGTATTTTAGCTGTAAGAGATAGGTAGCTTGTCATACACTTGCTTAGATACGTTTAACAAAACATTTGGAACTATGTTTCACGAAAAGCTATACAACTCATTTTATAAAGTTAGAAACTTTCGAGGGATATGAATGTGATGTCGGTCTATAAGCATCAAATTGGGTTAACTCATGGATGCTACTTCGTCAAATTCAATCGATTTTTTATTAAATGCAGTCTTCGTACGGTTTTCTTTTCCTTATTTAACGATTTAAGGCACTTTTCGCAACATAATATTTCACGAGACAAATTAAGCTAAAACTGCTTTGAAACACTTAAGAGATTGTCACATATGATTTATTGGCCGTTCGATCATGCAAACACAATAATTCAGACTGCACAGGGTCAGATGAGCCATTTGGAAAATATAAAACCGAAACTCATACATTTCCATTGAAAATTTTACCAATAACAACATTTTTACTAAGGTAGGCCATAGTTGGGTACAAAGAAAAAAAATTTGTCCTTAACATTGGGTCTACGGTTTTCTTGTTAAATAATTGTTATTTCATTTGTGAAAACAGTTAGTTTATAATGTGTGACTAATTACTGAAGATCTAAGATGCATTACTTGGTTTATCGGTTCAATTTTGCCAAATTTTGATCACTCGAAGATCATAGAGAAAATCAGTTCAGCTTAACCAGTGAAATCATGTTGTCTTAAAATTTAAGAAAATCGGAAATAACACGGAAGTGTACAACAGTAAATTGATTAATAATGTTTGAATTGCTTTGAATTAAATCGGTCATCTTGATGGCAACATAATTTTGTTGATTATAGCTGAATTAATGACATGTTTGGTACATAGGCCGAATGAAGGAGCTAGGCTAACATCATATCCCTTAACCCTACTTCAGAACTTACAAAACCATTTCTACACTAATATCACTATGACATCGATTCGTTCTTTTCCATGTTTAGACAAATTTAGGCGAACCTTACGGCATTTAAACCCCCCCTTTCATCACAAATGGCATCGGATTCAAAATGTATTTTTTTAAGCCGTTTCGCCGAGGGTACACGCTTAGGACACTTTCCACTTTGTTTGCTTTTCCGTCCCTCTTTTTTCTCACGGACATCTAATTCAATTTTTGAGAACATCCTCTTTTTTCCTAGCCCCATCCCTTTCCTTGCCATTTGTCATTTTAGGAAGTGCCTGAAATAGGAATTGTGCAACAAGGGACAGATCACACCATTGGAGGATTCATTCGGGTTTTCACTATTCAATTCCAAAATGACCGTAAATTTGCCAGTACCACCACGTAATCATTCAAGTATTTTACCGAAACCTATTCCCACTGTCTTTACAAAAACAACCTTGCACCACTATCTATGACGTCGCCATTAGTTGCCAATGATGATGACAAGTTATTTTCCCATCACAGCTCGTTTGTCGGGGTGGAAATGCAAACAAATTAACTTTAAATCAACCTTCATCGATAGATTGCCTAGGGTAGTACATTCAGTTGGGAAGGAAGCAATCGAAAAGATCGTAAATATTCAATTTTAATAAACAAAATATACTTAGATCCGAATAAAACTGGACAATTGACGTTGCTCTTTTATTGATTATTGTGGTTGTTTCTACATAACAAATAATCAATCCACATATTGATTGATACTGCTTCCGTGTATTGAATTTTCCATTTTTTTCTCTGACATTTTAGCTAAAATTTAGCTATAGGAGCTTTCAATTTCGACTAGGAAAACTTCCCCAAATAAAAGAGATGAACATCCCTAGCGGAACTCTTCCATCTATCGACAAGACGATTATTTATGTAAATAGACAATCGCAAATCATAATCGCCAGGCAAAGTAAAAACTGCTATCAATGCCTCACATCGAGCGATATCACCAAGCGGGCAGGCTTCCCATTCAGAAAACAGCGAGCCACGAGCTTACATGTGCATGTGAGTGGTTTCTCTGACTGTGGAACGTTACTACATTTGCTAAGGATTCATCGGAGCAAATGGGTGGGCTCTGTTCACTGATTCCGGTCTTGCGTATCGATTAGATAAAATTTATTACATATTGGAAGGCAAACGCGGAAGTGCAATTCGTTAATAGTTGACCCACCATGCGTTAGAAACGTGCTGGCTACGTTAATATGTCGAGTACTTTAAGTTACGTTTGAAAAGTCATGTACGGTAGGGTACGACTTAATCATGGGATGATTGTTTCTTTGTCGGTTAAGTGGGCCAATCTTCATTCATTGATTCTTATCATTTGCTGAACAAAAATATTGCCTGTAATGTATGAAAATTGTTAATAGGTCATTTTTAAGCCCTTCCTTGAATAGTTTATGATTGATACAATATCAATTAATCAACATTTGTTAATCACTGTAGTTCTGAAGATAAGTAAAATATTTCTACCCGAACGTGATGTTTTTCTTTTAAAGAAATAAAATTAGGTTCACTTTCAACCTATTGATTTCGCTGCCAGAATTCAATTTCAAATTCATATATCCCTTTTTCAACTAAGATTATCATCGGTTTTGCACTCTACAGCAAACTTTGGTTTCTTAAAAATCGACAACTCTGGCAGCACCAATGACTCTGCGAGGTAACTTTTTCTTTTTCGTTCTGTAAAACTAGCAATCTCTTACATTGGCTCTTTTGGGGTTTAAAAGTGAGAGTACCGTCACAGTAGCTATAGCACAAACATGGTTTAAGTAGTTTTACTTACGTTTGAATTGCCGTGTATATCAGCATCAACAGAGCAAATGCTGTCAGCATGAGATTGATGGGAAGGTATTCCAATTTCATGGACTTCCAAGCAGCTTTGGTAGCCTTCGCACCACGACCCTTGACCGCTTCCTTCAGTGCAATTTGATGATCTTTGAAAATGAAGGGCATCATCAGAACCAGATTGATACATCCAAGCACAGCGCAGAACCATCCTATAGCGGTGTACATATTCACTCTGAACATTCCGATGAAATGAAATCCTTCCTCACCCAACAAGGAAAAGATCGGCTGAAGAGCAGATCCCGCCAACAAGCCGCTCGTTTGAGCCAACGAAAGAAACGACATGGCTTTGGTTCGCTCGGCTACCGTCGTAGCAGATGACATATACGCTCGGTAGATCGTACAGGATACAGTTGACATTCCAATCAGGGCTCTCGAGAGAAGTAAGACATACTTCTTATATGCCTGAAACTCTTCAACGACAGCATATACTACATGGCCAACAATGAATGTCACTAGGAAGAACATCATCGGCGCTCGTATAGAAGCCAATCTATTATTCCACCATCCAAACAGTGGACTACATACTAACTGTAGCACCGAAGGAATTGCAAACACATAGGTCAGGAACACTTTCTCTGCATCGGGGTCCAACTGTAATCAAGAACAACTCATAAGCACGTGCTCAACATTCAGCAAAACAAAAAATTGTCTCACGTTTCTCAGATACGGCCACAGAGAGGTCGCAACGATCCCGAATGCCAGATATATAAGAAATCCCATATAGTAAATAACACGAATGGAGATCCATCGCTCTCGATATTCACTAGCCGACTCCAGGCCCAACAAACGATCACTATCCGATTGTTTCAAACCGAACAATTTGCCAAACAAACCCATCTCACCACTTGATGGAAGGCACGACACTTCTAATCTACTTTCATTCCACGCAAAAAAAAACCACTCGAGCCGTAATCCACGAGTGCCACCCTACGAATGAAACATCAATTTAAAATTTGCAATCTGCCTCCGAATTTGCTCACGAGCAAGCCGTTATTGATAAGGCTGCTATCAGCTGAGAATGAAAGTTAGCCTTGATCGAATAGACGCAACTTGAGGCCTCGTCCTATCGACCGACGATTTGAAGAAACAAATCATTACGTGTTATTGTCACCAAAGCCCGATGACGCCCGATGTTGACTGATTTTGTTGGCCGAAATCGTTTGTGTGCGCAAACGAATTTTCAATTTGCCAAATAATCATAAATAAAGTAGCTAGGTGCACCGACCTTTCGTTGTGAGTAAGTTCCTGCCTATAGTTGCGAAGCAGCGAATTGTAGTAAATTTTGAGTGAACTTTGCGTTTGGTCAACAAATAACTTCGAATTGTTATGAAGTTCTTGTTATTCAATCAGCACAGGAGGCACTTAATATTCATAGCCAAGAAGGAAGAAGAGGAACGATCATACCTTTACCTTCTGATTCAACTGTTTAAACACTTTAAGTTCCCATGTGTTTTGCTCATGCGCAAGGGCTTACTTAAATCGGTAGAAAATATTAGACACAACGTTAAGCATTATCACATTGCAAGCACATATTTTGGTCTATAAGCTACAAGATCTTAAAAATAAAATAAAGGGTGTCCACGATGAAATTGCCACACACAAAATTGATTCGCAAAATTCGAGTTTTCATCCGATTGCCATCAAATTTTCAGGGATTGAGAAATAACTATTAAAATTCATTTTACCATTTTACTCGTATTTTATTTACAGTCCATACGCAAATGCCCGCACCTTGGCCTTAACCCCGGCCATAAGATTCTGCACAACCTGTGAATCAACCGTTTTTTGCATGTAAACCCATACTTTCTTCAGTTCCTCGACTGTCTTCACTACCTTAGGTTGTTTAAGAAGGTGCTGCTTCATAATCGCCCAGTACTTCTCGATGGGGCGGAGCTCCGGAGTGTTGGGAGGGTTGAACATTTTCGGCACGAAATTGACCTTATTGTCCGCATACCACCTCAGCACGTCCTTGGAGTAGTGGCATGAGGCCAAATCCGGCCAGAAGATTGTTGGGACGTTGTGGGCCTTCAGGAGAGGAAGCAGCCGCTTCTGGAGGCACTCTTTTATGTACACCTGTCCGTTCATCGTGTCCTGGGTCACGAAAGGTGCACTCCGCTTCCCGCACGTGCAGATGGCTTGCCAAACCAGGAATTTCTTCGCAAATTTGGACATCTTCTGAGTGCGGACATGCTCCGGAACGCTGAACTTATCCTTGGCCATGAAAAACAGGTTGCCGGGGATCTGTTTGAAGTCGGCCTTCACATATGTTTCATCGTCCATGATGCAGCGTTCAACTTTCGTCAGCATGTTAAGGCACAACTTCCTGGCACGGGTTTTGGCGGACTTGTTCTGCTTCTCGTCGCGATTAGGGGCCTTCTGTACCTTGAACGTTCGAAACCCAGCCTTAGTTTTGGCCTTCTGGACAAAACTTCGGCTTAGGTGCAGCTTCTTAGCCACATCCCGAACGGAGGCGTTCGGATTTCGGTTGAAGGCCCCAACTACGCGGTTGTGATTTTTGGTGTTGTACGGAATACTTTTTCCTTCACTTCTGGGCTTCCGATCGGTGGTCAACCGTTCCTCGAACCGCTTAATCACTCGCGACACCGTGGAATTCGCGATTCCCAACGTTTTAGCGATGGAACGATGCGAGAGATCCTTGTTCTCGTGATGAATGCGCAAGATTTTATCACGCACGAGCTGTTCTTTCGACTACATTTCCGCGAGTTTTGATCACAGGACTTGCAGGATGTGAATAATGCACTATGAACTAAATCCACCCAAATTCTCATTAAATTCTACCCAACGGTTAAAAAGTTAGAGCAATTTCATAGTGTGGCAATTTCATCGTGGACACCCTTTACTTAAATCGGTAGAAAATATTAGACACAACGTTAAGCATTATCACATTGCAAGCACATGTTTTGGTTTTTAAGCTACAAATTTTTTAAAAAAAATAAGGTTTGTTTTTTTTGTGTAAACTTTGTTAAATAAATTTTTTTTTTTTTTTGTTTTTATTGTATATTTTTTTGGTTTTTTAAAAAAAAAAATTTTAAAAATTTTTTTTTTTTGTTCTTTTTTTTTTTTAAAAAAAAAAAAAAAAAATTTTATCATTTTACGCAACATTTGGTGATTTTAAAATATCGAACGTCTTTGAATCAAGTCTGTTGAGAATCTCTAAATATAAATAAATTTGTCTATATTCTCATGATCTTATTATCCTATCTTGGAGATTCGGTCAGCAGACCTAGACAAAAAAGGCGGGAATAACCGAATCAGGGAAACACAAGGATAAACACATACTAACCTGTACAATTTGAAAACGTATCTGTTTTGAGTAAACTTTAATTTTCTCAGAAGGTATATTATGTTGATGTTAAATTAATATTATATTCTTATACTAAACTCTACAGTAAAGACATCATAAAAGAATTCTTTTTTTACTTTCTTGCGAATTGGATATGACTGGTTATCACAATTTTTTCCCGAATGTAAGTAATTTTTATCATTTTCAAAGGCAATTCCCGTAATAGGTATAAAACGGTTTGAGACAGGTTTTTTTTTTTTAACTTATTCCATTTGAATTCAATTATGATGTGATGTGATAAGATGCAAGCACCAGTGCTGGACTTGTCAGGACGTACGGTTCCTCCCAATATAAATTTCGATCTATAAGCCGTATGGATGAAAACAAAAATCAGCTTTACTTTAGCTGACTGGAGTAGTCGAGCAGGCAGATTAAGCATGTACGTTGATCGGTATGATTAAAAGTGACAGCTGAGTTTTTACTTTTCGAATATAAATGTTTACTTGATTTCGTATGAATAAAGGGTGGCCCACATCAAATTGCATCACGGAAAAACGCTGTAGAAAATTACCCATTGGGTATTTTCTCTTGAAAATTTGGGTAGAAGTAGCTTAGAGTGTTTTTTTTTTTTTGTAGTTTTATTGTTGCCAGTTTTTTTAAAACTGGAAAAAATGGCATTACCAGAATAGCAACGTCGCGAATTGATTTTACGCAAGCACCTGGAAAATCCTCAACTCTCTCATCCGGAAAACAACTCGGAATCGTGCAATCAACGGTGAGTCGTGTGATTAAACGTTACTACGAAATTCTGAGCATCGAACGGAAGGAGAAATGCGGTCAGAATGGATGTTCTATTAGTGATCAGGATCACAAACGTGTCGTGAAAGCGTTCAAGCGGAATCCGTTCAAAGAGCCAAGGACCGGAAGGAACTGCATGCGTAAAAATTGCAGAAGGCTTCAAATCATGACGAACGGAAAAATACGGTGGGAAAGTCACAGGCCCGGAAACTGTACACCCAGATGCTGACGAAGCCTCATTGTCTCATCATGGATGATGAGACTTACGTCAAGCCGGACTTCTGGCAGCTTCCGGGGCTACTGTTCTTACCGTCCAGCACAAGTTTGATGTTCCGGAGGAAGTAAGGAAGCAGGAACTTTCAAAGTTTTCCAAGAAGTTCATGATTTGGCAAACAATCTGCTCATGTGGCAAACGGAGTGCGCCGTTTGTGATAACCGGGACAGTAAACGTAGAGATCTACCTCAAGGAGTGCCTACAAAAGCGTCTGCTTCCTCTGTTGAAGCAACACGAGGACCCTACGATCTTCCGGTCGGATCTAGCTTCGTGCCACTATCCAAATGTTGTCTTGAAGTGGTACGACGAGCCAACGGGATCTCTTTCGTACCAAAGTACATGTATTATTGTAGCTCAAGTGGGCATCGTGAAACATCACTGTCAGCGCACCGTATCTTAGCACCATTGTAATGATGCGCTGCGCACGGCACTATTGATCCGTACTTCGTGTCCCCTATAAAAGGGACACATCGCCCCATATAGTTAAGTGGTGTTTTAGTGGTGTTTCGTCGTCTTTAAAAAGGTACCCACCGAGCTGGCACGCTGCCTCTCGGTGGTAATAAATTAACATCGACAAAGTAGTCCGTTGTTTTCGTTTGTCATCGTCGTGCCTCTCAAAATAAATCACAACGTAGTGCCTGGTCAAACCCTGGACGAAACCGAGATCTATCAGAAAGAGCGTCTGCAGAAGCGATTGCTACCCTTCATCAAAAGTCACAAACCTCTGTTCTGGCCCGATTTGGCATCATGCCACTATGCTAAAACTGTGATGGAGTGGTACCAAGCAAATCAAGTGAACATTGTACCAAACACCTCAAACCCGCCAAATTGTCCAGAGCTACGACCAATCGAGAGATATTGGGCTCTGATGAAGCGGAAGCTTTCTGGAAAGAAGCAAGAAATCAAAGACAACAAACACTTCCAGCAAATTTGGGCAAAGACGGCTTCTACGATTTCTGAAGAGTCTGTACAAACCCTAATGGACGGAGTTAAGCGCAAAGTTCGAAAATTTCATGCAAATACCGAATAACTATGTTTTGTCTTCACGAATTGTTAAAGCACATCCCATGAATCTGAAATAAACAACTACGACGGAAATATAATGCGAAATTTATGTTTTATTCATGTTTTGAGGTGTCCGGATTATTGCGGATACAGACCTTAATACCGAATTGAGGTAAGATGATACCAAAACAGTACTCTCAGGTATTCCCAGGTATCCCATGTAACAGGTTTAGTTATTCGAGAGATATTTTGCTTGTAATTCTTAGGTATTTTGTTTAGGTATTTTACCTCTTAATCTGAGCTCTTTAATACCAAGGCCAGTAATCAAGACCCAAATTAGGCATTCATATGTTGTTGTCTCCTGCTCGGGATTGTCATGCTAGTACAGGTACTCGCTACATGGTGTCGCACACACGTGATTCGAAATGGCAGTTGTAGTGCTCAAGTGAACATTCCATATTGTAGTGGTCTTATTGTTTTGTCCCGAACTTTAACGGGTGGCCACCAAATAGCGGGAATGCAAAGAATGGCTCGGGGAAAAACAATAGAAGAAGCAAAGTTCAATCTGATTCATTTTATATAAAGGGTTATCCTTAAACTTTAAACCTTAGCATATGGACCGTGGTCCGCTGTGTGGTGGAGCTTAGTCCTCATGGTAGCACATGACCGCTGGACGGCTTCCAATTTTTTCCGGATTCTGCTTCTGATCTTGTTGATGAGTTGCATCGTGTACTTGGCTTTTCAATTATCCTTGGAGCTCAAAAGATCAAAAAAATCATCGATAGGACGGCACTGCGGGAGATTTGTCTGATTCCGGTCTCTTGGCACAAATGGTATATTTTGGCTCTCCAGGAAAGTTAGAGTCAAAACACGTAGTCTCCACCGAAGTGATGTTTCTGAAGAAAAGGGATGAGAATTTTTTGCAAACACTCTGTTTGACAGACTTTCTGGTTGATGGCCAAGCCACCGGGTTTGAACCATGGCTCAAAAATCCCCTAATCGGAAATTGCATTGTATGGCATCACTTTTTTTTTCGAACTTGTGCTTGAATTGTTTGTACTTAACCTTCGGAGGAGTTGTTTGTCCTTAATGTAGAAACAGTCGTTTCCGGGCATCTGGAAATTGGACAGGGGAAAGAAGCGTTCGTCGTCCAGAACGAAAGACTTTCCACCGTATGGCCGGATCATCCAGCGACACTGGGATTTCACAGTTTTGATTTGGTCGTCCGTGTACTCTGGGAACCTGGTTTTCTTTCGACCTACTATTCCCTCCTTTTTCAGAGTCTTACCGATGTACGACTTCGAACAATTGAATTTGCTGGCCGCTTTCCGCTGGCTCCCCGAATCTTTGCTGTTAAATAAAGTACGCAGCGATCGGAGCGTCTCTTATTCATAGTCATCGTTGGAGGGCCATTACCTCTCTTCCAGATTACTGCCATGATTGTCTAAGTTCGATATAAGATGGTTTTCTAAACATTTTCAATGATCCACCATGTACTTTTTCCCACGACCTATGTTCGCTTGAAAGAATTGTACAATGCGCGCCCACAGTACTTCCTGTTTTCGACGGCATACTGTAAACATTCTGAAGTGAAAGTGTGTGTGTGTGTGTGTGTGTGTGTGTGTGTGTGTGTGTGTGTGTGTGTGTGTGTGTGTGTGTGTGTGTGTGTGTGTGTGTGTGTGTGTGTGTGTGTGTGTGTGTGACAATTTTGTGAATATTGTAAGCATTAATTCACATAAGGTTATATTTATCTGACAGCGTTATTTTTCTGAGTAATGAAGTCATTCCCGTTATATGAGGCATTCAGGAGCAAACAAACTTTCAAAAAAACAAAACAAACATTCAAACAAACGGTCATAAAGTTTTATTGAGTTATGTCATCAACTTTGAAGCGTTTTGTTTTTTGTTTGGCTTAGTTCCAATGAACGAAATCATTTGAATAATATCGAAAAGTTATTCTCATTCCAAAGTAATGGCTTTCTATTAAATGCTCAGAGATTTTTAAGTTGAAATAATGAAAATGAAGGCGTATTGCCTTGGCCGTAATTTTGCATTCCATACTTTCTGTAGAAATTGTTGTGGAATGAAAATTTTCACATAAAATTAAGATTCTGAGAACTCATATTAATTCAAAAATATTCTTGAAAATTCTCTACTACACAGAAAAAAATAATGAATTTGAACAGACGCGTAAAGCTTCCCTCCGTTGAATTCCAAGCCAAAGGATGCGTACACAACGAAATTGTTTGCAATCTTTCATGCGCCATACAACAATGTTTGCATTCTTTCATACAACAGGCTAGATTCAGGCGTTATCTGACTTAACTTTACATGAAATATCCCATTGTTTTCTGCCAAATCTTGCATTTCCTTTAAGTGCATTAGATAGCGCAGAAAACTCGATGCTTCTTTTTATCTGTGTAAGCCAAATAAGGTACTGATCAATGTTACCCTATATCGATGGTGACATTTTTTTCTATTTTAGGTTAAATAAAAAAAAGTTCTATCATGAAAGCAGGAAATATTAAATGATGGTGTTTCACATATTCCAAATATTCGAATATTTGTTCAAGACTTAAGCTTCTAAGGAGTGTATCGAATATAAGCTATCCACATACATTTGCGTTGTATGCATGTATTTGTGATGGTTTTTTATGCTCGACACTGCTGGTGTGCGTTTGTCTGTCTTTTTTTTTTTTTTTTTTGGCGTTTTCAAAATGTCGCGTATTGAAAAGGAAGTGAAAATTAAGGTTCTGGACACATGGCTAAGTGAGAAGGGTATTACTATGCGAAAATTGGCGAAGCGGTTTGGAATTCATCATGCGAGTGTTAAAACCATCATTAATAAGTTTGGGGAACACTATTCTTTGGATGAGCTACCAGGAAGAGGCAGAAAACCCGGTTCTTCCAACCCGACACTGGAGCAGAAAGTGGTATCTCTAATCATGAAGAACAAATCAATGTCAATACGTGATTTGGCCAAAAAAGCAGGAACGAGTGTCGGAATGATCCAGTGTATCAAGAGGCGAAACCACCTGAAGAAGCAGAAACTCTCGAAACAAAGTGCAGAACAGAAGAAGCGAGCAGCAACAAGGGCCCGGAAATTGTATTCGCGTCTTTTGCAGCGTCCGGATGGACGATGAGACCTATGTAAAGGAGGACTCAAAAACCCTTCCAGGTCCACAATACTTTACTGCCGTCGTTGGGGAGGATGTGAGCGATGCGGACAGGTCGATTCAAGTGGAGAAATTCGGTCGAAAGGTACTGGTATGGCAAGCAAAATGTTCCTGTGGTTTGAAGTCAACCATTTTTTACACTACCGGAACTATAAATGCGGAAATCTATCGATCTGAGTGTCTCCAGAAGAGATTGTTGCCTTTATATAAGAAGCATAGTACACCTCCACTGTTTTGGCCGGATTTAGCGTCGGCTCACTATGCCAAAACCACTCTCAATCGGCTTGCGGAAAAGGGTATAGATTTCGTTGAGAAAAATATCAATCCACCAAATTGCCCTCAGCTTCGACCCATCGAACGTTACTGGGCAATCGTGAAGAGGGTCTTCAAGAAGACTGGTAAGGCAGCTGGGAACATGCAGGAGTTCAAAAAAATTTGGGCACAAGCGTCCAAAAAATGCGATGCAACACTTGTCCGGAACTTGATGAAGAGCATTCGATCCAAAGTTCGAAAATTCGTGAAGGAATAACTTAATTTAGGTTTATTATGTTAAGTTTAAGAATAAAGGAAATTTTTTGTAGAATAAAATAGTTTTAAAAATTTGAAAATTTGGGGTTTTTAGTATAACGACGATTTAAAACTGTTCAGAGATGGAGTTTAAGTTTTTCAGTGCCTGATAACACCGATTTTTATCATACGTATTATTTCAGTATCATGTGTGGTCATTTGAGTATCCTACAAATCACAAAACCACTCGTTCTCCATTATACTCTGAAAATCTGGCTCAAATTTGAACCAAATGCCCCTTTTTAAAGAGGGTTGACGCTTGTTTGGAAAAAATCATCAAAATGTATGGGAAAAGACCACGGTTTTAGTTTTTTACCTCTAGGTTGCGTTGTAAGCCAATGATTATCATTGGAACTTCTATACTCAACAACTTTCTCCAAGATCGCAAGATGATCTGAGTAAGTTTAAAAAGTTATTAGCAGTTTATTGAAGTAACAAAGCTAATAACTGTTTTGACCATAATGAGTTCATTTGGTGGAGTGAATCTCAGACTTGAAAGTACTTTTACACTTACAACGCCACCAAATTGGAAAAATATGAACAAAACGGCAAATGAGGAAGAGCATGAGCATGATTGACCACCATAGGTTGCTGCTCCGATATTGCCAGAATAGCTGTAATTTCACAAAGAATCAACAGATGATGCTTCGAACTAACATATATCCTAAATGTGTAAAAACTGGCGATTCAAAACTGAGGCAATACCGTCGCCAGCCCCGTCCGAATGCAGGTCAAATAAGGAAACGGGAGAAATGTGTTGACATAATACTCACATTATTGGAAGCCGGAAATCATGTGTACTTCCACGAGAAATCACTGGGATGCTGGATAAAAAGGATGGTTTTTTTTTGGGAATGATACGCAAAGCTTGAGCGAAGTTTGAATTATATTTAAAAATAAGTACTGATTTCAGATTTCAACCGATTTATACCAACAGTTGCTGTAGGGGCATTTCATAATATTTGATAATGATATACTTGAGTCCTAGATATGTTGACACGGCGAGCATGGTTAACACTCACCGTACCACCACATCTTACCAGATGAAATACGTATATTTAATAGTGAATAAAAATTAAAATTGGAATTACAAGGAAGAATGAAATGAAATGTGATTAGGCTGTTCCGCTTAAGCGCTCGAAAAAAATGAAGCTTTACTCTAATTTTTCTACACACACTCGATCACTCACGCCACCTCAAAATAAAGCTAACCGAGACAATACATAACGTGCTGTGCCCGAAAACAAAAGAGTGCGCAATAAAGCATCGACACAACCGTTCACAGCTGCTGCTCGAGTCAAACTCCTCAGATATATCCTCAGATATAAAGCTCAAATACCAATCAATATCCAATAAAGTTGATACCCAAGAGCCCTTGAAAACTGGTTACTCCTTTATGAATTGATATGGTACCCCATAATCATAGTGATGCAACAAGTTCAGAGTGAACTAATCTCGCCCCCTTTAGTGTAGAAGAAATACCATAAGCAATTTATATTAAACAGTACTAGCGAATGCATTATAAATTCGACAAAGATTTTTCACTGACCCGGTGTCTCCACTAGCATTTTCTGTCTTAACATTTGTGTCACTTACAAAGAAGATGGCAAGTAGAGACACATATGTTAGATGTTAAGAAGGATCCGATCAAACATATTTCTTGACAGAAATGTAAGACTTTTCAGCATCCATTGTTTTAAATAAACATGACGAAATCCATAAAAAAAAGGCTACAAAAACTGTCCATTCATTGAAATTGTTTTCAGAGACTCCTTCATTGCTTTATATACTGAAAATTTCGGGACTGTGTAGTGCGATTGTTTAAATTTGATAAAAATGTCTTAACAAATCTGTTTGAGCTAAGCCCAGTATCGAAAAAATGTTAAACAGCACTAGCAGATGCAATATGATTTTGACAAAGATTTTTCACTAAGGCCTAACTGCTCAACGTAAACAATGGCTTCTTCCGTAAATTTCTTGTGATACAAAATCCACCCAAGTCAGTTACCAAATTTATCGAAAAGGAGGGCTCTTCCTCTTCCAAATGATTATGGTGGATTAATGGGGCTAGTTTTTAATATCGAACAATTTGCGGAAGAAGCCATTGTCCAGGTTTGTGAGCTAGGTCATAATGAAAATTTGTTTTGTCCAAATGGATCACGGCGATAAACTATGCTTTTATAAGGCTATTTAGGGGGACAAGTCGCGGAGTTAACAGCAATAATACAAATTTCTTGAAAATAAGAGTTTCGTAAATTGGGGGCAACCCTGGTGTAGTGGTTTACATCCATACATCTCACGCCATAAGTCACGCGTTAGAATCTCAAACCCGGAGAGGTTACAAAAAAAACACCCAAAGAAGTGTTTGAGTGACTACGATTGGAGATGAACCAGGCCGAGGCTGAAAATCTCGATAATCAAGAAAAAGGAAAAAAATGTTTCGTAAATCGTAGTTTTCAGAAATGGTTGGATTGATAAATATCTTAGAACAAATAACAATGTTGTCTCCTGGTTTCATCGAATACAAACAAACAAATCCAGAGCGAGTTTTGGACAATTAGTACTTACGATTGCACTGCCTTGAAAGCGAACATCACCAAAGAAAATGACATGAGTGTCAAGCTTACGGGATGGTATTGAACACTGTCAGCAATCTTCATCTTATCGACACCAGCATCACTATTCTGCCGCTCTATTTCCTTAACCGCTATATGGTGATCCTTGAATATGCAGGGCAGCATCAACACTAGAATGATACACCCCAGCAGTGCACTAATCCATCCCATTGATGTGAACATATTGAATCGAATGAACCCCATAAGAATAAATCCATCTGCCCCCAATTGGGCCAATACCGGCTGGAATGCTGATCCTGCCAACAGCCCGAGTGTATGAGCAAGATTTATGTGCGATACGGTTTGAGTCCTTTCCGCAACAGTCGTAGCTGACGATATGTAAGCCCGATAGATAGTGCTTGTGATGGTTGCTAGTCCTGCAATGGCTCGTGACATCAGAAGAATCTCCTTCCGATACATGGGTATATCTTCAAGCACGGCGTACATAACATGACCGACAACAAACGAAACCAGAGCAATAACGATTGGAACACGAGCTGACAGAAGCCTGTTGTTCCACCAACCAAATATCGGGCTGAATACTAGTTGCATGATCGAAGGCATCGCAAACAGGTAGGGGAGAAACGTCTTGTCAGCGTAGGGATCCAACTGAAAGTATTAGCATTATTATGTTTCCAAGTTCACTGATTTTCAACTAGTGTATGGTTCTCACAATCTTCAAATAAGGCCACAATCCAGTTATCACTAAATTGAACGCAAAATAAAGCAAAAACCCCATAAAATAGAAAATGCGAATTGATATCCATCGTTCCCTGTATTCTACTGGTGATTCCAAGCCTAGGGCACGATCACTATCTGGCTGCTCAAGATCCAACCACTTTGGTATCAGACTCATATTCAGCAACGTTCTTCGAACCACTGAAAACGAAAAGAGAAGAAAACGAGCACTGATAGATTACGTTTTATATCAGCTCCCATTATTGACAGTTTATAGATCTGACGAAACACGGAGAAGGGTTATCACATTGATTACTCGAAGCATGTGTTCCATGTGAATGGTTGTCGACATCGCGAACAATATATTTGAACTAACACTCAATGATCCTCTGGTGTAAGTAACACATCGTTTTCTTGTAAATGATATTATAGCTTACAATTCAGAATACATAACAGTTTCGTGTGCATCTGAGTTTTGGTGCGAAACAAATTGTTGACTATAGTGACAGTTGCTTAGTCTATGCTTAAAAACTATGAATATCAGACTTAGTTCGGTTTTTCGATCGCATCCGGTCTCTCCAATATCAGAGCAGAATTTCCGTTTAGTTTCTCCAGCTCAGAGGGATCAGCTCCACTGGATACCTTCTTGCTGGTCACCGTTTGAAGTTCTTGTCCAGCCGTGGGATTGTCATACTCTGGAGGTATTAATCGATCCCTATAAGTTGAAACAGTTTTCACATAAAAATGTTTTTAACGTATCTAAGTCAATCAAAACTTACCGCACAAACCAAAGCCAAAGCATTGTGGCTGCCATCATAACGGCTGTTGATCCAAATGTCCAATACAATCCAAGCTTAGTGTATATTGTTGACAAAAATATTGGCCCCATTGCTCGTGACATACATCCCGAACCAGTCATGATACCCATCCATGTTCCTTGAGGTCTTGGGCCGAGGATCTTAGAGAAGATGGTTGTAATCAGTGTCACACCGATCGGGTAACCGATTGCTGTGAATGCATAGCCAATCAGAAACTGGCTGATGGTCATTCCCTTGGTCGTTTTACACCACTCTTGTGTGATGGGACATCCTAGGAGCTCAGATTCTTCGACGGGTTCAACAACTGTGGAAATTTCGTCAAACTCTACTCTAGTTAGGTTGGAGTAAACTTCGCTGAAATTTGACGCGTAGACATATGGGGCTGCATGGTGCAAAGAGGTATCATTCGCCGAAATTGCCAACTTTGGCGGACTGTCACTCATCGGTATATAGACAGCTCGCCCCAAAACCATAAGGAAGAATCCTCCCCATAGTAGAACGTTATGTTCCGGAAACTTCTTGCACAGCGGTCCTATCAACACAAACGTGGCACTGGCGACAATTGCTCCTATGGCCATCACCCAAGCCATGTAGTATAAAGCTTCTGCTTTGGTCCAAGCGAACATATCCATCGTCAATGGAGTTGCTAAGCTGTAGTGAAGGCGGGTTTAGATATAATATTTAAAGCTTGGACAGATCATTGTACTCACGTTTCCAAAAATACAAAATTGAACACCAAAATGAAGAACGCGAAGATCAACGACCATGCAGAAACGTAGTCCGGCTTGATTGCTTTCCAGGTTTCCTTTTCCGATTCTTTCCCTTGCTGAACCATGGCTTCCCTAGCAGCTATTCGCTTCTCTTTGAAGATGAATGGCAGAAACAAACAGAAGTTCATAATGCCCATCAGAACATTTATCCATCCGGTGGCGGTGTACATGTTCAAATGCAGTTTATCCCTGAACAATGGCACTCCATGATCTCCAAGAGGAGTAACAACACCTTGAAGCGCTGGTCCGACGATGAACCCGAGCGTTTGGGCTAGCGATACCATCGATACTGCTGCCGTACGTTCCCGAACTTTGGTAGCAGCCGAAAGATATGAACGGCATACAGCAATACTGGCAGAACTGACTCCGATCAGAAAGCGTGAATACATCATCCAATACTTGTGGTGTGAAGTGAACAGCTCCAGCGTGGAGTAGATGCCACTGGCAATCGAGAAAAGCGCTAGTGAACACAGCAGGGGAAGTCGGATGGACCCGAGCCGGTTGCTCCACCAGCCCACCAGAGGGCTGAAAATCATTTGCCCGACTGGATTGGCACCAACAATCCAACCCATGAATTCCTTACCGGCTCCAGGATCTAACTGATATAGAATGCTTAGTATGATAAAATTTAAAGAATTTTCAGTGAGATTACCTTATCCAGATATGGCCAAACTCCGGTCAAAATTATACTAAATCCAAGAGACATCAGAAACATTGTATAGTAGATGACTCTGATGGAGTTCCACCGCGCGGTGTACTCTGGGGCCGTTTCCAGGCCATCGGCCAGGTCCTCTGGCGAGGGACGTTTTATGAAGCATCGCTTCAGAAAATCCATTATTGTTTAGCTAGAAAGAGTAGAAGTGGTATTTTTAAAATTTATCATTTTGTTTTTTGGTTTTTGTTTTTGTATCTCCTGGTATTGATGTTAAAACATGTTCAACAGACGGTATCGGAAATATTGGCAAAGTATTCCTACACTTAATCAACCCATATAAATAACTATCGTTGCATCCCTACTGATATTGCATCCGAATCAATCCAAACAACATAACAAACCCTACCATATGATCGCGTTGTTTACAAAATAACCATCGAGTCGGCATTCCGCACAAACCGCATATATTATCATAGGTCAGTGTCTTCTGAATTAAGGCTATTCTGCACATCGCATACATCACTTCTCCACCACTACTACCATCAAACCCAGTCCTGCCGAGTGTGATGGTGAGTTATCCATTACTGTTCATTGTGGAAGGCCTAAAAATAGCGCGATCTATGCAATCTACTACCATCATAAGCGTCGTTACTTCAAATGAGGCACACTTCTAGCATCGGTCCCTCATCATATATCGCATGGCTGTTGACACCGGATTGTGATATTTATAATGGAAAGTGTACATCTTCTATAACAACACAAGCTCGAAGAGTACAAGCGCATATCAAGATGAAGAAGATCAAGTTCAAGCCGTTTACTGCGAGTTAAAACATCTGATGTTTTCGTAGCCAGTGATCTGTATCGCGCGGGTCAAATCAAATCGAGTGGCATGCAATTCAATTAACAATTACATTATTCAATCAATTTCCATTAACTTCTGTCACCGCTGCATATTAATTGTCACCCAACACATTTCTTGCACACGAAAAAAAACGGTTTACGATCTGGAGGATTGAATCAGTATGACGCAAGCGTTGATTCGGGGGATTTGAAACTTTCGGAAATCCATCGTTGATTTTATTTCTGATGAATAGATGAAACGTGTAGACTCTTAACTTGTAGATTCGCTGTTTTTGCTCTGTGAAGGTTAAGTGATATCAATACTTTGTTCCTCCGTTTCAAGTTAATGCCGCATTTAATTCACTGTTTGCTGTTTCCAATACTCGTCTTTGCTGAATCATTGCTGCAAGGGTAGATCACGCAACCATGTATCCGAAACCGGTTGTGCAAGTTGCGTTCCATTATTTTCTATATCCCCCGTTCATCCTCGAACACTGATGGATGATATCTTATCATAGAAACTGTTTTTTTTTTTTCATTCTCCAACACACTCTTCTTATTTAGGTGCTCTTATCAAGACAGTACGCATGAATAAATGTTTATAAAATACACTACTTGTATAACCGTTACTGGCTTTCATTCAACAATCTCAACGACAAAAGTCTAACGCTCCCGCCAAGTAAGCGCCAGAAACAAAAGATACTTACAACTAAAAATAAAATTCGACACGAGTTCCTTGGTTTCGTTTCCGTCCAACGTAAATTTATCTAGCAGCGTCGGTGAATATTTCACTCTAATCTTCATTTCATACGACGGTCACTTTATCTCATTTTTCTCACTGTGCTTGACAAATTCAACCTAGCTTTGCTATCCTTGTCAACGTAGCAACCGGAAAAAAAAATGCGATTATGGCTTATCTAGCTGTTCCTCATCACCGCATCCACGCCCAATGTCAGACGATAATGGAAAATGTGCGCAGAGGAGCTGAGCTTTATCAAAACAAAGCCACCATCGCCGACGTCTCACCGCGCCGCACCAAAGTCGCACTTTGCCAGACGAGACCACGAACGCAACTGAAAAAGTAAAGCAAATGGCTCAAAGTTTACCTGCCGCCACTCGGAGTCGGGATCTAAAACAAAAGAAAAACGAAATTCAAACACTAATACACACTTACTGAACGATCATCGGTGTGACGGTACAGTGACAGCTGAGCTCTCAAGACCATTCTAGTTTCTCGCGTCACAAATCAAACAATGTCCAGTTTGAACGTGTTTGTGAGAACGCCTATGCCATCCGAGAGTGGTGGCCGGATTATTTAGTTTACAGAGTTGTTTTGTGACGTCATGTCATTACGCAGTTTCTGAGCGATGCGTGAAAGAAGGCGGTTTGTCAGCCAGCAATTATCTCGCAGCGGTAAAATGGAATAAATTGATTGTTTTAACAAGATGATCCACTTTTCCGGACAACGAATGACACTTAGCGCTTATGTTGACAAAACAACTTTAAGGTGGAACATCTCGGCATCCAATAATGGCCACCCCAATCGTTGGCTTAAACAACCAACTCGCGTTTTCAAAGCGACAAATCTCAATTAATAATGGGTCGTTACTAATCTGTAAACTTTATTTCAATCTTGCTGCAGTGCATCCAAGCTAAAATAGGGAGATCGTGGATGTTGGTTGCTTTCTTGCTTCTTAAATCGCGAGGTGGTAACTTATTACAAAGGATTCTGAAAAATTCCTCCTTAAATGCATTTGTTGATTTAGTCTTTTGTTTTTTTAAATGTGACAATACGGGTTACAGTAGTTTCAAATTCTGATTAATATCTATGATATTTTTAATAAACACAATTTAGTATTTTATTTGGGAAAGACTCAATTAAGATTATGCTCCATTGGATATAAAAAAAAAAGTAAATAAAAGGTCTACCAATAGGGATGAAATGTTTCTGAACGTCCCTATCGGGTGCATTATAACTGACATCTTTGACACGCATAGGCATTTGTCATTAGTACGGTTAGTCAACTAATCATGAATAGTTTCAGTATTCCACAACGTTTGGAAATTGTCCAATTATTTTATCAAAATTCGAGAAGTTTTGTCGGGGTTCAAATAGCGTATCGTGAAAAACATGGTCGCCATTCTGGTCCATCTGTGCTCGCTATTCGTCGAATGACCGGAAAGTTGAATAGTAAATTTACTCTATAGGATACAAAGCCTCAAAATCGTACGCGTTCCAAACGCTCAGCAGAGAACATAGCCGCTGTTCAGGTCAGTATTGAAGAAAACTAACGTCAGTAAGTTTCACGCCGATCTCAGCATTTGGGACTGTCTGTCATGACTACCTGGCCTATTATGCGGTTGGATCTTGGCCTACATTCTTATAAAATGAATCTGGCACAAGGACTGAAGCCCGTAGACCACCATATGCGCCGGGAGTTTGTTGATAGGGCCTTATTGTCAATTGAAAATGATCCCGATTTTTATCGAAAAATATTTTTTCCTGATGAAGCGCATTTTTAGCTCAGTGTTTGGGTAAAAAAACAAAACTTTCGTTATTGGTGCAAGGAGAGCCCAACAAACATCGGTGTTGAATTAGAGCTTGTTCAAGCCAATTTGGAGAAGCTATTCAGCTGTTTCTTCTAGAATAGCTTAATAGCTTCTCCAAATTTGTTTGAACAAGCTTTAATTCAACACCGATGTTTGTTGGGAGTGCTCAAATGATTCATTCATAACCATTACACCTGGAAAAAATAATCGGTTGGTGCGGTTTATGGTATGGAGGCTCATCGGGCCATGTTATTATGTAGGACTACGTCTTTGTTTTCTATACTGGGGAACCTTTTGCGATCGTCACGAAAAGCGGTCAGATTTCGAGCGTTAATATCTCAGTCGATTCTCCAAACATTTTCAAAATATTTACCCCAATCAATCGATCGGTTCCAACAATAAAAACTATTGATTTAAACTATTGAAAATAACGCAAATATAAGGTGATGTCTTATAATTTCGTTTTGCAGAGTAAATTTACTAAATGCCTAGTATTTTCCTATCACAGACTTCAAATGTAAGAAAGGAAGATCTCATATGCAGCAGCGAACGGTACACAAGGGGTACACCTTTGCAAAATGCTTCATTTGCACGGCAGCCTTGGAACTGATCAGAGCGGCAATGAGCCAGTATTAAATTGGCAGCTGGCGGTGAATAGTACTCTGGAGGGCCGTTGCTAGGCAGCCATTATGCAGTCGGTTAACCATGCCAGTTGTGAATTTGTAGACAGCCGGTTGTCGCAACCTCAAACAATATAGGGTATGTGTCCCTTGACTCAGCCTAATATGCAGCGATTAATTACATTTTTTTATTATTACTCATAAAGTATTTGAGTTGAAATCGATATTAAACTTGTAACACATTTGCTTAGACAAGTTTAATAAGACGTTTGGTTGTATGTTTCATGAAAAGTTACACAACTCATTTTATTGAGTCAGAATCTTTCAAGGGATATGGATGTAATGTCGGTCTATAAGCACCAAATTGGGTCTATTCATGGATGCAACTTCGTCCCATTCGATAGATTTATTATTAAATGCAATCTTCATACGAATTTTTGCTTCTGATTTTCTGCTTAAAGACGTTTTTAGCTGAATTCACTATACTTAACAAAAAATTTCACAAAACGAGTTATGATAAAACTACTTTGAAACATGATAATTCACTATTTACAGATTTTGTTGCATAGGTTTATGTTTCGATGAGTGTTTAAAAAAATATACAGCCGCAAACACTCATAATTCCATTAAAATTTGACCAATTATAACATTTTTACAACGTTATTAATACAACAGGCCATAGTTGGGATCATAAGGAGTGTATCGAAAAGTAGTAATAAACATTCGATGCGTTATTACGCATAAACTACTGTATATATTTTTAGCGTGTAAGCGCCATTTTCTTTGTTTACATGTCAAAAATGATTATTCGGTTCATTCATTTCCGTTGATAAAGTTGTATTCAAAATGTCGCGAATTGAATTTGAGACTAAAAAGAAAATTCTGCACACTTGGTGCACCGAAAAGGGTGTTACTTACAACCAGATTGCGAAAAGAGTAAATGTTCACCCGGCAAGTGTAAAACGCATCATCGAAAAGTTTGGTAAGGAGTGCTCCCTCAAGGATTTACCAAGAAGTGGCCGGAAACCCGGCTCCAGCAACCCCGATTTGGACCAAAAAGTTGTGGATTATATTCAACGGAACAAATCTGCCTCTACTCGCGATCTAGCCAAGAAGTTCAGGACCAGCATCGGAATGATTCAACGAATCAAGCGCAGGAATGACTTGAAGACGTACAAAAAGCAGAAAGTGCCCAAACAAACTCCGGAACAAAAGTCTCGTGCCAAAACCAGGGCTCGAAAGCTGTACAGCTGCATTTTGGACAATGTCGACCAGTGCATTTTGATGGATGACGAAACATACGTTAAAGAAGATTCAAGAACGCTACCGGGGCCGCAGTTTTATACTAAATCTGTTGGGGAACGTGTGCCAACCGCAGATACGACTGTTGCGATGGAGAAATTCGGTCAGAAGGTGCTCATTTGGCAAGCTATTTGCACATGTGGCTTGCGTTCTTCAATTTTCTATACAAAAGGAACTATAAATGCTGAGATTTATCAAAAGGAATGTTTGAAGAACAGGTTGCTACCATTGTATAGAAAGCACCAGTCCCCTCCTCTCTTCTGGCCAGATTTGGCATCGGCACATTACGCCAAATCCACTCTACAGTGGCTGACGGAGAATAACATCAAGTTCGTAGAAAAAGACATCAACCCACCAAACTGTCCCCAGTTGCGACCGATCGAACGCTATTGGGCAATAGTCAAGCGTATATTTAAGAAGGATGGTACAGTGTCCCAAAACATGACCGATTTTAAGAAAAATTGGGCAGCGGCATCCAGGAAGTGCACAAAGGTCACTGTGCAGAATTTGATGGCAGGTGTCAAATCAAAGGTACGGGCATTCCACAGAAATGAACATGATGACTAGTTTTTCCGTTTGGATCTTTTGTAAACATGTTAAGCTATAATAAACTGAAATAGTATGTTAATTTTAACCATGTTTTCATGCCTATTTTATTATTTGGAAGTTTATAACTACTTTTCGATACACTCCTTAGACAAAAATATGTCCCTAAAATTGGGTCTATGGTTTTCTTGTTAACTCATTGTTATTTTATCTATGTAAACACTTGGTAAATAACGTATGATATTATCTGTATTAGGGTGGTTGGTAGGTTATGGTTGGTTTAGCAAATTTAGAAAATTTGAAAAGGGGAGAAATTGTTTGTTATTCTGGTTTTATATGTTTTAAAATGGGGAAAAAAAAAAAAAAAGGGAAAGAAAAAAAATATAATTAATTTTATAATATTTATTTGTTGTGATTGTATAAATATAAATTTATTTTTTTTGTTTTGATTGATGTTGGGTTGGGGGGGGGCTAACATTACATCCCGTAACCCTAAGTGGGATCTAGTAGACACCCACCATCATCATCGCTAATGTGTGTAGAACATGCATTAACGCATCATTATCATGACCAGTTACTAGTGAAGCTTATATTACACTTTTTAACAATACGCCAAATATTTGTCTCGTTAAGTTTTGCCAAATAATGCTGTTTGCGAAATTGTCTACTATCACACTTTAATTTTTTTTGGCAAATATTTGACTAAAAATGGTTTGGCCAAACATGGAAATCGATTTTTTTTACCAACTTTCATCAATTATATTTGATTTGATTTTGGTTTTTGTAAAAAAAAATAGGATGAACTATCCCGAGTTCACTATTGTTATGGGAGCAGCATATCTGCTATTGGAAGAAGACGAACCAGAAAAATCTCTCGTCGTGTTTTGGTTGAAGAGTGGGTTGAAAAACGGCAAATCGAAGGATTCTACGTGAAGCTGCTAAACGAGCTAAGATGCGACCGTGCATTTTTTTTTCCAAAACTTCGTGCGCATGACGTATGACGATTATGATTACCTGTTGAACTTGGTGACCTCGCTCATATAGAAAATAGGATACGTACATGTGGAAAGCGATTCCAGCTGGAGAAAGACTGGCATTAACTTTGCGGTACTTGGCAACTGGCGAGAGCTGCAAGTCGCTTCAGTACATTTTTCAAAGAAGTTCCGTGAACTTCAAAGAACTTCAGGAAAGCCCTGAGAACATTATTGAGGGCTGCAGATCTTCAGGGATGCCTCGATAATTTCAAAGAAATTTAGTGTACTTTATAGAAGTCTTGAGAACTTCACAAAAGTTTCAAGCATTTCTGGAAAACCAAGTGAACTTCATTGAAGTCCCTAGATTTTCAATGAAGTTCGGAGAACTTCAACTAAGCCCCGAGATCTTCAAAAAAGTCCCGAGAATTTAACTGCAGTCCAAAAAACCTCTGAATCGTCCATAGAATGTCAGGAAAGCACCAAGAATTACATTCAAGTATCAATATCTTCAGTGAAGTTCCAAGGACATCAGGGATGTCCGTTAAATTACAGTGAAAGTTAAAAGAACTTCAATGAAGTCCTGAGAATTTTAGAAAAGTCCCGAAAATTTAAGTGAACTTCAGTGAATCCCGGGAAATTTCAGCGAATTCAAGAAAACTTCAAGGAAGTCTCGAGAACTAAAGTTAACTTTCAAATCTTCAAGGAAGTCCCAAAAAATTCAGATAACTCTCTATAATTTCAGAGAACTCCTTAAAACGTCAGTTAACTCTCTAAGATTTCAGAGAAGTTCCGTGAAATTCAAAAAAAATCCGAGAACTCCAGAGAAGTTTAGATAAATTCAAAGAAGTTCCGAAAACTTCAGAAAAGTTTCCAAAAACTTCAGCAAAGTTCCGAGAAGTTCAAAATGTTTTGAAAACCTCCAAGAACTTCAGAGAAGTACAGATAAATCTTCAAAACTTGAGAGAAGTACACGAATCTTCAGAAATGTCCTCGAAACATTTGAAAACTCCTTGTAATTTAAAAGTAGTTCCTGGCTCTTCAGAGAAATTCACAAAACTTAAGAGAAGTCTCCAAAACTTCAGGTTAGTTCCGGAGCTTCAGAGGAGTCATCAAATAAGATTAAGAGATAAATTCAGAGAACTTCAATAAAATTCACGGGTCTTCAGATAAGTCTTCGGAGCTTTAGAGAAGTCCTTGGAACTACAGAAAAGACTTCAGAACATCAGAAAAGTCCTTTGATCTTCCGAGAAAATGTTTAGACAAATTCATGGAACTTCAGATAATTCCACGGATACTCAGAGATGTACACGAAACAGCATGCTCCTGGTAGGCAGCGCTGCGGTTGTACGATAACTGTCATATAAATGTATATTAATAAAAAGCCTAGCACATAAGTTGAAAAGTTTTGTTTGTTTTTCTCTGAACTTGCCTCTTATACCGGCTGCCCATATTAACTTTTACACACGTTTTTCAAGAAAAGGTATATGGACATCAATGTCTGTTCTCTGCGGTGAAATCACAATCTTGTACAACAAAATCATCGTAATGAAAAAATAAACACGGTTGGCAAAACATGATTGGTGTACTGTAATTTCAACAGTATTTAGAACTACACATAGAATCTCATACATTTGAAACATTGGTTTAAAGTTTTACACAAGTAGCAGACCGAAGATGAACGTCTGTTCTCTGTGATTTCACTGCCTACGGGAAGCAAATCATGAATACTCAGAATTGATTTTTCAACAATCAGCGTTGACATAGCCAAGAAGCTACAAACCTATCACGCCAAAGACTAATGTTCAAATCCCACGCTTGGCGATGTTATATTTTTGTAGGAGGATAATTTTGTTTTCCATTTTATGTTTTATAAGGCTTCACTTTTTGCGCTTTTTACGTCATATTGAAGTTTGAAATAAAGTATTATACACTTATATTGATTTCCTATATACGTTATTTAACAGTACTTTCAACGTGTTTAATACAAGCTGTGTTGCTTGGGTTGGAACTTGATAAAAGCTCATGGATCTCCAGAGAAGTTAACGAAACTTCAGAGGAATTCAGGAAACTTCAAAGGAATTCATGGAACTTCTGAGAAGTCCTCAGATCTTCTGATTGATTAACTAAACTTCATAGAAGTCCTTGGAACTTAAAAGAGATTTCAAGATCATTGATATGCAGGAGGTGCTTGGATTTATTTCAGACCAACTGGGTATCATAAAGAATATATGTGATTATGTTTACCGTACAGACTATTGTAACACTTATTTATTTTTGTAAATTGTATTTTGTATTATTTTTATAATCTTTATTTCCTGCGTTCCACAAAAATCTTGAGATTCTACAGAGGCAATCAAAGCCAAAATGGATTCATGGCTCCACTCAGACGTAATTTTCTTGGTGGTTTGCACTGGCACAATAGGGCTTGAAGTTCTCTAGATCTGTCAGCAATTTGGACATGATTGATGATGGACTCATACAAATTACTAAAATAATAAATTAGTAAAAAAAAATACTGAACACAACCGGTGATCGAATATTAATGATACAACTGCCGAATTTTTACAAATTGACAGCTGTCATCCGTGCAGACGATATGAATTTGCTCATGTTAGTCACTCAAAAATTTCCAGAGTGTCAAATAAATTATTTGCTACACAGAAACAAAAGCGTTCACGAAAATGAAAATTTTCGATTTTTACCTAAAAACGTGATTTAGTTCATGATTACGTGATTCATTTCACGGTGTATTTTTGCTTGTTCTCGAATCCATGACTGCAGTTCACGGATCTCGGCACGGATTTTTTTTCCGTGTAGTATTGAGCAAACATATTTGACAAACCATAATAAAGGGCATCACACTATTCGACAAATCGTCAAATGAACCGACAGACAGCCATAGCAATATTTGGTCAAATATTTTTGTCAAAATTTGCCAAATGTTTGGCGTTTCGTCAAACAGTGTGATCTCAGTTTAATTAGCAGATAATTGATTCCAATTATCTGCTAACAACTGTTGCACATATGACGCTAGTATTGCTAGCTGATGAATTGTCGCACAATGTTAGTAAAGCTGTGAATGAGCCATACGACAGGTCCAAAGAAGATCGATCAAACATGGACCATTTAAAATCCGTCCTTTTCAGGATGACCAATTTGATTTTCCCAGCTTATGAGGTTGCTTGGATTGGAATATATCTAACATACCGTTCCAAATTCTTGTCAATTGGAAACCAGCGGTGGCTAAACAAGTTTCAGCTTTCCTTTCGCCGCATACCATAAATCTTTTGAACACTTTCTCCACCAAATTGTAACTTGTAGCACTTTGTAGCTTTAAATAGCGGGATGCCCGCTTCTCCGTAGTCCAGTCACAGTCACGAGGATCACTGAATCTTCTTCCCGGATCGGTGCACTTGCTGCAATGTCCGGCTGAGCAACAACGGCCAAATAGAGCAGTCCGCCAACTAAATTACGGTAGTTAGTTGGATCTCCGAACTATTCATCAGAATCAACTATCTTGACATATCCGGAGTCCATTGGTGACCTGGCAGTTTATACTGTTCCAAACACTTTGAGCAGCTTGTCCGTGTAGCTTCGCAGACGTAACTTTAATACGTTCCCTTTACGCTTGAATTGCACTCCGAGAAAATGACGCACTTCACTCAGAGATGTCAACTCGAATTTTATTTTCAACTTGCTGCAAACCTACTCCATCTCCGACTCGTCAGTAAATGCAATCAACAGATCGTCAACATACACTACCAAAAACAGTCTCGTTTCCCCATTGGTCAGGACGTGCAAGCACGGCTCCGTTTCAGCAGCCTTGAATCCATTGTTCATCAAAGCTTCATCCAGTTGTCATACAATTCGAGCGTCATGCTGACAGCCGCAATCCTTAGTCTAGACGCCCACTGGTGTGGCGGAAGTGTGGCATCACATAACACGTCAAAATATCGAGTCAAAGTCTTGTGGCGTGAGGCGAACGTCGACAAGATATTTTGGCATGCTAGTAGATGTCACACCTCCGCCACATCAGTGGGCGCCTTGCCTTAGATGCTTTGCTTTGCAAACGGTACACCATGCTCTTTCTCAGGGACGACGAATCCTGGTGGCTGTCGCATCAACCGCAGAGGATTCACGTCAAGGTGACGACCGTGCATTTTGTTCTTCGCTGCTACCAAATGGAAGGTTTGGAACGTTGCTTGACTCGTAACAGGCACAAACACGTCATCCACGTTGGTTCTGGATCGCCGAAGTCTTGTGCTACTAGCCTTACTAGCTTTTATGCTTCATGATTTGGTTTTCTTCGTTTCGCTGCCCTTCGGTTCATAAAGGGGTATGGGCGCGTTCTGCCGGCTTGGTCGCGGCAGATTTCATATGTGAATAGGCTGCCACATCAACGTTCAAAAGTGTCTGAACCAAATGGACAGCTTGTGACGATCACTTGAAGATACGATGGGGCATCATTGCTTCTCTCTTTTCTCTTGTTCTCTTCCCTATACTATGGCCGCGAGCGGTGCATTATGACACATTGTGAATCTCGATATGCGCAACTAAAGTCAGCTATTCAAAGTCAGAAACCGAGACGACCCTACATCAAAGCAATGTTGATGCAGTTAGTGAGGAACGGTATATAACCCTAACCAATTTTACTTTCAGCCAAAATTTCTAACACAAGCTTCAAGGTAAGATGATTTCAAAATCAAGGTAAGAAAATCATATTAATTTCTCTGAATTTTTCATTTATTTATATAACACCATATATTGGGATGAAGGAAGGGACCATCAGAGCACCCGATTCAAGCGATTTGGATAGGAAGAGTGGGACTGCCAACTTCCTGTTATTAACATTTTGTGAATAAAGGGTGGGCTCTTCTCAAAATCTTGTGGAACTTTTTACTAATTGAGGGCCCGGTTTTGGTGTGGTTTTTGCGAACTTGTTTCTGGAAGGAGATTCTCTCTAGCTTTGGGCTGCGCGTAAGTGTATCTACTTTCGGGCCCACAATACGTTTTTGGCCCTTCATACAGAAACATGGCGAAACATTTACCACAGTACAACCTTGGTCAAATCGTTTAATTAAAACAGTCCAGCGCTATACCCACTCAACACAGAATCGCACATGATAGCGCATATGAGTACAACGTGGAGGCCATAACGTTCATTCGTCCATTTAACTCCATGTGAAAGGTACGCATATCGCCTCCACTTTGTACATATATCCGTTATTATATGCGATCTTGTGTTTACTGGGTAGGTAGTTGCCTTGTTACATTAGATGGTAGTTCACATCATCATCATCACCACCATCATGAGCCGATGGTTTTCCACCCTTCCGTTAACGCCTAGCGCCACACGTCATCTTTCAAAGCTTCTCTATAAATTCAACAGCGCACGCCGCGAAGCGAACGTCATATTCCAGATAATAATGCTCCATATGTGGTTCGTTCATTCGTTCGGTTTATGGTTCGTAACACTTTTTGATTTATTTTCATCGACAAGTAATTTTGGAGATTTTGCTGTGTTCTATTTCGAGAATTATTACTTATAGTTGAAGTTTCAAAAACAAATTAAAATGATAAAAAAAAAATCCCTTTATTGTTGATCGGACTATTGCAAGCAGCCTGTCTGAAGTCAGCATGGGATTTGAAAATTTTGCATCTGACAATTTTAAACGAACGCTTGTTTTAACTTTCCAATTGGAACGCCTAAATGCTGATCGAGTACAACCTATAAACATCAACATACCGACATGTCACTTTATTTCCAATTTATGCAAAAATAATAACAATCGCATTTTCCTAAAAAGGATCCCTTTTGTCAATTTTAAGCTAACGTGCATTTGGCTTATCGTAGCGTGAACCCATCCTGCTGGGGCTTGTATGGTTGGGTGACGAATATAATATTACCATGGTGTTCGGAATGAGATGTGTACTTAATCGAATAAGTGGAGGTAGGGGTAGAAAAGAAGAATATTTCATCAGGTTTTTCGAGAATATTCATATGGGCAGCCACGTCAGTTTGTCGGTGCTATAAATGCGATCTGGTTACATAGGATCTAAGCCAAAACAAAGTTTATTCCACGCGTCCACGCAAATCACCATTCGGACTGTTATTCCTAATCCAACCCTGCTATGAAGTTGCATTTCACACCACATAAAGCACCTTTCACACAACCTTTTCAAGCCGTGAATAGTCAAACGCAGTAGTATAATATCACTGATGACTAATGTTTATTTATCATCTTCAAATTTTAATAAATATCACATACAAACACACCCGCCATGATGCCTGACGTCATTCATCTGTGATCAGTAGGTCAGGTCAACTTATTCATACTCCATTATTGCTACCTCGAGTGTCCTTGCCCAGAGACACCGTTGACTTATTCTCTTTGCCTTGTCTGACTTTATATCAGAATGAAAAGAAAACATCTTTATCTATCTGCACTTTCTATCACGTCTTCTATGCTGACCCCCGTAGTGCCACCTCGATCACCTCATTACTAACAAACAGAACACCCTTTCTGCACTCCCCTCTCTCTTCAACTGGTACACTCGTCTATCCTAAGCGTGAGAGGCGCGTCCTCGGTACTGATAGAGTCAAAGTGTGCAGTGGCTTCCTCAGCTTGTTCTCTGGCAGCCTCGTTCTCGATTTCCCGGTGGGTGTTGTACCGTCGCAGCTCCGAGTGGACGAGCGCAATGACATTCGCGTCAATAATTAAGAAGGCGGCAAAAACCTACGATCAAATTCTTAATTAAAAACAGGCTATAATTCCCCTTAAAATGGATACATTGTATCTCCAAGAAAACAGAATCCGGAATCATTATCTTGGAAATCATAAAGTAAACATACAGTACAGCTTACCATGTTTCCGATTAAGTCGCCGAGAATTTGTTGAATTCCCGATATGAGCAGCGTTATCACGATGCCGAAAATTTGCGTCGAAATGTTCATAATACCAGAAACCGGTCCATCCGGTTCGGGGAATGTCAACTCGGCTGCGAACTCATATCCGATTGGTTGAAATCCTGTCATGAAAAAGCTGTGCGGAAACGAATTAGTATCGTAATTCGAAAAGAAAATCAACACTTCAAATACTTACCCTAGAAATACCGACGCAACCGAAACGAGTTTTTTGGATCGAGTCTCCAGTGCAAGCGCAAAGATCACCAACGTCAGGGCCGATAACCGACAGACCCACACGGCAGTCGCTTTGTACTTGTGCATGCTGTCCAGCAAATAGCCAAACACCATCGATCCGAGCAAGCCCAACAGAATCAGCGCCAGCCCAATTCGACCGGCATCAGTTTCGCCATCTGGGAAGTAGTTCATTACAATCTGATTCAACAGTGTCGAGAACGAGTTGAATATGCCGCAGTTTATTCCGTAGGCGATGACCAGTATCAAGTAGTTATCGTTTTGCATCAACCTATTCACCGCAGGCCAGTAGTCTTCCAACTTTGGTTTCATTGTTCGTTGGAGTGCCTGCACGTGACTTGGCGCAAACTGCGGAGCCGATTTGAACACTGCAATCACCATGCAGGCGATCATCGTCGATATCCCCGCTACTGCCATCAGGAAAACTTTCAGATTCACTCCTATTACTTCGATATCGTCACTATTGCTGATCACGATCGGTGTGAAAAAGAAGCCTATTGCTATTCCTAGTTGAGCAGCGAATACACCAAACGCGCAAACTGAGGACGCTTCATCAGGTGAGAACCAAGTTGACGCCAGTCTGGATGGTATGCTAAGCAAGAATACCTGCGAGAAAGCTGACACGGTTTGCCCAAGGAGTACCATTTGGAACTGATTGGAATTTACAGAAAACACTTTGATCCATGCTCCAATGGCAGTACCAACCGACCCTATTACCGCCGTTTGCCGCATATTTCTAACGTCCATAATGTACGAAACCGGAAACACACATATTATGTACACCACCATGAAAATCATCGAAGTCCAGTCGACCCACACTGACGTCACATCATAATACTTCATCACAACATTCGCAACAATACTATACTGGATCCACTGCACGTAGGAGATGGCAATGCTTAACATGCCAAGTGCCAACATCGCCCATCTCCGTTTATACACCTGAATATGCACCGAAGTGAAACTGTAGTTCTCCGGTATCGTCAGCGTGGTTTGTGATATGCTCCGGGTGATCGATTGGTACGTCTGCTTCCTTTCGATATGCGCGTGAACTACAATATCCTCGTATTGATTGCATTTTTCATCTTCCGTCGTCTTTTGCGAATGTAGCCCATTATGAAGTAGTGGAACGCATAGGTAATTTTGATTTTGCGTAGGGATTATCGATGTCGACAGCGACTTTTTCCGGTCCAGATTACTGGCAATCTTTAACGATTGGACCAGCAAACTTTTTTCGTGAAAAATATGATCCTTCTTCATTGTTCACCTGCCTTCGGTAGAGAACACTTTCAGTTAAAACACAGACTTCGAACCGCTAGCAGCGGTTCACTACTGCTGCGTCAGCACGCGAGAGTTGCCGATCAGCAACTGATCGTTCGGACGAGTGAAGGTGCATCTGCCTTCTTCTGGCGAAGCCCCCGAGTGGATGCAGATGAAAATCCGATAAACCTCTGCTGCTGCTCTCTATTTGGGCTGCTTATCTACAAAAGCGGTGGCTGTGGTGGCAGTGAATGCATCACCTTCTCTCTCGGAACTGAGATGGGATTCTGTCAACGGTCTAGGTAGACTGATCGCAGTGTATGCACAGCGAACAGATAAGGGGAAATTGGTTTATACCGGAGATACGAAAGGGTACAGCAGAAGCCCTACATTTGCAATAATGGAGTATAGCGAAATGTTGGCCGAGCGTGTACCTGGAAGGATTACAGTGGTTTACCTTTTCCTGCCTGGAACAGTGTCGATATCACTACATTGTTGGCCGATGGTGGGATGGAAGCAATGCGATCATCATGTCGGTACGTGTGGTCATTCCAAACATGGTTTGAAGGATGTGAAGAATACACTAATTTACTGCCCTCCTCTAGATCAGTTATTTGGCAGTATGCAGCTAGATGTTTGTTTGTGACGATGCATCGGGCTTTTTCGTGGGCGAAACTGGCGCTTTGATTAGGCAGAGTTGAAGATCATTCATTACTACCTAGTGGTTTTGTTTGCTTACCGAGTGCGTAACAGATACGGTATAGATAGGTATTTCCGTTGTTACTGAATCATACGGGTGTAAACCATAACACGTGCTTTGCATGGACAATGGAATCAGGAAGACGTTTTGATTTGTAATTGACATGGTGCAACATGATGATGATGATGATGATGACGATGATAATATGAACTACCATCTAATGTAGCAAAGTCAACTGCCTATAGCACTGGACTGTTTTAATTAAACGATTTGATCAAGGTTATACTGTGGTTAATGTTTCGTCATGTTCCTGTATTAAGGGCCAAACACGTATTGTGGGCCCGTAAGCAGATACACTTACGCGCAACCCAAAGCTACAGGGGTCTAAAGAGAATCTCCTTCCAGAAACAAGTTCACAGAAACCACACCAAAACCGAGCCCTCGTCTAGTAAAAAGTCCCACTAGATGGGGAGAAGAGCCCGCCCTCTATTCACAAAATGTTAACAACAAGAAGTTGGCATTCCCACTCTTCCTATCCAAATCGCTTCAATCGGGTGCTCTGATGGTCCCTTCCTTTATCCCAACATATGGCGTTATTTAAATATATGAAAAAATGAGAGGTGGGTTATATCAGGGATATAACCGCAATGTTCACGTAGGACCGTGTTGGTGTATAGTAATTATGGTATCATCTAATTTATACGTATCGAACAACTAATAACTAATCCTAATTAATTTATACATATATCAAGTTGGTTAGTATTGAAATGTTTTGATTATTTTACTTTAACCCCTCCCTTCTTATGAAATTTTCTACATACTGCACATTCGTCACAGAGGGTCTAGTTGTCACAAGCATCGTTTTCCGCTGGGAGGTTCCCGGTCGCGAGATGGCTTCGGAAGCGGATGCCGCCCACGCGGATGTCACTTACAAAACTTTGCAGCGTTTCATTCTGGTTTACACACCATGAGCAAACGCAGGCGATAATTTGCGAGCCTGACGCGCAATCGTGAGGGAACAACCCGACACCGACAACAAAGCAAAATGATTTTGCAGCTGAGGGGTATGGCTATTTCTGTGTTAAACATGGAATAAAACCAAATGAAATAGAAAGAAGAAGACAATTTGAACCATTTTTTACCCGTTTTTGGAGGACCCGGAAAGGGAAAACCATATTTTCAAACTGTTTAAAACGCAAAATTGTATGGGAGCAAAAGTAGGTCATTTTAAGTAAAAAATTGAACTACTTATACTAATTTCACTTAATTGAAATGTTAATGCAAACATTTTGTAGGTTTTTCTGATCAAATGGTGTTTAAATGAAGTCATTCTGTTGAGTCGAACGAGAGTTATTAGCATTCAAAAACCTTTCACTTTTGCGCAACGCTCTCATTTTTCAAAATTTTGAAATGACACCCGGTATAGAAAAGAGAAACGTAGTCCCACGTTAAAATTCAGAGAAATTAATATGATTTTCTTACCATCATTTTGAAATCATCTTACCTTGAAGCTAGAAATTATAATAATAATTAGTTCCAAAAAATTAAGATATCATTATAGACAAAAATGCTAATTTATTCAAATTTCAAACTTATTTTGGCTTTATTATGGGGATTTTCAGCCTCCTGGGCTGGTTCATCACGTAAATTTCAAACTTTATTGATACATTCAATGGCTTTTTATTGAGAAATAAATAAAAATTAGATATGTATTAATATCCTACTAGTCCTGGGAAAGCTAAAAACATTCCAAATATCAAAGATAAAATATAAATAAAAGATATTATTTTATAAGACATGCATTTGGAGTGATTGAAGAGTCCGGTTTGAGAATTTCTGAAACAAATGGCTTATCTCACCATAATACCACAAAACACAATATTAAAATATAATCTTACATTGCTTATCAGCACATGCCAGTCTTTTATGAAAATAGTAGTTGAAGTTCAGAAATGCAATTTTTAATTAAATGTTATGCTGAAATGCTGACAAACAAATGGAGCCTTTGGTGCCTGGCATGTTGTTCCAGGCTCTAACGTGGTTTTGGAATGCAGAGATTATTCCAAAGCGTGCTGAAATTATTAATAAGGAGTGTATCGAAAAGTAGTTATAAACATTCGATGCGTTATTACGCATAAACTACTGTATATATTTTTAGCGTGTAAGCGCCATTTGCTTTGTTTACATGTCAAAAATGATTATTCGGTTCATTCATTTCCGTTGATAAAGTTGTATTCAAAATGTCGCGAATTGAATTTGAGACTAAAAAGAAAATTCTGCACACTTGGTGCACCGAAAAGGGTGTTACTTACAACCAGATTGCGAAAAGAGTAAATGTTCACCCGGCAAGTGTAAAACGCATCATCGAAAAGTTTGGTAAGGAGTGCTCCCTCAAGGATTTACCAAGAAGTGGCCGGAAACCCGGCTCCAGCAACCCCGATTTGGACCAAAAAGTTGTGGATTATATTCAACGGAACAAATCTGCCTCTACTCGCGATCTAGCCAAGAAGTTCAGGACCAGCATCGGAATGATTCAACGAATCAAGCGCAGGAATGACTTGAAGACGTACAAAAAGCAGAAAGTGCCCAAACAAACTCCGGAACAAAAGTCTCGTGCCAAAACCAGGGCTCGAAAGCTGTACAGCTGCATTTTGGACAATGTCGACCAGTGCATTTTGATGGATGACGAAACATACGTTAAAGAAGATTCAAGAACGCTACCGGGGCCGCAGTTTTATACTAAATCTGTTGGGGAACGTGTGCCAACCGCAGATACGACTGTTGCGATGGAGAAATTCGGTCAGAAGGTGCTCATTTGGCAAGCTATTTGCACATGTGGCTTGCGTTCTTCAATTTTCTATACAAAAGGAACTATAAATGCTGAGATTTATCAAAAGGAATGTTTGAAGAACAGGTTGCTACCATTGTATAGAAAGCACCAGTCCCCTCCTCTCTTCTGGCCAGATTTGGCATCGGCACATTACGCCAAATCCACTCTACAGTGGCTGACGGAGAATAACATCAAGTTCGTAGAAAAAGACATCAACCCACCAAACTGTCCCCAGTTGCGACCGATCGAACGCTATTGGGCAATAGTCAAGCGTATATTTAAGAAGGATGGTACAGTGTCCCAAAACATGACCGATTTTAAGAAAAATTGGGCAGCGGCATCCAGGAAGTGCACAAAGGTCACTGTGCAGAATTTGATGGCAGGTGTCAAATCAAAGGTACGGGCATTCTACAGAAATGAACATGATGACTAGTTTTTCCGTTTGGATCTTTTGTAAACATGTTAAGCTATAATAAACTGAAATAGTATGTTAATTTTAACCATGTTTTCATGCCTATTTTATTATTTGGAAGTTTATAATTACTTTTCGATACACTCCTT